>VZRJ01009810.1:0-243263 GCA_013397565.1 Ptilonorhynchus violaceus | reverse complement strand
GCCCGGGATGTAAACACGGCCCCGCCGCGCCCCGCCCCGCGCCCGCCAGCCCTCGGCCACACCGCGAGGGCACCGGCCTCCTGTCCCCCTTCCCCACACACACCTCGCTGCAGTGAGAGCGCCCGGCCGACACCGCACCGACACCCCGCGCCATGCGCGGGGCTGGCCGCCGGCTGCCGCGGGCTGTCACACACCCCACTGCACAGCGGTGGGCTCAAGAGGAGGCTCGGGGGGACCTTATCGCTCTCTACAACTACCTGAAAGGAGGGTGTAGCCAGGTGGACGTCAGTCTCTTCTACCAGATAACAAGTGACAGACACGAGGACAGAGTCTTAAGCTCCACCACGGGAGGTTAAGATTGGACTTTACAAAGAATTTCTTCACAGAAAGGGTGATTAGACATTGGAATGGACTGTCTAGGGAGGTGGTGGAGTCACCATTCCTGGAGGTGTTTAAAGAAAGACTGGATGTGGCACTTAGTGCCGTGATCTCTTTGACAGGGTGGTGTTCCGTCAGAGGTTGGACTCAATGATCTCAGAGGTCTTTTCTAACCTAATTGATTCTGTGATTCTGTCCCAGCAGAATACAGGCCTCCCCCAAGCACAGCCTCCATGATCTCCCGTGGACAAGCCTTATCCCCTACACAGCAGCTTTTCACACCGGCCAGCCAGGCCCACCGCTGCCCCCTGGGGTCCCACCGTGTCAAGGGCAGCAAGGCACAGCACGGGAGCACCCACCCTGCAATCCCCTTCTCCAGCAGGAGATGATGCTGAAGCTTACGCTCAGTGCCAGCACACCTCCTACTAACGTCACTCAAGGGTTGCATGGAGTTTTCCTAATACATATTCTTAAACAAAAAAAACAATCCACACTACCACAAAAGCAATCAAACCCCGCAGCACCAAGTACTTAGCAATGCTTCAAGCATACACTTTTCTTTAAAACACCCAGTGTATGGCACCCACAGCTATTTTGCTGATGAGGAACAACTGGCACTTTCTCACAGTGCCGAGCACACGTACAGAAAACAGCACGAAGAGAAGTCACTGCTGCCTTCGAGTAAATCCACATCATCTCTTTCACTTATTTTTCTTTTCCCAAGTGTAACACTATTAAAGAGTAAACACAGTTTTTGCCTCCATATATGTATTATAGTAATTAAACACAATAATCAGGTGCTTAACTTGTGGTAGCTTTGCCATTTCAAAGGGCAAGAGAAAAGGCAGTGCAGCCCACCAAGGCAGAGATGTCACAGTAGGATCTCTGACAGCAGTTTATCAGGTAACAAGTTTTGGGCACCAAGGGCCATCTCTCAGATGCATGTCCTTACAGCACCTGAGGAAGTGGGGACAATTCCTGCAAACTTCAAATAAAGCAGTGTCACAGACATGTGTGGGACGAACATTGCAGCCAGCCAGCCTCCTCAGTTCTGCAAAATGCCTGTTCCAGACCTTGTCCTGAAGGAAATCTGCTAGCTATGGCTCTAAAGGAGTGCAAAATACCCCAAACCCCACTGTCATCTAAACAACCTTTTGTCAACTGACTATATTGCACCAGCTCATTTCAAGAAATCTAAATGATGTCATAGTTCGGGATGCCTAGAGTAGACATGCAGCTATCTCTTTTATCTGAGTTCCACTGAAATCTACCAGCAAGATGTATCTTGCTGTCTAGAAGTGCATCTCCTACTCCACTGACTACAGAGAGAAGGTGGTCTCCTGAATTTGGGCAAACTTCACCTAATTCTGACTTCTAGCCTTTAACTGACTTGCTGAAGTTGAAACACTACCATAGCTAATTTGTTTAAAAGAACTGAAGCTTCAGCTAGCAAGAGAAGAGAGATAAATTATCTTTTTTGCCTAAAAAAACCTCTACCTTCACAGATGCCTAATTAGGTCTCAGTGGCAGCCAGGCTCCACGCAGCAAAGTAGTATTGGCACATCAGGAGTAAGTCCATGGCACATTGTGAAAGGACAATACTGCAAAGGGAATGGTAGCTAAAAATTGAATGGGTCAGGTTGGCCACGAATAGGTCTCAGCACAAAGACTGTAATGACTATGCTGCTCATTTTTCTACACCTTTTGATGTGAGCTGCTGCAGGTCACCTGCCACATTTTTGTGGTTTTGATTGAGTAGTGGAAAATGCACCAGGTCCCATGAGCATTCCCCATCCTGCCAGGAACTGTTCCCATAAATTTTCAGCAATAAAAAAACCCCACAGAACAACCAACCAAAACAAAACAAAACCCCAGAAGCTAATGTGTAATCAAATCCTGCAGCAGACAATGAAATTATGATTTAAATGCAAGGTAACACACTGACCTTTTGATGTGGCAGTAAAACTGAAGTGACTGAGTCCACACTGGGACTTTTTCCAAGTGGATTGACACACAGTACATCCTCTTTCATTATGTGGATGCCTCCTTAGGGAGAATGAGTGTAAAAGAGAGAAGATTTTTTAAGCTTCTAGAAATATACTACTGCTGAGCAGTATTTGTGCAGGGATCTGGCAAGTCCTTTTAGATTGGTCTAGCGGTTTTCATTATTTTTTTTTCCCCAATTACCACTTCTAGGTATGTTCCAGAGAAGTGTGAAGGCCTTCCTTACAAGTTTACACAGCTGAGGTTGTTTTTCTTGATTATCCTTTTACGGACCTATTTGAGGGAGCCTGGAATCTACCAAGGATCTATAAAGCACAGATCTAAAGCCATAAGGTTCAATCCAGTTACTGTGTGCTCAATACTGCTCTTCTCCCAGAGTTTCTGAATCCACTTGGTTGTTCCCAAGGAAAGAAGCAGTATTTCATTATAACATTTGCACACAGCTCCACCGCAATCTGGGCACAAACTAACACAGAATATCACCCCCCATGTTCCTCCTACCCTGCAGTAAATATTTCACTATGGGCATCTGCTTGTGCTGTCAGGCTTTGTCCTTTTCATTCACAGCCATTTTGTCAAAGCTATTCTGTAACTCAGCTGAGGGAAAGGCCTGCTCCAGGTCTCTTGTGCAGATGAACTTCACTGTTTTTAAGAGGAGTTTTAAGCTTATTTATTATAGAATGGTTCCACTTTCATAGCCTAAGCAAAGCACCATTAAAGCTTTATACCTCCTAAGGAGGAATACTTCAGCAGGAAGTTGCACCCTTCCATAACAGTATTTCTTTTTCTGTTGAACAGCATGAGATAGTTTGAAACCCTGAGGTTTAAAAACCCCTTGTTTTCTGCTACTCTATCCTACTTTCCTGCTTGTTCCATTCAGAGACCTTTTCTCAGGATGGGTCAGGCTGGAAGAGACCACTGTGTGTCATCTGGTCCAACCTCCTGCTCAAGCAAGGTCGAACCAGAGCACATGGCACAGGATCGCATCCAGACAGTTCTTGAATATCTCCAGTGAGGGAAACTCCACAACTTCTTTATTTTTAAACAAGGCATGATGCAGTTTAATATGCATTAAAGAGAATTTCTAAGACCTCACAAGACTGACTTATTTTGTGGTTTGTGGTTTTTTTCCTGATTTAGCGGGCAGAGACCTCATATTGCAATTATTAAGAACCTGATAGTTAAAATATAGCAGAGTAAACCCAGTTATTAAGAACCTGATAGCTGAAATAGAACAGAGTAAACCTTTAGTTATAAGCACATGAATATATCTTTCTAAGGCAAATACCAGCAACAGAGAGCATGGGCAAAGACCAGCTCTTGATAAGCAGCTTGTATGACAATCAGATCAGCTTAAGAGATCCAAACTAGGAGTTTTAACTAAAAGATAATAACTAAGAGTTATTTTAATAATAGAGGAAGAAAACTCAAGTAGAGATCAAGAAGAAGTTACTAGTTCCCTTATAATTTGCAGTGTCAAACCTTGAACAGTATAGCATGATGCAAGGTTTTCCTCTTTGAAACGAGTTTTTGAAGGCACAATTTTAAAGGAGGTGGGGAGCAGAGAGAGTGAGAGTTGCCAACCTTTTAAACTCACATTCAGAAGTAGATGCTGTCACTTCACAGCAGTCATAAAGCAAACTAATGGACGGTGTCCTTTTGGCTCTTGTTAGTAACTTCTTTCTTTCTTCTTGAGATCATGCACCTTTCTTATCAGAAAGAAGCTTGGAAAAAAGCATTATCTTGTCCTCAAAGTCCTTTTAAGCAGAAGGCACTGAATATAAGAATATTCAGATTCATGTCAGAGACCCTTAGCCTTTCCTGTACACAAAGATTTAAACTCCTACTTTAGACACACCAAAGGTGAAACATCTTTAAAGAACAATCCTTAGAGTTGATCTCCTGACCAAAGCCCACAGTCACACCCCACTAAGGATAGCATCTCTCCGGTGGGAAGCAGCACCTCCAACTAATAGCCAAGCATTGAGTTTATCTTCACCTACCCCTGTGTTGAATCTCTTATCTGCAGCACAAATAAACAACAAGACACACTTCCCGTGTATTTTTCAGTATGGTCTGCAAATGTGATACTTTTTGGACCAGGAAATCAGCATAAGTAAAGGAAAAGAAGGAACACCGGGTCACAGAAAAGATACACGTAGAAGACAAGTAGGACTATAATACAGTATTTTTTTAAACCAAAACAGTTTAATATATCCTCACCATGACCTCCTAGGGTGGGCAGCATGTAAGGAGACACCTCTCTACCCTGCTAGTAGGAGAAGCAGGCAGCTAGCTACAGAAGAAAGCCCTGTTCTCACTGGCTCTGCCTCTGACCTAGGAGTGTATGTGGTTCTTCATCCAGATGACTGCCATCACCTTGTCAAACCTACAGCTGCTGGGCCCTGGGCTCAGGACTTTCCCTCCCAAGCCTGCAAGGTGAAGGGTGTTTACTGCTGATACTCCAGCTTCCAAGCACTGTAGCAAACACCTTTTCAATACTTGGTGACTAAGACTTATGGTTCCCCATAGCCCCAGTCTTAGCCATATTTAGGGGACATCATGAATCTCTCCAGAGGCAAAGATGATATGCAGGAGATAATAACTCCATCCCAAATTGCCCACCATTAATGAAGATGTATGTACTCATTCAGCTGTTTGGCAGTTTGTCACCAGCCACAGAAGCCATATTGTCCTCCTCATTTAATACAAGACACATTCATAGAATTACAGAATCATTAAGGCTGGAAAAGGTCTTCAAGATCATTAAGCCCAACCTTTGACCAAACACCACTTTGTCAACCAAACCATAGCACTAAGTGCCACATCCAGTCGTTTCTTGAACACGTCCTGGGATTGTGACTCAACAAGCTCCCTGGGAAGCCCATTCCAATGCTTAACACTTACAGCAACAAAATCCTTCCTGATGGCCAACCTCAACCTTCCTTGGTGCAGCTTGAGGTGATGTCCTCTTGTTCTGTCACTCGTTACCTGGTAGAAAAGACCAACCCGCACCTGGCTACAACCTCCTTTCAGGCGGCTGTAAAGAGCAGTAGGGTCTCCCCGAGCCTCTTTTTCTCCAGGCTAAACACTCTCAGCTCCTTCAGCCTCTCCTCCTAGGACTTGCACTCCAGACCCTTCACCAGTTCTGTTGCCCCTCTCTGGACATGCTCCAGCACCTCAAGGTCTTTATTGAATTGAGGGGCCCAGAACTGGACACAGCACTTGAGGTGTGGCCTCACCAGTGCTGAGTACAGGGGGACAATCACTAACCTGGTCCTGCTGGCCGCACCATTTCTGATACAGGTCAGGATGCCATTGGCCTTCTTGGCCACCTGGGCACACGCTGGCTCATGTTCAGCCCGCTGTCATAGAACCATAGAATATGCTGAGTAGGAAGCATCAGGATCATCCAATCCAACTCCTGGCCCTACACAGGACACCCCAAGAATCACACCGAGTGCCTGAGAGCATTGTGCAAATACTTCTTGAACTCTGTCAGGCTTGATGCTGTGACCACTTCCCTGGGGACCCTGTTCCAGTGTTCAATCACCCTCTGGGTGAAGAACCTTTTTCTGATATCCAGCCTAAACCTCCTGACTCAGCTTCATGCTGTTCCCTCGGGTCCTGTCACTGGTCATGAGAGGGAAGAGGTCAGTGCCTGCCCCTCTGCATCCCCTCATGAGGATGTTGAGGACTGCAATGAGGTCGCCCCTCAGTCTCCTCCAGGCTGAACAAACCAAGTGACCTCAGCTGCTCCTAATAAGGCTTCTTCTACAGCCCCTTCACCATCCTCATGGCCCTCCTTGGGACACTTTCTAATAATATCTTTTTTATTGTGTGGTGACCAAAACTGCACACAGGACTCAACGTGAGGCTGCCCAGTGCAGAGCAGAGAAGTCAATCCCTCCCTTGCTCGGCTGGCAATTCTGTGCCTGATGCACTCCAGGACACAGTTGGCCCTCCTGGCTGCCAGGGCACTGCTGACTCACATTCAGCTTTCTGTTGACCAAGGCCCCCAGGTCTCTTCTTGCGGCGCTGCTCTCCAGCCTCTCATTCCCTAGTCTGTCTGGACATCCAGGGTTGCCCCATCCCAAGTGCAGAATCTGGCTCACCAGCTGTGTGATGCTCTCAGTTAATTTTCTGGAAAATTGAAGTTCCCCATAAAGACAAGAGCAGTTAATTTGGAAGTGTCCCTTGGTTTTTCGAAGAATAATTTGTCTGCATCATTGTCCTGCCTGGGAGGTCTATAGCAGACTCCCACAATGACATCTCCATTGTTTATTTGCCCCTTGATTCTTATTCAGAGCCTCTCAACTATACCATTGCCAACTGTGAGCTCCATACATTCCAGCCCTTCTACTACATACGATGCCAACCCCTACCTCTTCTGCCCTGTCTAACCCTCCTAAAGAGCCTGTAACCATCCAACCATGCCAACCAGCAGCCTTAGGTCCTTTTCTGCCAGGCCACTTTCCAGCCACTCTTCCCCAAGCCTGTAGCACTGCATGGAGTTCTTGTGACCCAAGTGAAGGACCCAGCACTTGGCCTTATTGAATCTCATACCACTGGCTTTGGCCCATCAATCATTCCTCAGGCTCACACCACAGATAGAAGAGCTAGAGCTGAAATTCACTGCTGGGTGTAGACAACGGGGTACTTCTGCCCATGTCAGTCCCCCCTTTCTTAATCAAGACATCATCTCCTTTGTTTACCTTGCCAAAATTCACAGCTGTTGGCCAATACCCACTTACCCCAAAAGCCTGAGGCTTTCCTTCTCTTTCCCACCTCTCTCTGCTGATTCTCTGTAGAGCCCCCTTTCATGGAATCTACAATTCTTTTAGCACTCCAATAGACTTTTTTTGTGCATAATGGTATTTTTTTATTATACCGCCTAACTAGGTCATCTTGCTTGGACACAACAATTTGAAGTCTATACAGGAGAAAGTATAGACCTATGGCACAGCCCACATCTGCAAGCTGAGGTCCGAAGTCTGCTCCTGGACGCTAGCTTAGTTTTGCAAACAGCAAACTTAGCTGTTTGGGGGTTTTTTTGGTTACTATTCCTTTTCCTTAGCTTCTTCATGAAATTACAATAGTTATTTGCCTTATTAAGGTATTTGAGTGTTCAGCTATCAGTCTGCCCACAAAACTTTTGAACAAGTCAAGAGACTAACTTCTGAAGTATTAGTTATACAGCACTAGCTCCAGGACAGTATTTTCTTCAAGAAAAAGCTGGCTGTGAAAAAAAATTGATATACATATCTTGTTAAGTCTCATTTGCTCTAAGACTGATATATTATGACCACACCATGGGAACAACAGTGCCACAGCAACATCAGCATGTTTTTTTGACAAGTCATTCCTATACGTTCCAAAAAGCCCAAACCTTCCTTGCAAATATCACTCAATAACAGGGTCACAACATTTTGTGGTTATAAACACGCACCAGTAGTCAATAAGACAAAGAAAGCAGATACTGAATTACTTGATGAGGAAACAGTGTAGTAATTATGGTTCTCTCTGACATTTAACACCAATGAAGGCACTCTTGTCTTCATCAGAGACATACAAGGATTTATATAAACAGAAAAACTAGAATGTAAAGTGAGAAATTAAGCCAATAGTCACATTGATAGAACCCTTCATATGAACATTTTTGCTTCAGCACAGAGAAGTTATAAAAACCAATAGTTCATGGTGTTTTGGAGACTGCCCAAGCTAAATTTAAAAAGTTGCATTAGGTCTGAAACAAGCACCCCCAAGAGGAACACTATCAGCTTAGCTATGTTAGGTTATCTGTATGAATACAATTGTACAAGCACAATTGAGCAAACTTTCTCCTGAATACTACTGTACAGCTCTCAGCATAGACTTGCTGCTTTGATAAATGTACAGAACAAAATCTGCATTTGAAAAGGAGAGATTTTACTCAGTTCTTGCTCTGGGAAGATGGATGCTTTATTGCACAAATACCTTTTCACTGATGTCAGTTAAATAGATCATTTTGTCACTCAGCTCGTTTGGTGGGTGAGAATCAAGTCAGGAACTACTTGCAACAATTCGGCTCATACAAATCCATGGAATGCAGTAGCCTGTATCCAACGTGCTGAGAGAGCTGGCTGGTGCTATTTCAAGGCCACCCTCCGTGATCTTTGGAAAGCCACAGAGATTGAGGATCACCAACAACCTGAGGCAAAAAAACCTGCTCATTCATACAGTTTCAGTAAAAGCCAAAATAACAACTTGGAGAAGATCACTGAGCCCATTTCTTACATCAAAGTGGAATTTCCCATATTTTGACTTACACTCATTGCCTTTTGTCCTTTCACTGGGCACCACCACAGAAGAGTCTGGCTCTATTGTCTTTACTGCCACCTTCAGCTGTTTATATACCTTGACAAGATCCCCCAAGCCTTTTCTTCTCCAGCCTAAACAATCCCAGCTCTAACTGTCCCCTGGTTATTTCAGTCTTCAATCCTATTATTCCCCTGGCCTCTTGCTGGATACCCTCTAGTACATCTGTGTCTCTCTTGTACCAGGGAGCCCAGCACTGGACAAGCCATTCAGATGTGTCTCACTGGCTCAGGGTGGAGGAGCAGGATCGCCTCCCTTCACCTTGCTGGCAACAACCCCGCCAGATGCAGCCCAGGAAAACCTGAGTTTTTGAGGCCACGAGGGTGCACTGCTGTCTCATGCTCAACTTGGTGTCCACCAGGATCCCCAGGGCCTTTTCTGCCAAGATGCTTCCCAGTCAGTTGGCCTGGTGCCTGGGGTTATTACTCCTCGAGGTACAAAAGACTCCGTATTTCCCTTCATTGAATTCCATGAGTTTCCCATTAGTCCCCTTCTCCATGTTAAGGTCCTTCTGAATAGCAGTGCAGACCTCTGGTGCATAAACAACTCTGCCCTATGACCCAGGTTGTTAATGAAGGTTTTTAACAGTGTAAGGATCCTGTATTGATAGGGTGCACTGGTAAAAAACAGCTTTCAGCTTGGCTTCATGTCACTGATCACAGCAGTTTGAACACAGGGTTCAGCCAGCTCTCAACACACCTGTTGACCATCTGCTTCACACGGTCCATAATTCATCTCTTTGGGAAGATGTTATGGAGGACAGTGTTAAAAGCCTTGGTAAAGGCAGGATAAACAACATCCACCGCTATCCCCTTGTCCACGGAGCCAGTCATCTAACTGTAGAAGGCTATCAGGGTGTCAAGTATGCTTTTCCTTCCATAAATCCATTCTGGCTACTACTAATCACCTTCTTGTTCATTTTGGAAATGGTTTCCAGGACTATTTGCTCTATTACCTACCCCAAGATCAAGGGAATAGTCTTGTTCCCCTTAATCTTTTTGTCTGCCTGGAGGGTAGGAAGGACACTTGCTTTCCTCCAGCCCTCAGGAATCCTGTTCATTGCCATAACCTTTCAGGTAACTAAGAACAGCTTCACAAAGACATAAGCCAGCTCCTTTGCCAGTTGTGGATGCATCCCATAAAACTGTGTGTGGTCCATTTATTTAAGCATTTCTTACCTTGAGACTTCTCATCCAAGGGTTCATCTTCCTTGCTTTAGCATTTCCCACTGGCATCAGGGGCCTGCAATCCCAAAAGCTGGTCTTCCCAGTAGAGACCAAGGCAGAGAAGACATGGAGCCTTCTCCATGTCCTTTGTCACATGGATTCTGGTCCTGCTTAGCAGCAGGCCCACACTTCCTCTGATCTTCCTTTTGCAGCTGGTATACCTGTGGAAGGCCTGTTGTTCTCCACATGCCTTGCCAGGTTCAGCTACAGGTGGCTTTGCTTTGGCTTCCCTAACCCCATCCCTAGGCATCTGCACAGGATCTCTACGCCCCTCATGGATACCTGTACCAGCAGCCTTCCATACGGATTTTTTCATGGTGGTGCATGGCAGGAAAATGATAGGCAACAGGATATGAGTTGAAACAGGAGAGGTTCAGCCAAGATAAGAAAAAGCCTTCTCCCCACCCCCTGCATGCTTCATGTGTTTTTTATCTCTGTCCTGTTCACCCACAGCGCTCCTGCATGTTGATCAGGAAAGGCAGCAGTTGGCAGAGATGTGTAACACTGCTCGGATGCACACTATCACTTGATCAGCAATGCAAACCAATTCCCAGAGGAACTTCTGTACTAGAGCAAGCACTGAGACACTCAGTACTTGTACCCACCAGCTGAACAGGGTGCTCAGGCACTTGGATTTTCACCAACCTATAACATTAAAGAACAGATCAACAATTTTTAATAGGCCATTTTTTATTGAGAGTTAAGATCATGTTTCCCCATGGTGCACAGAACGCACTATGAAAACAAAATACAGAAGATCACTTTAGTAAATACACTGGTTAAGCAATGCTACTTTTTTGGCAAAGTGCTGTATTTTGTCTGTTTTCAGCTTGTGTTAAACTATTAAAAGTAAGAGCCAGACATTCTTCCATATCAAAAGGACTGCTACAAATAGAGAAGTGGCTCTGGAGAGAAGCTGCCATATATGCATAGACTGATGTACAGTAATAATTCCAACTGAAATGTCCCTTTTGAATCTTCAAGTTTGCTGTGTAGAAGGCACAGTTTAAAATGCAAATCTGTCCATTGACCAATACATACGAAAATACAATTTCAGCAAGATTCATGAATATCAATCAGTATGAGACAGTGCAAGGCCTCCACTTTTATAAGAAAAAACACACACTTTAATACAATTCAAAAAACCATATAAAAAGCCACACAGCTCACTATTAAAACAGAAAACCAAAACAAATCTAATTGCCCAATAGCTCCAGGCACAAAACAGGGCTAGACCAACATAAATATGTAAAACAAATTAACAAAAAGCCATTGATGTAGTACTATCTCACACAATAATATGGTTTCCAATATTACAAATTGAGAAGCACAGCTTTGTGCAACAAAATAGTTTATATCCTGAAAGATATAGGTTTTCATCACCAGAAAGTCATCTGGTAATGTAGTATAAAAAGATCAGTATCTCCCAATTCTAGGAGCAGTCTAAAGTTGCATTTACTTGCCTACTGAGAAGAACAGACCAAGGCTCTCGCTGTAATGCCTGGGAGCCTCACACTCTCAACTCCACCTCCCCATTAAGAGTTCAGGGATTACTTACCCCTTCCAACACAGGGAGGTGGAGACTCCATCTTCCTTCATTTCACTTTAAGAAAATTAAAGCTGAAGGAAAGTAGTTACACTTTTATATAAAGAAAAGTAGTACAGGAAAGAATTTTCCTGAGCTAGAAAGTTGGCAGCAAGGATAAGGAAGTTTAAGCCAGACAAAAAGTTGGAGTGATAAAGGTAGATAATCTGAGGCAAGTAAGAGTACTTGTGAACAAACAGACTGGTGAAACTACAGCTATTTGCAGATAAACCAGAGTATTTGGACCACATGAGAATTGCTGTATGGACAGGGACACATACTGCTGAAAAGAATAGTAACAAAATATCTATTTTGGAAACTCATGATGTAACCAATTTTGTTTTCTTTCAGTGTCCATGTGAATTCAATGTGTCAAAAAAAAAAAAAAAAAAGACTAGTGTATCCAGGAAAGCACCTCTTGCTTTTATACATTTAACTATTTTTCAACATCCCTTTGTGACAGTCCTAACTAATTCCAGTGAAGTAGCACACCTGCAGTGACACAGAGGTTAAAAATGCTTTTTCCTGTACGCTAAGGAGGTTCCACAACAATTCCAGCTGCAGAATATGCAATGGTACTACTACATCAAGGTCAATCTGAATTGTTGGGGTTTTGCATCAGTGAAATTGAAGCATATGGCTAAATTTAAATACTTCACAGATCTGGAATAATTCACATTATTGATCTTGCCTAATTTCAAAGACTACTCACAAGACTCCTTATATCACCTTCTGTATAAGGACTACTGGAAGACATGGTTGAGTGTAATGTTAACACTTTAATGCCTTAGGCACTAAACACAAGGGAAAACACAGCCAAGTCACATTAAGCACTGGAAGAAAGGAGGATAAGCTTACTTTTATTTCCCCCCTTCTTTTAGTGCAGATTTCTGCTTCCTCACCTCCACACCCATTTAATCCACTCCCCAGATTGATCCACCAGGGTTTGGCATGCCATGTAGCTGCTGTGCAACACAGTTTTTGTTAACATGCAAACTTTACTTCACCTGTAGTTGTAGTTGGCAGTGCCTGCCAACTTCCAAAATATCTTGCACAGTGTTCTTAAAAAAACTACTTGGTAGTTTTTAATGGCTTTTCTTTCCTGTTGGCCCATGGAATTGCTATCCAGTCATACTGCCTCCTGTGGGCTAGAGGAGAACAACTACTGCTGATCAATCAAGTTTTATACATCCTGTTATTGCTGTGTTTAGTTCTGCAAGACCATTTTTCAGCATCCTTTTCTCCCTGCCTCACACTGCCCCTCATTTCCAGATCCCATTAACTCAGACTTCATTTTCATAGAGAAAAAGAGAGAAAATTAGGAGAACTTGTAATAAAAGCTTCCTTCTAGCTACTTTTGAGCTACTCGCAATCTGTAAATATGAGACAATCTTACAGCAATTTGTAGCTCAGAAATAGCTGTCCATCAGCCTAACTTCTTTGAAGAGCAGTCAGCTACTGATGGGATTAAAAGAACAGTCAATCCACCATCTTTTTGCTTTAACTAGACTAGAGATTAAATGAAATACGGTAGGGGAAACACATATTTCAAAGACAGAAAAAGAGACAGGAGTAATAACTCAAACTTTACCAAGTAAAACCCAGTTCAGTTCTGTGTTGCGCATCTGCACTTTACCCATAGGTTCACTTTTCTTCCCACTCCACTGTGAGGTACTACATCTGTAACACCAGTGCCATATTGTACTGCAACAATATTGGTGGGACACTGAACCCTCTTCCAGTATCCACATCAAGCACCCAACACACCTACACAGATTCCACTAACACAAGTAAGTTCTAGGCAATTTAGATGAGATGTCCTTCTTGTAACAGCTCAGCACAGCTATGTAATATCCACTGGCAGCTATAGTATTTCCTTGTTAGAAAGTAATCATATATGCTGAATACAGACAGATATACAAGCTGTCAAGTACTGGTCATTAAAGCATGTGGCTAACCTCAAATTTTCTAACTCCATTTTAATTAATACAAAACGTAACTGATTTCCATCTCAGTTAAGTTTCTTTAAAATACCAACTAAGGACCCATCTATACATCATAGTTTATAAAACAGCACACAAACTATCGTACTGATAGGCTTCCAAGACATTGATATTTAACATCAACATTTAGAACTTGCTGCAAGATGTCTGGAGATTTATGTGTCTTTTGAAAAGCATGTAACACTAGTTATGATTGTTTGAGGGATTGACAATCAGCTTCAGATTGACCACACTTACCTACACATGAAAACAAGAGCAACCTAAGAAACAATCAGACCATAGATTAAAACCACAAAAACCATCAGTAATTGAACTGACGCTGGCAAGGCTGGTGAACAAACAGTCCATTGTGCTTGATTTGCCGAGAGTGGCAATCCCTGGTAAGGTTTTGGCGACGGAGACTGTTTCTGTTGAGATAGTGCCTTTCATTATGTTCTTTTATCCAGTGGGTAGGACGAAAGCTCTTGTTTTTTTCCAGAAAAGCTGAACTAGTAGCAAGAGCTGTGACATAGCAGTGAACACGCTGTCCCGTTTCATTTCGGGCCCCCAGTCTAGAAATGTAACAAGTAATGAAATGTATCAGTCACTACCAAGGTGCATTGGAAAGACAAGCAAAAAAAAGGGTATAACATGGACATCAACATCCAGCACTCCAAAAGGGTACCCTTGTTCTACTGCGCAGAGATTTGGGCTGAGGCAAGGCCAAGCCACTTACGGCTGGTAAGTAATGTGTAGTGCTGCTAACTCACTTTATGTGTGAGGGCCCCACCCTTGGACTTTTGGTGTCTTACAGTACTGTGCTCCTCCTTTCCCACACCACCTCCCTAAGCCCAAGATACAATACAGATCAGAAATATAAGGCAATGTGTGTCACACTGCTCCAGCTTTAGAAGACCTGAGAGTCATCCACCAGGCAAAGTTTGGTTTAAAGTCATCTTGAACATACATGGTTCAGCCTGAAAACAGAAGCACGCTAACAAAAGTGCATTTCAAGTGCCAGCCACACAGGTACATCCAAACAATGTTCATGCAGAAAAATGGAAAGGTAGACCAGTTGTGACACACATGGGAAATAACTTAGAAGGATTGTTCCTCAACCAGCCCCTTAAATTTCATGAGCAGTGAGTCAGCAGTTTTGGCAAACCCTTGCTTCATCATGCACTAGTGAAAAACAAACCAGCAGCCTATGCAAGCAGGGACTGACATATTGAAAAAGGACTTCCCTACTTGACAGAACAATCACTGGCATTTCCTTAAACTTCCAAAGTAAAGTTAAAAATAGCCTGGCCATTTTACAAGCAAAGCAAACCCCAAATCTGAGTGCTAGAGCTGGTGTGAGACCAGTGGCAGCAGAGTTTCTTGCCTTCTCTCTCCCCACTCAGGGCCCAACAACCAGCTGTCAACTGCTCAGTTGTGCCCAGGAAAGATACCTGCAGGACCAGGAACTTGCTCAGGCATGAGCAAGAGGCCTCTTGGGAAATTTGATTTTCAGCACTAGCATGACTATCACTACGAAAGAGCGTAATTTGCAATTATTGTATGATGTCTCTGTAGACATAAGCCTGGTCTTCCATGTCCATGGTAAGACCTTAGTAGCCTTACTCTTGGGGGGCTACAGGTGCCTGATATGAAGGGAGCTCTTCTGCCTCCCCCTACTCCACACCGGAAGGAAATACTCCTTGTTATCAAGGGAATACCCCCTCTATCTTTTAATTTTAAATACCTTAATTTTGCTTTTGGATCCTTGGGTAGCTTGATATGACTGACTGAAGACTAGAGAACTGCAGAACAGTCATATGTGACATGCTGGTCTTCCCCTGTTTATTCACCGGATATTATCCTAAACCTAGCACTTGAAATATCAAGTAAGAAGTAAGGGAATAACAGCACAAATCAATTCCCAGTACCTTGTAAATACATTCTATGCAGATGACACCAGTTCAATTCACATGAGGGTAGCTGCAAATATGGGACTACTGTTTTTATATGAAGCAATCCTTTAGCACATCTAACAGTGCTGGAGGTGGAACTTCAAATGAAGCCTTTCTGGGGAAAGCTATTAAGGAGCCAGGAAGCCACACCACAATCACCGCAACCTGTATTTCCTAAGCATACCCATAGCTAGCAAAGGGCAGCAACTGCTCATACAAACTGTTGTGGTTTTGTTATGGAAAAATATGACTAATCTGACAAACAGGGAAGTTTATACAACATCCTTTTGCTTTGAAAGGAATTTGAAAGGAGAAAAGCGATTTCCTCCACAAAAGGAGAAAAAAAGGTTTAAACTTGCTGGCTGAAGATACTCAAGCTTTTTCCCCCCTCTTATCAAATACCCTTCGAGCAATGGCTTGCAAACCAACACTCTTCTATTTGTCATCATAAAGTGACACTGGGATAGCAGAGGCAGTTTGAATTAGCTAAAAGGCCAGATACTTTTCCAAAATGTAGCATTTTGATACCTTAAGTGTATTTAGTAGGCTGGCCCTAGTGAGCTCCATACACTGAGAGAACAGGGCTGATGAGTCTTCATGGAATATTCCATGGAATATTAGAGGGGCTGTGTCCTAAGCTGGACCATCACTATGTACATTTGTTGCTCTGTTCCCAGCATCTATTTTGCTAGAAAGCAAAGTGTCCTGCTCATTGTGCCACAGAGCCACACCTCACAAGAAACATTAAAGGCTTCAGACCCCGACCCAATTAATATTTCAGTAATTCTTCTGCACTTAGCATTTTGGCTTGTTAAAGCAGATGTAGTTAGGCTTGATCAAGTAATCATTTGGCACAAAGGTTAGTCCTAAAACCAGTATTGCTTTGGCAGACAAGGCTCTAGAGGAAGCAGTGTTGCTAGCAGCCTGATCAAACAAAAAGCACTGTCCCAAAACAGTAGTACTTACTGCGCCAGTGTGCCTTAAGCAGCTTTTCTTGGCCCTACAATATTAAATGGCCAACCATTAAACCACTAGAACCTTCAAAACAGCTTCTGAAACTTACTGCAATATCAGCGTAACCAATGTTCCCAGTTTCTGCAGCCTGCCTCAGCTTTAGATTTAAGTCTCATCCCAGCTGTCACACAAAATAATCTGTACAAGAGCTTAGATCCTCTGACAAAGCAACAGCACAGAACTCAGTGTGAAGAAACTTAATTATACACCAGCTGAAAATCATCACACCTTTAGCTTCCCCACACATTAAACCAGCTTAACTGTACTGTATAATATAAGACAGGATTCCTCTCTGGAAGAATTTATATCAGCATCCCCAGTTCAAATGACTGAAAAGTCAGTATTAAACTTTTGAGTGTTACTATTCACTGCAAATCGGTATTTTAGATAAAGTGGCTTATTGTCTTTTGCTAGGGCATACCTTGCAGCCTACAGTACTCTTGCAGACTCCTTCAGACCCTCATTTTAAGGGTACTGTGTGCTCATAGTTCCCCCAATTTAACTTAAGCTAGACCCCTGACGCTTAGTATCATAAACCGTCCTTCCCAAATCATTATACAAATCCCCAGTCCATGATCAATAGCATCAGCACTATACTTCAACATTATACAGCAGCATGTCATCTCAAAGTCACCTGTTTCTTTGAACTAAGAACTTAAAATATGGCAAGGAGCTGATCTGAGAAGTCAATAGGCATCTACCTACAGCAACTCAACCTCTAACACTAATTTCTCCCTGTATGTCAAAGCTTAGTATACTATGATAATTTTTCTTTAGTATTATTGTTTCTAAAGTTAAGAACTAGATGGGATGAAAAAGTCAGTCTTTGTTATTAACTGGGATTCACAAAACACCCAACTATTCCAAAACCAATGAATGCATGGGCAAGTGCGGGGTCATAATGGCAAAGAAATACTGTATTTGCACACATCCATGTATACTATACTTGTATAGCTGTATACATAAACACCAAATAATGTCAGTGCATGGCAAACATGCCTCTGCAATAAACTCACATGGATAGACTTTTAGGACTCAAAACAAAAAAGCACAACTTCTTACCTTGCTAAAAGTAGAAGTTTGCAGCACAGACTTTTACACTGAGGGGACTAAGTTTTGTGGAATCTTTCCATTTGCTTTTGTTCCACAAACCACTTGTGGGAAAATTTAATCCTGTCCTTTTCTATCACTAGGTTGAGGAACAAAAAGGAAAAAAAAAAAAACAACAAAAAAACCACCTCACCCAAAATCCAAACCACTTCCCTGTCAGGATAATTAAAGTACTATGTTTCATCTTAGGGTGACTGAAAGAGTACTGACTAGCAGTTATGAAAAACACACATAGCTGTGAAGGGGGAAAAGTGCTTTCCTACCTACATTACCGGCTATGCAGTTAACTGCCACCAGTTTAAACAGGACGGGAACACACTCTACAAGGGAGTAATAAGGCTCCATAAGTATTCATTGTAGTGCCAAAATAGCATACCCAACTGTTTCCCAACACAGCCATCCTGTACAACATTTTTCTAAGCAAGTGGGCAGCCCCGACCACCCTACACACCTTGTGTAGTATTCATGCTTTATTCACCTGCTCTGAAATAAGCTGGAAAATTCAGTATTAAGTGTCTAAGCTGATCAAGTAGAAACCAGATATTTTCAGCATCAGAGCTCCTTGAGAAGAGAATTCAGACATACCTGGGACTACCTGGGCTGTGAAACTCCTCATCCCCACATCCAGTCTCATTAAGGCTGTGACAGGTATCGTGGACAGCATACACAGACATGCTGGGATGCTCTATTAGGAGGTTCTCCATTGGACTGGTCTCCACTTTGATAGTGGTTAATCCACCTGCAGTAAAACATGGGGGAGGGGTAATAAACCAGCTCTCCTCCATAGGACATGACTCAAACTGGATGAAGCAAGACTCGCTGGCCTCCGGCAAGTGTTCCAAGGGAGACGATAAACAAGAGAAGACGGGTGAGCTGTCGGTGGCCGATGCTTCAACAATGTCTGCGTCCTCCACGGAGCAATTAGTGCAAGTGTCTGCTGTAGAGGACCATTCATCAGTGGAGAGGAACCCATGGATGTTGGTGATTGCAGGAGGTCAAAAACAACAAGGTTGCACATAGCCAGCAATGGAATATGAAAAAAACAACAACAAAAAATAAAAACCCCCATATTAGCACATACTCAAGTTTTTATTTTTTAAAAGCAGGGGAGGGGAAAAGGAAGTTCACAGACAAGCAGTGTTAGACACATGGAGCAACTGTTATCAGTACAGCTATATAATTGCGAAATAAGTCAAATATATTTTATTTGTACAAGTGGTTTCTGGTGAAGCCTGCGTCAGGCTTATAAACCTGACATCAATTTTCTCACCAATTTACACAACATGTACTAGTACATTTGTCTGGAAGACCCCCTGCACCGGTTTTGTTCAGATAACATTTCCCCAAGCTACTGGAGACAGAGCAAGACAAAGGCAGAGCTTACATCTACCGGACATCTTACCTATAAAGTCAACCAGAATCCACTCATCATCTTCTTTCTCACTGAACTCTGGCTCTTGGCTGGACAAGCTATCAATCTCTCCCATGAGCATGTTATTTAACCTCTGGAACATTACTAAGGCAGGAACAAGACTTTGGCTGGTAGGTCTTTATATCCAAGGTTCAAGGCACAACTCACACTAGCAGAGTGGCATAGACTTGAGATTAAAGTGCACAGATGCTTTATCAGCTTAGGTATGGGACATGCAGAGGCATGACTTGTAAACAGTTTATGTGAAACCTGCAAAAAAATGACACGGGTCTTAATGACAAAGCAACTGGTAACATCCCTAGGGAACAAATTACAAGCCCCTTTTTAGTGCAGTCTGAGGCACCAGTGAACATTTTTCCCCGAAGACGAGAGGCAGCTTCAGTGGTATTCACCATCACCTCCGAGCCAGATATACACAAAAAACCATCCTAGGTCTCTCCTTAGAGCTGCCTGACTGCCTGCCTCTCAATCCTCCTCCTCAAGAAAAGGTCTGTTCAGCTGTCAGTCCCCCCTTCTCCTAAGGGAGGAGAGGACTCTTGTACAGAAGCCTTGTGTCTATGCCTCCCAAGGCACTCCCCCAGCTCCCTGCCTGTCTTCCTCCATGCCAGAGAGATGCCAACGGCAAGGGCATGTTTCCTACTCCAGACAACTCATCTCCTCTGTTGACACAGAGGAGTCCCTGTGAGAGATCCCAGGGAAGCCTAGAGCAGTGTTTCTTCTCTGTCCCACCACACACATTTCAGGGCCACTGACTACAAGTTAACACAGTAGGAAGGTACATCCTATCTTCAGGTTCAAAGTACACCAGAGAGTTACCAGTGAGATCATTCTCACAGTAACCACCCAACTAGTCATCTATGGTAAGTCTAAGGAACACGGAAAAGCATCACGTATGCTTAACTAAACTCAGCGCTTATTTCTAGATATACTCCCCTAAATCTACATATAATTGGTCACCATCAGCCTGACCTCTGCATCTGACAGTTAATATGAAAAATCCCATTAGTACCAAGAAGCTGAATGTTCAAACACCTCAGATCAGCATACTTACAGCCTTTGATATTTATGTATGAGCCAATAAACAGAAGCCATTAAAGCAGCTGAAAAAGTAAAAACTTTGGGAAAAATATTTACTAACTTAACTACAAATTATTTTTGCCTGTAGCAATATTTGAATCATGAGAGCAGGTCAGAATTATAATAGATTATATTCTTCTCAATTAACAAACAGATATTTATCGATGTAAGACAGTATGAGTGCCTGCATTCAGAAAACGGAGTAAGACACATTACACTAGACCAACCCAGACTTTAAAAGAAGATACAATCCATAAAGAATATTATTTAAAGCCAGTATACCCTGCTTCACTCTAGAATTCCCAGGCCACACTGAAGAGTTATTTGGGCCTCCTGTGTCATCTTATCCAAAGACACCATCCAATCACCTACTTGTTCAATGTAAGGACAAGCACTTGCTCCATGCAGTACTGCTCCCGTACACATTTATGCAGCTTCCTCTTTATTCAAACAGCACAAAAGGATAGGAGCAGAATTTAAAGTAGTCTTCAGGAGCAATACAAAAAGGTACAGTGAAACTCAAGAACTTATGCATTCCAGTTCCTCAAGAGAAACTACTGACTGCAGGAAAATACAAGACTAGAAACAGTTCAGCTGTTTCAGGCTGGTTCAGCTGCAATAATGATACAAGTCTATTTTTAAGGACCACGCATGAAAATTAAACATCAGGCCTCTCCTAAAGAGAGCTACAAAAATGTTCAGAACTCTAAGGAAAATCAATTAAATTTAAAAAATGGAAAGGCTTAACAGAGGGAAGGGAAAAATTACAACAGTAGTCAATTACGTGAAGAAAGAGGCAAACATTTATTGCCTTCTTTTACACTCAGAGCAAGCAGAAGTGGCCGTAAACTGCAAAAAAGTTCAACTTTCAGTGGTTACTAGCAGGAAACACTTTTAACCATTAAGGTCGCTAAGCCCTCGATAGATTACCTAAGAAAAGGCCAAATGCCTACAGTGTTCCTAAGCACCTTCTTTGAGAAGGTTTGAGTACTTCAATTATAGACAGAGCTTACCACGGATAAGGAAATGAACTTTAAGTGAAAGCTTGAGGTCTGTAGCTTTCCAGTTACCTTCCACATCCTTCCCTAACTCCCTCATGGCACAACACATACGAAGAAAGGAGATTGTTTTTTCTTTAGGCTAACTAGCAAGCCATTGTGTGGCTGCTGAGCAGCACTGGCTTTCCCTGTACTCCCACACACGTGTTGCCTCCTTCCTACATCAAGCCTGGAGGTACCTTCAGGCAGAGGCTGCCTTTTTCTTCCGTGCACAGAGTGGGGCAAGATGAGAGCTCACACTCCTCTGTTAAGGCTCCTGAGGCAGCACAGCAACATAAAATAATTAACCTCTAACAAGCAAGAGAGAGATCACTGTTCCTGAGAATGTAAGCTAAACAAACCTCAGCTTTTGACCCACAAATGACTTTCTGTAGATCAAAAGCAGTTTGTCCCATTTTTCCCTTCCCCCACACCACGGAGGATCCAAAAAAACATCTGAATCATTTTGCCCTGGTTTCATCTCCAGCTGGGCTTAAAACCACGACACATTTAGAAAGTGGTTGATGCTTTGACATCCTTTTGGACAAGCTCCTTTAAAAAGGCCACACTTGTGTGCTATTGTGCAAGTCAGACGGGAAAAGAGAAGTTAGGCTGTTATCAAGAGGCATCATCCGGGGAGAAAAACAGGACAGAGACAGAGAGAGGTTTTCGAGTTCTTAGACAAGAACTGTCAGCTGCAGGAAAACACAACCCTGGGAACAACTGACTCAGCTGCAGTAATGATTAAGAGGCTGTTACAGATAACACATCCAACGAATGTCAACAATACAGTATCGCTGCATTAAAAAAACCTATTTTTTCTTCTTTTTTTTTGTTTCTAACCTAGCAAAGGAGATGGGGGATGTGCTAAGCAAAAAGAAAACACAACCAAAAAAGACACTCCCCAGTCTGTGTCAGAGAGAGCCGAGCTGCTGATCCCCTCCGTGCCCGCAGCTCGCAGCTCTTTAACCACCACCAGGAGGCTCCAAACAGCCGCTCCCAGCGGCGCCGAGGGCGACCCGGCAGAGCCCCGAGCAGCTGCGCACCTTCCCGGTGGCACTCCGGAGGCCGGGCGGGGGGCGGACGGACAAGACCACCGGCTGCTCGACGGCCGGGAAACGCCACAACCCTCACGGCCTCGGCGCCTTCCCAGCGGAGAGAAGCCGGGACAGACGCACGGGAAAACGGAAGCTCCGCCGCTGCTGCTTTCCACCACTCAGACCGCAGGACACCACCACACCCGAACACCGGCACCGTGCTTGGTGTCCGCAGTTCCCGCAAAGCGAACTCACCCAAACCGCGGCCGCCCGACCCACGCCCGCGCCGACTTCTCGGAGCCCTTTGTTGTGAGGGCCCGGCGCAGCTGACGGACCGGCCGCCCCGGCCACGCCCCCCCTCCCCTCCGCCAATGGGCGCCGCCGCCGCCTGTCGCTAACNTGCCTGGCCTTGAGCACTTTCAGGGATGGGACAGTCACACCTTCTCTGGGAAACCTGTTCCAGTGCCTCACCACCCTCATCATGAAAAACTTCACGGTCTTCCTGGAGCCTTCTCAAGGCTAAACAATCCCAAGTCTCTCAGTCTTTCTTCCCAGGAGAGGTGGTCCATCCCTCCAATCATCTTGGTGTCACTCCTCTGGAGTTGCTCCAACAGGTCACAGAATCGGTGAGGCTGGAAGGGACCACATTGGATCATGTGGTCCAACCACCCTGCTCAAGCAGGGTCATCCCAGAGCACATGGCAAAGGATTGCATCCACATGATTCTTGAACATCTCCATTGAGGGAGACTCCACAATCTTTGTGGACAACCTGCTCCCATGCTCAGTTGCCCACACAGTAAAGTTCTTTCTCTTATTTGGGTGGAACTTTCTGTGCATCAGTTTCTGCCCATTGCCTCTTGTCCTATTGCTTGGCACCACTGAGCGGAGCCTGGCTCCATCCTTTGACACCCTCCCTTCAGATACTGATAGACATTGATGAGGTTCCCTCTCAGTTGTCTCTGCTCGAGGCTGAAGAGGCCCAACTCTCTCAGCCTTTCTTCATAAGAGAGATGCTCCAGTTCCTTGACCAACTTTGTAGCTCTCTGCTCGACCTGCTCCAGGAGCTTCATATCTCTTGTACTGAGGTCCACGTCCTTCCTGTGCTGAGGACTGGATGCAGGACTCCAAGTAGGCTCTAATGGGAGCAGAGTATAGGAGAAGAATCACATGCCTCAACATTTATTAGTCTGAAGCACCTTAGCTGAGCTGTAAAGTTTCCAAGTCACAAATGGGAAGCCCTAGAAAACTCATTAATTAGGTCACTTACCCCATCCTTTTAGGAAAAAAGAAGAGGCAATGAATGTAAATGCAGCACTTTTACTTTTAGCTGCTCATCTCTCAGAAAGGAATTCCCAAGCAGTGAAGTTATAGCCCAGGAGAGCTGGTGGCTGTACTGCACACCTTCAGTCACTTAATATAACTCTGAATGTATCACAGAGCTAAAAGTCACTTCAGACTGCAGCGAATGTTGGACAGGAAAAGATCTGCATCCTTCAGAAGATGCTGAAATGAATCAGTGATATGTAGCCAAACAGCATTCCACATGCAGCACATCCTAGCAATTTAGGATTTTTCATAGTTTCAGTAGTGCTGAGGAACTTGATTTATTACAAAATAATAACATTTTGTAATAAAATACTACATGAGAAGCATGAGTGTGTCAGTTGCTGGAGTCCAGGTAAATTTCTTGATCTTTTAATATCAGTGTTTAATAATATCTTTTTTATATACTTTCTCTTTCCTTCTGTTGTTTTTTTCTTATTCATTTTCTTGTAAGGACAAAGCTTCTCTACGTAAAACAAAATGGAGAAAGTAATTTTGGAAAAATGCTGCAAAATGCCTTCCTGTGGCTGGGAATAGGCTGTGTAAGCTGACCAAGAAATGGCCAGCTGTACAATCTGCAATATTTTTGCAAAAACTCCAAATAGCTGGTATTTGATGATATTTGATGATTTGATGATGTAGAACTAGCACTTCCTGAATTATGAGGTCAACTTTATTTTTATAACATTGCCACTATCAAGGGATGTAAACAAATAGTATATTTGATTGAGCTTACAGTTTGTAAGTTGACGCAAGAAATGAGAATTCCTACAAAGTCTCTTCAATTTTCAATGATAGTGGCTTCAAAATAGAAGGGAGGGGAGGGGAGAAGCAGCACATATCTGCAAATTCAAGAGAGGAAAGACAGAAAGTTAAATGTGCAGAATAAATGCCCCAAAGGATTAATCTGTATTGCAAAATTACATTATGTTAGAACACATTAATTAAGGTGATACAAACCACTTAGTGTAGACAAGAACTGTCATGTTTGGCAGCTGGGTTACCTTGGGTCAACAACAACAAAAAAAGTCAAAGCCTTCGTCTTTGTTTATACTGACTGTTATATTAAGCATTACATGTTAATCAATTAACATAATGTATTTTTCCAGTGTAGGCAAGCCCTAGGAAAGCTTGGGTTGTATCTGAGACACAGACTACTCATGAAGATAAAAAGTCACTGTTTATACTTTTGAGAGTCCTCTAAGAAGTAATTGAAGCGGTAGAAGCTCTCCTCTTTCTGTAGTGTTGCTCTCAAATTCTTTCCATTTCACTTATTTCTTAATCCTCTATTGCCACAAAATGGTGGAAACAATGACCTTGCTTATTCTTTCCTCCAAATGTCATTGCTGCTGGCAGGAGAAAGGCAGATCTGAAAGCTACCCTCTTCTACTCAGCACACTTTTGTTGCATATCTGACAAGTACTTAGGTATATGAATGGTTTACAGTGAAATAAATTATGTGTGTGGACTCAAATACCTGCTGACCAAGAGCCCAGGTATTTCATTCTGCGCTGACTGAGGTCAACAATAAATTTTCTGATGATTGCAGTGGTGTGGGTTGTGACCTTGGAAGCTTTATCCAAAATCTTTGAAATCATATAGCATTTCTATTGATTCTAATGGTTGTTACATCAGGCCCTGAGCAAAAGATTTGCAGTCACTTAGGTCTGGGGCTTTCTGGACACAAAAGCTGACTCAGAAACTGGCCTTCCTTTGAGGAATTTGACATTTATATTTGTATTCCAGAAAATATTCTGAAGACATCTCTGGAGCAAGGAAACCATTCATATTTCCAATAACATGTGCCCATGCATGATTCCGAATTTATTGGTAGGAGTTAGCAGAGGGTGCATTGTACTTTCTGTATGCTCAGTGGTAGCTTAATGGCACAGTCATTGCTGCTCTGTGTGTCCCGGAAATAGTAAACAATTGGGCAGTGGTCCCCTGTTATTTGAATTTTATTGATTTTTCAAGATCCTACACATTAATGCAAGGCATGACCTATTGCCTGGGTTCCCACTGCGATGAAATACTACAGTAGTATTTAGCAGGCACAATATGTGTCTACCCATGGAGTACCGAGTGACCTTCCTACCACAAGACCTGAGAGTTACAATGAGTGCATTGAGCTTATAACAAAGCACTGCCATGTGTTGTGCCTCTTGGAGAGGCCCTACTCTGCAGTTGTGCCTGTTTCAAGGGTAGGTGAGAATGCAGATCTATCTCGGTATTAGAAACACTGAGTAGCAGGAGGGAGAATCACACCAAACAGAGCTTGCATAGGCTAAAAAAATAAACTCCCTCTAAACTTTGGACAAGATATATCCTCCAGACAAAGATAAATAAGAATTCTTTCCAAACAATTTGTAACAAACAGCTTGATATCACTCTCAGTGATTTTCACAAACACATCCATCATTCCCACACAGAAAGAACCTGGCATATCAGTACAAAACCTCCACACCAGTCACCTTTGTTGACATGTGTGCCATTGGTTTAAGGTCAGCTACCAAAACAAAAGCTTCAGTTTAATGTTCAGTTAAAAACCAATGCTCTGAACCTAACCTTGTTTAACACAGTCTAAAGCCTTCTGCCCTACGGCTTCCATCTGGCTGTGGCAGAAAGTCCTGTGCTATACGGGAAGAGATTCTGTGTGATACTGCAAGACCACAGCTGTCAGATAGGTCCTGGTCTGTCCTACTGAATGCATTATGCATTCAGGATTTCAAATTTTAAAAAATCTCAAGTTTATGATTAACCACAATGAAATACTGTTGTGTTTGTTTAGTTGTTTTGTTTGTTTTTCCTATGGAAAAGATACTAGCTACTGTTCAAAAGAGCCCAAACTTTTCTGTCCAAATTTAGGTACAAACACTTCAAACCTGCCAGTTAAAGCATGAACAGTCTGAACAGATCCAAGTCTAAAAAAGCACAGTCTGACATTTGTGGACTTGTACAAATGTCAATCCCATTTTTGAAGTGGACTTCTAGATTTAAACATCAGTCAACTAAAACAGGCACTTCCTTTACTGCTCTTCTTCCCCTGACTTTATTTAGTGCAGACTTCTGCAGCATTGGCTTCAAGATTGATTGTTCCTGCTATAAGTCACAAGTTTCTAATGCTATTTTCCCAAACAGCAAATTACAATTTTGAGTAAGAGCAGGCCTTTCCAGACTTTTATGCAAAACAGGTGTTAGAGACCTCTTACTGTATTTTTACAGCATGGATTCAGCAAATTCAAGAATCCAATTTTGATGTGACTAGGACCCTCATGATTTGGCTGAGCAAGATCCAAGGATGCAGAAATTACTGGATGTGATCCTGTAATTTCATTACAGAGCTGAAATATCCGTATTTCAGATATTTCTGAAGCCAGACTGAAAAAGTTGAGGGATTCCATTTTCTGTGGAAGAACTATTGTCTTAAAACACCCAACTTATTGCCCTTTTCAGCAGAGTGCATTTTAGAAAAAAACTCATTTTCCTTGGAAACCATCAAAATGTAGATCCTGCTTTTCATATTGTATGAGAGCAAAACCAGCTATAACTCTGCCTTCAAATTGCCATTGGCAGGAAGCCATTGTAAATCATAGCCAGATTGAAAAAATAATCATGGCAAGTTTTAGCCACACTTTGAGCTCTTTTCTTCTTGTCAAAATAAAAATCCACTCAGAAGTCAGTATAGACTTCAGAGGTCTGAATAACTCTGCTTTTTTCTAGAGCACCTTCAGCATTTGAATTGTTAGCTCAGGCTGAAGCGTGTCAGGCATCACAGCAGGTAGTGTTGTACTGCAGTGCCAGCCAGCAGGGAGCCAGAGACAGATGCCTCTTCTTGTGTCATTATGTGAATGATTTTTCTCCCAAGCCCAGAGGCATTCATCAAATACTTTCCATTGGGATTGTCTGTCCTCTCTCATATTTGTCTCTTGTACTAGAAGAAGTCCAGCATATTTTCACTACTCTTGCCTGAACCTGTTCTCTCCTTCAGCACTCGGCAATAAAAGACCCTATTGTACCTCTGGGTACAGCCAGGAATCATACTCTTCTACTGTTCTCTTCTTTGCCATGTAATTAGAGAGCCTTTCCAGAAGCAAACCTCCCACCTAATGCAGTCAAGCAAAGTGTTCTTAACATCCAGAGGGGAAATGACCCGTGAATTTTTGACTATGGCATCAAACATGCATTTGTTACATTTATGAAATTCTTGCGTGCTTCAGATGTTGATGGGTTATTACCATGGTTATTAACGCTTCATTTTTTTGTTCTTCATTTCAATGGTGATGTTAGGATGATCAGTACCCCACAGTCAATATATAGGCAAGTCTGCTTGATCAGCTATTACAGGTGGAGTTTAGGAGGAACTTACCTTGGTGATATTTTTTTTCTTCTGCTGTATTTACCTTCTAATGGTTGTCAGTTAGTGTTCAGTGAGAGAATAAGCAGTCTCTGTCTGCAGCATATCTTCGTTTTAAATCACATAGGAAGGACGGACAGTGTGCAAGAGCGCTTCCTCCTCAAATTGTCAGCTCAAAACATACTTTTTTTGTGTGGCTAGCCATGCCTAAAACCCTTCCTTGAATTTTTTCTGCACAACCTCAGAGTCAGCAGACACACTGTTCACATCTCTGAGGCATTTTTAGTCTCACCAGCAATCCATTTGTTTCCTTTTGGCTCTCCCACTGATTCATATGCTTCCTAAAATAGAGAGCACTATCTTTGTTCTGTTGTGACAAGTTACAAAAGAATTAGCAACATCAGTTTAGTACCAAGTAATATGAATCACATCATATGCTTAGAAGTGCTTGGATTTCAACTGTAAGACTCCATCTAATTGCAAATTACCATTATTTTTGAGAGATTTCTTAGTCTTTTCAGGGTACAAAGCCCCACACCGTGATTCTGCATTGTTATTCTTTTCAGCCATGGATGTTTCTTACAAATACTGAGCCCAGTGTTCCTCAACATAGCTCAGATCAGTCCCAATAGATTAAAAAAAGGCCAAGTACTTCTGAGAGAAGAGCAAATAATGTCTATTGCAATGGAGGCTGAGGTGATCATGGTGGATAAAAAAGACGTGACCTTTCCCACACCCAGGTCTTGGGCACTGCATTGGTAACAAAGCAGTCAGTACTTAACCATGTCCTTAGCTTGCATGTTCCAACCCCATTTTAGCATGGTATATATACAAATATATATGTGTGTCTCTGTGTGTTTCGTAATTTATTTATGCAGTGCATTACAGCATATATGCATGTTTATGTAGCTCACACACATGAATGCCGGCACTCTGTGCCAGGGGAGCGCGGCTGAATGAATAAAAAGCGTGGGAGATCTTGTCTGTGGGGTTAAGCATTTCACAGGAGCCAGGCGTGAGCATCATCCTTGCATAGTGAACCTCTGTAGCTCAGGATCTGGTATTACAGCCATCTTTTCAGATAACATTTCAAACTGGCCCTGAACAATAATGAATTTATGAGGTCTTGGTCTCTTCAAGATTTGTCCTAATGAAGCCTTTAGGCGAGGGACAGATCGTCCCTACCACATGCCCTTCCAGTCTGGAAAAGTTAGTGTTCACAGAAAGGTTTAGCTTCCCTACATAACAATATAACTCCCCAGATGACAGCAAAGGTTTTAGTAAAACTTGCCAGCAAGGTCATCTTGTCCAGCCATTACAGCAAGAGACCTCCAGATTTAGTTGTTAACCTGTTGCGTGGCTTTAGGCAAACTACGTAACTCTACCTGAGCTCCTCATACGTAGGATGTGGTCAGGCAGTCAGGCAGTCAGGCACTCCACTGGGATGATGCAACAGAGGTGTTTGCACTTAACCCTTTTTACTCTAAGGCTGCCTAAGAACTTTTAAAATGGCTATAAGTTGCTGGAAAGGTTCTTGGAGAAGGTGAAGTAGAGCTGCTCCTGGGGTATTCTTTCATTTGATAGTTCAGCAGGTGTGAGGTCCAAAACATAGAGAAAACAAGTTAGTATTCTTCAATTCTAAAACATATACACCAAAACAGCACTGTCTTGGTTATGAGTGACAGTATGACAGAATGTGACAACTTAACAGTGATGCCCTCCAAGCACCTGGTATTCCCCAGGGCTCAGCCCCAACAGCTGATGTGCTAAGAGCCATTTTCCCCTCACCTGTGCCAGTGCTTCAAGACATGCTACCCGACGTATTTTAAAGACACATCTTTCATCCTGCTGTAGTAAAAGTGCTCAATGAAATGGTTTTTTATGAAAATATTCCTGGCTGAAGCAGGGCCTTACAGTGTCTTCCAGGGTTTTGGAAAAACATCATGAGTGGTTTTGACAGAGTGAGGAATGTGTTGTGAGAAAACAGGCAGTTCAAGAGAACAGCTAAATAAAAGACACTGAAGTTGAAAGAACCTTTTTTCTCTGTACCTGAATTTTGGACATAATATCAGTCAAATGTCAGTGTCTGAATTATTAAAGTGGGGTAATGAGATGTAATGTCCAGAGCTGCAAGGACAGTAAACATAACTGCACTATTATCAGGACAAGCTGAGCTTCCAATGGTGCAACAGTTCAAACAGCTATAATCACACCACCATACCTGGAACAGGGTAAGTAGAGCCTGGCCACGTCCAGGCTTCACATGAACATGGTGTACCTGGGCTCTGAGACTATAATTAGAGCAAAGCTGAAGGTTTATAGATCCCAGGTACCAACCACCATGATAAAGTTTAAAAAAAATTTGAAAGTAAGTTGTACTTAAAAAATATAAGCTTAGCATTCAACTAAGCAATTCCATGTCAGTTCACTACATAGCTGGGATTGTTAGTGAAAAAAAACCGAGGCTATTTAAGAATAGGAAATCCAACATTTTATGTCTGGTCAAGAATAATCCACTCCAAAAAACACAGACTGAGGAGCAAATGAGTATAGAGCAGCCCTGAAGAAATATTCTGGATGTTGCATACTCTTTCAAAAAAAGCAAACTACATACTGAAAGGTACAAATATAAATAGAGGCAATAAAATACATGAAGCGATTCTTCTACTTTCCTCAGTATTGGCAAAGATCAGCAGGAGCTCAGTGAGCCTGGCTTGGGCCACCATACTTGGGAGAGATAAAACATTCATCAGGCTACAGAGGAGAGCAATATGTATGATCAGAGCTCTAGAAAAACACAAATTACATGGGAAGACTAGACGTGTCAGGGGGTGCTGGCTGTAGTGAAGAGAAACCTTACAGAAATATGAAAGCAGTCTTCAAAAATAAAGATATTGCAGATTAATAAGACATTCCATTGCAGCAGAAATAGACTTTGGTTAGACCTTAGGAAAAACTTTCTAAAAATAAGGCTAGTGATGCATTAAGTAAGACTGCCTGGGGATTGTAAATCTTTTAAAAGAGATCAGATAAAACTTAGTAATGACAGAGATAAAATTTATCCATCTGTAAAGAGTGGGAAGGTATAGATAACTTCTTGAGATCCCTTTTCATCTCTATTTTCCATGATCATCTACAAGATGAGTGTTTGGTTTTTTTCAGACTTGCTTGTTTATTCATGCTAGTCACTTGCTTCTTCGTCTTAGAAATGGAAATCCCATTATTCAGTTCCAGTCAGGACTGAGTTCAGGTTTTTCTTGTACTCTGTAGCAACACAGTGTGACTGTTCAAGGTGCAACAACATCAAGACAAAATTTAAAACTGTGTTAAATTAATAATTATGAACAAACAATCATACCAGACAAAATACTTATCATTGGCTTTAAATCAAAAGAGTTCATGAAAACAAGTCCTAAGTCGTGAATCTCATGTAATTCACAGGGTCCCTTTGACACTTCAAAGAGACTGTGATGCTTGGATGAGATGTGCAATTTTACTGGGACAGGCAAGACGGAGTCAGGAACAAACCCATTTGGATCCACTCTGCAAAGCAGCTGTTCCCACTCTTTCCACATGGGAAGCATGAGATCTGTCACCATTTCACTATGCTGCCAGCACCATCGACACTTTTATACGTATCCACATCCACTGCCAACAACATGGAGTCCCTCTCACACAAAGGAGGTGGCAGGTGGATTTAAAGTCTGTCCATAGTGCTCTCACTGAATTACTGGGGTATTCAGGAGGATAAACTTGAGCTCAGCAACATAGGCCTCTTCTTGACTCTGGTCTTTTTCTTCCTCCAGTGCTCCTATAGCAGTAGAATCAAAGCACCGAACAGCTAATCCTTCTGCCTGTATTCTGGAAGATTTAGGCGACATTTGACTATGTGTCTGCCTCCATGTAATTTTGGTTATTACTGAGAGAATTTTAGCTTGCCTTCAAATTATTTAAACTTCATTACAGTGATCCTTGTTGTGACACGTTAAGGCACTTACCTCCTGAGCAAGTGCTTTACAAAAAGGATAAAGTGCTTCTACCTATTATGATTAATATTATCTTGCTAAATATGGAGGACACTTTGGCTGCCCTCCCCCCAGGTTGCTACAGCAACACACATCTGCAAGGAGTAATTTTCTAATTGTGTCAGTTAGGCTTATATAAGGGTATTTCAGTGATCCAAATGCTGTGGAAAGCACAGTCTGAGGTCTGGCTGAAGACAAACCTCATGCTCCAAATGCTAACGAAATTATTTTAAACCTTCTTCTGGTGTAACTGTGTTAGTCATGGTGAGCAAGAAGCAGTGCAGTGGCTCACTGAGCTGGGCACGTTTGCCTGACTCTCTGAGGGAAAGAAGCATAACAGGAGACTTCTGAAAAGCATGTCTGAAACAGAGAAAAAAGTGAGCTTCCATTTTGTTTGCAAACATTATTTTGCATTCAAGAAAAGGAAATGAGAATGCAAACCCATCATGTGAAAGGTTAAGGAGATTAGTGATTAATATTTTACATCTAAATGGTGCCAGGTTAATGTCTAATACTTTACAGCTATACATCGCTTTTTTAATAAAGCCAGCTTGTGAAGTACATAGAGGTGCACAGGTCAGCGACAGTGAAAGTACAGCAACTGTCTGATTGACACCTTTGACTAGAGCAATGTGAAAGCTGCAGGGCCATATGGAAACTTTACGGGCAACAGCAGTGTCTTTCTCATGCAAGAAAACCTGCATGAGAAAGTTGCTATTTTACTATTGTGTGGAAAGTTGCTACTTTCCACACAATAAAATTAAATTAAGAAGTTTGTACTAACTAGCTGCTTATTTTATTAGCTTTATCCTCCAAAGGGTGTTTTTGCAACTCAAATTGTTATGTGTGAATAACAAACACTTTCTGAAAACTTGGACTACTTGAGACGGTTGTCATTAAAGCATTAGCAGAAGACACTGATTTGCTGTTACATGACCTTATAACACCACACTTGACATGTTTTGCTGGTGGTGTGACTCATCATGGGAGTTTTCTTGAGACCAGCTATTGAAACACCATCCAATTGCAATAATTGCTGTCTGAAACCTCCTGAAACAAAGAAAATGGTATCTTTAAAGTGAGACAACTATGTCTAATTACAGCCTGTGATGGTCATAAAATAACTGTTCAAATATAACAGTACAATTGTTCAAATATGCAACTCCATCCAAAAGAAATTTAAAAGTTTCAAAAATCGATATGCTGACTCTTTCCAGTTCTCACCTTGTGTTGTGATGGACTTACTGGTCAGGCTGGAATATTACTTATTGTGTAGAACATGGAGAGACAATCTTTTCACACAATGTTTTCAGATTATAGAATCACAGAATCACAGAACGGCTTGGGTTGGAATGGACCTTAAACATTATCTAGTTCCACCCCTCTGCTGTGGGCAGGAACAACTTTCTATGGGAAAGTATAAAAATGGCACTTTGAATAAAAGTTTATTCTCACTTTATTTTTCCTGCAGTTACTGGGGGCCACAAAGTAACTCACAATTGTGTATGTGTATAAGATGGACCTTGAAATGTCTTTATATTAAAAGGTGATAGTGGCTTATATAAGATAAATGATGACATAAGGACCCCTTACAGATGCCAAATTCCAATGCCAGCTACATTTAAGAATTTGCTAACTCTAGGCTAAAGTATGAATCACCATGTTGGAGCAATTTATTTTACCCTTGCATCAGGCTGCCTAGTGCTGCTTTGGTTAGGAATTAGATTGTGGAGCTGAATGTGAAATGACAACACCAAAATGCACTGGCTTCCCTTTGTCAAAGAGGGGGTGGGGAGGAGGCAACGTGGTGTAAGAAAGCAACCAGAGAAGTTCCCCAGCTTAGCATTTCCAGAGCCAGCGCTGACCTACATTGACCTGCCTCCCAGAACCGAAGCTTTGCCATGCTGGTGCTGAAAGGATTACTTCCCCATGGTTTTTAGTCGTCAATCTTCCAACCTAAAGCTCCTTTCTTCTTAAGATTCTCAATAATTGTTCTGTTTCAGCAACCAGAGAATCACCATAAATCACCTTTCTACAGTACTTTTCCCTCTTCTGTGCTCTCTAAGCATGTTTTGTCATTGATCTCGTCTGCCCTGCAACTCTTTTCACTATTTTAGCTGCATTTAATTAGCATGACCATTTATAATGCTCAGAACTGAACTCTGGACTGTTTGTGGATTTGAAAAGAGTTGATTTCTAAAAGGTGTTTTAGAAATGCTTTGAGATCCCCCGTCGCCAGAAAAATGCGGGGAAGTGAAAAGCAGGGCAGTAGCTAGGCATCTCATTTTTTCTAGCAGATGCTGTACTCTGCTAGTTATTATGGTTGGCTGATAAGGAACAGTTTTGAGGGTGATTGTTTCTACTTGCCACTGCAAATTTCAGTGTCAAAATTGCTATGTATGTGTGGTGGTGTTGATTGGCTCAGACCCCAGAATTGATGGACAGGCTGCTAGAGGGATGGGATACTTGGTAACGCCTTTATGATTGACATATTTTGGAGATGAAGGAAACGGAAGAATGGCCATTTTCTTCTTCCCCCGCTGAGGGGTGGAGGAGAACTGGCCTGGGCCTGGCCCAGGCCCCGCCACCGGTCCGGCTGGTGGCAGCTGAAGCCGAGCGGGCCGCCTACTCCAGCAGTTGCCAGCAGCCATAAAACAGCCGAGAGCAGCCTGGACCACGCAGCAGAAGCCTCTGGGGCCACGCAGCCTGCACGGGTCCGGTGGCCCCTTCCACGCAATTGGTGTGGCTTACGCCGAACCGGCTAGAAAACCACCACACAACTGGCAACGAGAGAGATGGCGACCAGAATCTAGACAAGAGCAATTTTTCAGGTACAACCTGCAGATACTAATTTTTCTTCCAAGTTAGAGAGAACGGAAAGATGCGGCCGTGTGAAGGAAGCCAACATGGCAGTGCCACGTGGAAGAAGTTAACATGGCAGCTCCAAGGTCAGAGGAGGAAGGGAGAGAGGAGACACACCAAACATTGGAACTGAGATTTCTCCTGCAAGCCATGGTGAGAGCTATAATGTAATAGACTATTTCTCTATAATTCATTAAGTGCATTTGGGGGGATGTAGAGATCCACATTATAGCCTGTGAAAAAACAGAGTACTCACACCAGGATACAACTGCAGATGCTGAGGCTTTTGGAGATTGAAGAAGAGAACTTTTACTTCCAGGCTGGGATAACTCATCCTTAAAAGCTAAACCCCATGGACTATTCTGACCCACGCTGGCAGTTGTGGGAAAACTGCAAGATTCATGGGAGAAAGATTGTTTTTCACTGCAGCAGCTTCCGGGCAGGCTGTTGCTCGTGAGTGGATCCCACAGTACAGCAGAAGAGACTCTTTTCCATAAACATAAAGAAAGACTCTTAATATACTGACCAAAACCCCATGTTTGTTTCCCTTGCGCGGTTGGTGGAAAGAGGGAGGTATTGGGGTGAGGAAAGTGTCTGGAAGTTTGCCTTAATTTTTCATCATTCTTTTTACTTTTAATTCTATTAGTAATAAATCTTTTTTACTGTTTCAGCTTTGAGCCTGTTTTGCCTTGTAGTTTTTCCATTTTCCTCAATAATCCATACTTCCCCTCATGAAAATAAGTTCTAATTCCCCATAAATAATTTTTTCATGGGTGCCTGGCATTTGTCCAGTGTATAACCACGACAGTATGCTTGTGGCCCGAAGCCCTCTACAGAAGATCCTCCTGGCTTCTGCTCAAGTGTGTCCCTTCTCCTAGGCCCCCTGGATCTGACAAATTGCTTTGTCTAAGCAGAGCTGGGAGAGATTCTCTTTGAGAAGTAAAAACACCATCTGTAAGAATGCTCATGTGCATGGTTGAAAGAGTAGGATCCTACTGTGAGATGGAGCAGACCAATGTGACAGGGTGGAGGAACTCCATGTGACCTCTGAGGAACCAGGCTGAGTTTCAAAAGGGGACATAGTTGCCTGAGATAAAAACTAGGCAGAAAGCAGTTTGACTGGACATTCAGGCCCAGGTTGTTGCTCTGAGGAGCTAGAAGTTTTTGTCAGAAAAAATACTTAGACACCCAAGATGCTGCTTCTGCATGTGGCATTATCTTGGTAGAGCTGGCTGCCATAGCACCTCTGGCACATCAGCATCCCTTACTCACCTCAGGAACCAACTCCAGGAAACTATTCCCTCAACAACCATTTTAAAATGCGTACAAATAGAAAAAGTCCTGCAGAGTCTCCAGAGCCTAGGCAGGTGTCTCTACACTATATTCTGCAGTCTGTCCCTACAATTGTTCCCTATGGCCTGCACTGTATAAAATTGCCAGATTATTTAAGGGTATTTCAGTTGTGTTGGCAACCCTGCACCCTTGCACAATATGTTTCAAAAAGAAACATTTTTCAAAAAGAAGCTTGCAGGTTTTGGGGCATTTTCCTGCTAAGCAGCTGACTCCACAGCCTGTTCTCACTGGGACTGCTGGCACCTGCCATGAGAGTCTGGGATGTAGGAAGGAGAGGAGGAGACGTTAGTTTTATATCATGAGCAGGGAAGGAGACTGCCACTGGGAGGCAGAGAGCAAAAGTCAAGGTGGAATGAATCTGTCTGTGTCCTTGCAGCTCTACAGTTTTCGGACATGTTGCTGCCAGTCATTGGTTACAGGTGAGCTTCCCAAAGCATTGTCTCATCCCTGGCAACTGGCACACTGTCTGGTCTGCAACACCCTAGGAATGCCTGTTCTACACAAAAAGTTTTCTCCAAGCCCTTTTGCAAGCTGTTACAAGGGCCTTGGAGGCAGCAAGGGTGCCTGGGTTGCTGTAGCACTGCCAGCAAACCTGTAATGTTTTGCCCAGCTGCCTGGCAGCACACTCAACCCTCAAGGGTTTGGAGCCTGGTTAAAGTTCCTGGACAGGTGAGGGGTTAGGCTGAATTGACCATAATAAAAAGGGATCCCCTCAGGCCATCAGTTTTTTAAACAGCAGAAGACATCAGAAGTTCCTGGCTTATGTCTGGTGGAATGCATCCAAATGACAAAACATGCTGTCATCTTGGACTCTGCCAGGGTAACTAGTTTATGAATTATCCTCGCTGACTGACAAGGCTCGGGCAGATCAGATGAGGGATCCTTCCTAGCTCTTGCAGATACAGACCCCATATGACAGGCAGCAAAAGGAATGTGGGTCCTAATTCTGTCTCCTCTTTTGGAGAAACGGCATTAGGTAAACTCCTTTGCAGGTCACTCATGATGCCAAGTTCTACCCTCTACCTCATTCTACCACACAAAAGTAACAAGCCCCAGCATTCCCGCACAGGGAGCACAAGGCAGAGGAAAAACAGCAGAAGAGGGAGCTGCCTGTATCCAGCCACAGCAAGTGCTGCTGCTCTCATCTCTTTGCTTCAGTTAGCAAAGCTGGACACAGGTCTGGGGATCTTTCCCAATTGGGACAGCACCCTGTGTCCCCATTAATGTGCAGTAGTGATGTGCCCTGTGCACCCAAAAGGTCCTTAGATGTGAACAGTAAAGATGCAAGTCAGTTAAAATGACCTGGCCCAGGGACCATGAAGTGTAAGACCCTCTCAGAGGTGACCATTGCAGACACTACATGTGTTGCCACAGGAACTCAATGACAGGACTTCAGAAGCCCAGCTGCCAGCTTTGTGCTTTAATTACTCAACAGTGGTTCCTTCTGTATGTTCCTAAAAATAAAACATAAGGAAATGTGGAGATCTCAGTAGGACATGATAAGGTTCTGGAACAAGTTGTTCTCTCTACTGTTGTTGCCTCTTTGCCCAAATGCCTGAGGCCTCTCTCACCATTTTGTATCTGCTGTCACTTCTTTCCAGATTTGTCAGGAACAAGTCCTAGTGATGCAACTTCTCATTATTCACCTTCCCCGCTTCTGAGTGCTAGTCTGGTTTGCAGGGATCCAAGCAAAGAGATAAACAAAAGCAGTGTACACAACAAATACACCTGCTTTCAACACAGCAGACACATTCAGTTCAATTTTGGCTCTGGTGAAAAAAACATTCAGTTGGTGAATTCCATTTAAATCCTTGTTATATTTCCAGTTGACTTCATTTGCATGCCCAAAACAAGTTTGCACACCCCCAGCTTCCTCTCTTTCTCTCTCTCATCTCCCTCCCAACAACTACACAAGAATTTCAAAGAAAATGTTGGCAACTTGTTGAAAGAACACAAAGACCCTGTCCTGGCTGGCCACAGAAAAAGTGCTGGTACCTGTCCGTCAAGAACTTGTGGCTTTTCAATTTGCATGTTTCTTGCTAACGCTGTTTATCCAGGTAGCACAGATGGGGCATATCATTTGGCAAGCTTACCCCTAAGCTTTTTACAACAAAGATGATAACAGGTGCAAGATAAGGAATACAGACAAAACCACGAGTTCATTACAAATACATTTGCATCCAAAGCAGCAGCAGGAGGACTTGGCTTTACTTTATTTTAAAAGCACACACTTTGTGAATTCCATTCAAATACTCACTGTATTTGCATCTGATACTGTAAGTGTGTCATACCAGGAAACATGGAACCAAACTGTGTTTGTGCGGGCTTGCGCTCCTGTGCAAGGGCAGCCAAGCAAGTCATCTCTTCTCATGGCAGTATGGAAGTTTTAGGATGGGTCTTGAAAAACTAGAGACAAAATTCTGAAGAGAGTACGTTGTCCCCACAACAAGCAGGATTTTCAAAGGAACTTGCTAGATTATCAGCAAAGGCTTCTGAATTCTAAAGGTCTTATTTTGATCCCAAAGCAGAAGCTGGGCTGTTACGATGCTCTGAACACTTGAAAACTTGGCCCCATGTTCTGCTTTTGTGTGTCTGTGTGTTCAAAGAATGTGGCACAGTCGTGGAGAGGTTCCTGATCAGAGATGGTCAGTAACCTACAGCCAGGGGAGGGAAAAAGTTGATTAGCATGACCTGAGTGTTGAAGCTATTCCTCATTCTGAACTACTCTCTGTAGAAGTCCTATTTTAATCCACTGTCTGAAGAGACATGAGACTATCCTAACAAAAGATAGGTATCAAAAAGTTGCATGACACTGTTTCACTCACAGGTCTGCAGTCTGAATCAGAAGTAATTGGAAGTTGGTAATATCTGACCTGATGGTGTATGTAAAGTGTGTTGATAGATCCATTCGTTTCATGGGAATAAACCTGAATCCCAGGTAAAACCACAGGAGGCTTGAGAATATCAGATGAGCAGCAATTCCTATTGAGTGCACTGGCAAATGTCCATGGTTGGCAAAGGTGCCAGTGGATAAGGAAAAATTGCTGCTTCTTCTTCCTCTGAAGGATGGTCACCCCAGCTCAGTCCTGCAGCACAAAGCCAAGGAAGCTTGCAGTGGCTCTCACACTCCATAAATCACTGAGACCTTTGTCTCCCTCTGCTTTTAGCACACCACCTTGTACAACCTCATTTGTGCTTGAAACTGGGAAGTGAAAGAGCACAATAGAAACAAGAAATAAACAAAAGCTTACCAACAATTTATCTACAGACAAACATACCAAAAATAAAAAACGCAGCAGCAAAGACGAAACCCTTCACTGCAATGTCCTTTGGGACTCCTTCATGGCAGCTTTTAATATACTTTGTAATTAAAGACTGAGATGTCTAAAGCATGGAAAATGGGAAAATGTGTTTCAAAGTGGCCCAGTGTTTATTAGCACATGCATTCATGTATTATTCTGTGGCCAGGACTGAAATGACTGCCATTAAACACATTTTCTTAGTGTACTCCTTTAAACACAGATTTTTGGTTGAATACTTTTAGTAGTTCAGGTAAAAATAACTGCATATGCCTGTTCACTGTGGCATGGAACTTGACAGGAAACACTATTGTTAGTACACATGGATTTTTCCTTAACTCTGATACTGGAATGAATCCAGGATTATTCCGAAGAAGAAAATGAGAGAGAGGGAGAATATGTCCTTGCCCATGTGAGTGTAGAGGACAGATCTGTCAGATCACTGTTCATATTTCTACTCTTGTCTCTAGAGATGAGGGATCCCAGTGACTGTCTCCCTGTCCTGGCTTAACCAAAAAAAGGATGTATTCTATCACTACCCACATAATTCCATCCTAAACTGGGTCGTTACAGTTAGGTGGTTACACACCTGGTCTCCGAGACTATGCAGATCATGTGAGGTGGGGTGGTACTCCTTATCCCAACTGTGATAACTATCCCGGCCAGTTGCGAGCACCACCCATCCTGAGTGGATTATGTTTGTTAATGGCCCATTACCAAACTGGATAAGCCCCTACGAATGGAATTTCCGAAACATCCCCTTTCACTGTGGAAATTCCCACCCCTGGGGAAGACACGAGTAAGGAAACACCACATAAAAACAGGCTTGGGGATTGAGAGACACCACTGGATACCCAGAGGACTCCGAACAACCAGACAAGCGGATACCCAGAGGACTAGATCCTTCATCACCATTGGACAATCAGAGGATGGGACCACCACTACTGGATACTCAGCGGACCAGGCCTTTCTACAGGACTACTGCTTTCAACAGCACTGCAACCACTGGACAACCAGAGTTCCAGACCTTCAACAGGACTGCAACCACTGCCAGGTTGTACCGTGGCTCTGCCAGTTTAAGCCTGTGTTTTCTGTATTACTGCATTTATTATAACCTTTCAATTAAAACTGTAATTCTGACCCAAAGTCTCTCTCGAGATATTTGTGTGGGGTTAATTTCCCCTGATGGTTCACGTTCAAACCAGCACACTCCCCCATCCCATTGAACATCCCAGCCTCTGGTCACTGGATATTCTGCAGCAGATCCCTCTCTTCCCTGCTCTGTTCTCCTCTGCCTGAAGACCTTTTTGGTACAAGCACATGAGTATATGTAGACTTCCTAAACTTCAGCCTCTCTTTGGCCAGTGGGACAGCTGAGGTTCCCTTTTTCTCATTTCAGTGCTGACAAATTATATTTGGATGTTCTTTTAACAAGAGTTGGCTATAACTGATCAGTATTTCCTTGGTACAGAACTTGGGGTTTTTTTTTCCAGAAATGCCAGGTTAGATTAATAACTGCGCTATCTCTGCCTAAAATAGCCATTGCTGTCACTAGCACTGCAGCCCAAGGATTTCAGAGTTTTGTCCGAGGAGTCATTGGGACAAAATACTTCAGTAAGAAGTACACATCAGAAAGCCAGTCAGCTTTCAGCTTCTGAGAGAAATATTGAAAAAGGTGATGAAACATGCTTTTTAACACAATGGGATAATGAAAAAAAGTTTGTGGATGACTCTTGCAAGGCTTCAATTTTCATATACAGTGTTTAAAACTCACTAAAACATTAAACCAAATCGTTACTCCCACTGAGCTGGTGGCACAAAAAGCTAACTTACTACAATCTATAGAGTCTTGAAGAAGCTTTTCAATAACTATGCACACTGAGAACAAGGGATTAATATTTTTTATAAACAACTGGTTTATTCTTTTCTTATTATGAGTTTAAATCAGTTTAGCATCATTTTTGTTCAGAGCCTAAAAAAAAGTTAATATTTTATAAGATTTATTTATAATACGCTTGAGGTTTAGAGTATGTTTATGTAACCCTTCTGCTAGGAATTGGCAGCAGCTGAAAGACCTGGATTCGTTTATCTAGGGGTTCTCTCTGAAAACTTAAACAACAGCAGTTTCAGTCTCCACCCAAAGCTAAATGACCTTCTTTGGGTGCCCTGACAAACAATAAATCCTGCTCAAGGCATAGCAAGGGTTTAAAACAAAGTTCAGAGTTTCAAGACAAAGAGAACTTTAGAGATGAGGAAAAGGGAAGAAGAAAGGCTCAGAGTAAACCCACAAGAGCCACTAATCAATAAAATGAATAATGTTTAAGTGTGATCCCTAACCTCCTTCTCCTCCTTATCTCTGTGACACAAAATAAAGGCTTGCTCTCATTTCAAAATAGATGCCTTGTCCCTTGGATATCACCACCCACTCAAAACTCTCCCTGTATTTACTGCATGGCTTCACTTTGCAGCTAAGCTAATGAACATATGTATTATCGCCCACAAACCGGGAGATCCCACCCTCTCCCCAGCCCACAGCCCCTTGCTCAGCTGACCATGCAGTGAACTAATTCAAGGAACCAAACCGTTACAAAAGGAACTCACAAAAACCAAAAGTAAGCAGTGGATGGGCTTCTGCTGGCTTAACTCCCTGTACTATAAAATGAAGGTCAAAGTCGGCACCAATGAAGAGGATGGCACAGCTAGGGATAAAGAGTTAGACTGCTGCTGTGTCTCTTCTAGGAAGAGCTAGATCAGACTAGTTACTAATAGGTTGGGTTAATTACTAATAGGTTGGACGGGTGTCATTTTAAGACAAAACTGCTTTTAAGTGTTGTAGCATTTTTGTATGAATCTGCTGGCTTATCCTCATATAGGCCAAATTTTGAAGAAGCATGGCTGTTCTGCCCATGACTGTGTGGCTAACAGAGCCATTCTGTCTCTACATAAAGTCCAGCCAGCCTGTATTGTGAGGAGTCACTCCAAAAAACTAAGATGAGGAAATAGGGCTTCTGCTGAAAACCTTAAACAACACATTTTACCAAGGATGGAGCCCTGGGGCCAGTTTTGCTGCCTGGGCAGAACTGCTCTGCCTTTCTCCCTCACACAGCACACCAGCCTGAGGTTTTTCCCAGTCCCACAGCCACTTCTATGCCATGGTGCCCAAAATGGGGAGGCTTTTACAATTCAGCTTCCTTGAGGTTTTTTGGGCACCAGGTTTAAAAACTTAATCACAGAATCAATTAGGGTGGAAAAGACCTCTGAGATTATCAAGCCCAATCTCTGGCCTAACACCACCATATCAACTAGACCATGGCACTAAGTGCCATGTCCAGTCTTTCCTAAAATACCTCCATGGACAGTGACTCCACCACCTCTCTAGGAATCCCATTCCAATGTCTAATCATCCTTTCTATGAAGAAATTCCACCTAGTGTCCAACCTAAACCTCCTCTGTCACAGCTTATGGCTATATCCTCCTGTCCTGTCACTTGTTACCTTGTTACCGAGCCCCACCTGGCTACAACCTCCTCCCAGGCAGTGGTAGAGAGCAGTAAGGTCCCCCTGAGCCTCATTTTGTCCAGGCTAAACACCTTCAGCTCCCTCAGCTGCTCCTCATAGGACTTGTGCTCCAGCTACTTCACCAGCTCCATTGCCCTCCTCTGGACACGCTCCAGCACCTCAAGGTCTTTCCTGTAGTGAGGGACCGAGAACTAGACACAGCACTCAAGATGTGGCCTCACTAGTGCCGAATACAGCGGGACAATCACTGCCCTGGTCCTGCTGGCCATACTACTGCTGATACAAGTCAGGATGCCATTGGCCTTCTAGGCAACGTGGACACACGCTAGCTCAAGTTCAAACGGCTGTCGACCAGCACCTCGAGGTCCTTTTCGGTCGGGCCGCTTCCCAGCCACTCTGTCCCGCGGACAGTGCCTGTTTCCCCGGGGGGCGGAGGGATTCGCCTGGGGAGCGGCTGCAGGCTGACGCGCGTGCGGCCTTTGCCGGGCGCCNGAGGCGCGGTGCAGTACTGCGCCGAGCTCGTGCGGTGAGTGCCCGCCGCGGGGTCTGCGGGTGCGGGGGGCCGCGCTCCGCAGAGCGGGCCGGTGAATCAGTCCCGGGAAGGCTCGGCAGCGCTTCCCTCCCGACGGGAACGCTGACGAGTTCCCGGAAAAGGATGACTGGGATTCCACCGGCTGCCCAGGCCGCCCTCGGACTCTCCTGGAATAAAAATAGGCCGTGTGGCCGGCCCCGGTGGGACCACGCCGTGTCGGGAGCATGGAAACCGGGAGGGTATTTAAGCTGCGTGGATGATTCAGCCTGCACTCAGAATCACAGAGTAGTTTACGTTGGAAGAGACCTCTAGAGATCATCCAGTCCACCTCTCCCACCCAGGCAGGGTCACCTAGAGCAGGTTACACAGGAACGTGTCCAGGTGGGTGCTGAATGTCTCCAGAGAGGGAGACTCCATGACCTTCCTGGGCAGCCTCCCAGGGCATTACCCTCCCGCCCCTCCACAGGTGCATTTCTTCAGAAATATTCAGCGTTTCTGTTTCCTTGTATCAGTTTTTTGGAAAGCGAGATCACCGAAGTGGATGTTTAAAAATAATGGGTGTTTTCAGATCTTCTTGGCTACTGGGAAATAGCCAAGCTTCCCGAGTGCTCCTTGGAAAAACGGGCAAAAGCAGAGGACATCTGACAGCTGGAGCAGCTCAGTACCTTCTCTGTCCTGAACGCAGGAGGAAGGCTATGTTTCAAAAATATCCTTTTTCTGGTCAAATCCAAAATGCTTCAAGAAGAGCAGGAGTACAGCTCAGACACTTCCAGGTCAGATCACCTTTCCTTCTTGGATTCTGGGCCATAAACAATGTGCAGGGCCGCTTGGCTGCTTTCTAGTCCCCAGGAGTTCAGTTCTTTGTAAAGCAAGATGTGAAGCAAGTCTCTTAGTAAAGACGTAGGTAATTTCCCTTTGGATAGTGTTGTTCTAGATGGTTGACAAAGGCTGGGAGAAGAGTTCCATGTGTGTATAGAAAGAGTGAGACAGGAATATCTTCTCCAAACTGGTACTTTTACAAGATAGAAAGATGTGCATGGTCTGCACGCATGTCTGAGGCAGGAAATCTAAGGGAAAGAAATGGGACAATCTTAAATGTTCGGTGCAGCACCAAGCAGCTGACCTGTACAGATGCACCAGAATGCACAGCCACGTTGCATTTTTCATCATTTTCAGAATACAGCTTTGTTTTCCTAGTTACTCTGTCCAGGATTTGTTTATCTGATACTTGGGAGACCAGAGGTTGTGTGTGCAGTCAATGTATGGGTCAAGTTAACATATGCAGGTAAAATGTTTTCAGTAACAAGCAACTGTGAACAGAATAATTAGGTTCCAGTGAGATGATTTAATTAAAACTTTTTTTTGTATGTATTTTTGTTAAATGCTAAAAGGACTAATTAGAAAAATACACAAGCATTAAAAATAGTAAAATGAAAGGTAGTTATGCTTTTGGCGTCATTTAATTGAAGCTGCTGTTCCCAGTAGCTCATATATTGCATGGAAATAATAAATTACAAAAATAAGAGGAAGGATAGTTATTATTCAAAGAGAAATGAAACACTCGGGGCTATGCAAGTGTCAGCAACTCCCTAGTTCGGAATTTGAGTCTCCAGCGCTTTAGGAAGTACAACTGAGTTATGCTTTAATAACATATATTTGTTTTTGCAATATGCAAGATGTCCTTTCTCTTGGGCCTTCCTTTTTCCGTTAAACAGCTAAGTTCATTTTCAGCTATTTGATTAAAATATGTTTCCCCTATAGGTATGTTTTATGTCTCGGTGTCTGTGATGTCTGCTCTTGATGACAAGCTTGTGGATTGATAGTTTTATTATAAATTCATTATATGGAATGTCCAGTAATGGCCATTGCTAACTTTTCTTCTGTCTGTAGGTTCATATGTAAGTTTATATTTATTTGAAAACCAAGAAAAACACTCAATACCTGACTTTAAGTCCTTGCCCTCTTTCTTCATTCCTTACGCTAATACAGGAAGAGAGTGAAACATGATCTACAGCAATATCAATTTTATTTTACTGAGGCTTAATGGATTAGCTACACTAAATTTTTAAGCTTGGAATAATTAAAAAAAAACCCACAACAAAACCCCCACCATTATCAGAGGGAAGACAATTTTCTCTATTGTGCTGCCACGTACTTTGTGTAATGCATTTCTTTGTTTCCTTTCCGAAAGTAGAGGTGGTTCTGTGTTGTGTGGACAACACAGGCAAACTGGAACTGGGAAAATATGGCTGTAAACCTTGCAGCTCTGTCTGCAAGGGTGGACAATACTGGGTATTTCTACAATTAATCTTGAAAAAAATACTAGGTTTTGAGCTGATAGTACTTTTTGAAAGTTTTTTAACTGAGAGAGGTTTAATGCATTAGTTGTGTAATATGAAGGTGACCTTTAAAGCCTACTAAAACTCACAAATGTAATTTCTTTTGGTGATATTTCTGGACTTGCATTAAGCTTTAAAAGAGTTTCACAACAGTTGTGGAAACTAAGCATTTACTAGTTTTCAGCTGCTGTGTATCATAGGGTTAGGCACCTCTGTTAAACTTCACTTCCTTTTTGTTTGTAGCTAAAAGTAGCAACCCTTGGGTTTAGTTTGGCTTTGCTATTTTAAGATCATATTCAGAAGACACATGAGTACATGCAAAAAGAGCAAACTTAATGAAAATGAGTACATGTGTTTTCCTTGACAACATGCTTCTCCACTCTCCAGGCCAAACCTGGAGTTCATCTTGTTCTAAGGAAGAATCAGGCTTCAGGCTTGTCAGAAAGTACACAAAAACGTTGTTCAAAACAAGCAGTTCAGCTTTTCAGAAGTGGTCAGGTGTTTCTGCTAGCTGGAGTGATGTCTGATTTTGCAGTTTATGATTCTGAGCACTGTGTTGTTTTTAATTTTGCGGCACACTCACGTGGCCAAATGAAGGCAAGTCACTCCGGGTTGGCAACAAGTTACCTGCGCGAAACTGCCAAGTCCCAGAGGTTGGTTGTATGCTTTGAATATAGTTGCCAGTAAACAAAAACTTAATGGTTAAGCAAGCTGACTCTTCTGTCAAGCTCCAAAGCACAATCTTTTAAAGAAATGTGGTTTCATGTTTGGAACAGAAATCTGCAAGTCGGACAATCTGGATTGTATTTGCAGTTCTGCCACAGCCTTGCTTCATGCCTTTAGCCAGATACCTTTAAATCTGAATTTCAGAGATGCACTGAGAGTTCAGACAGCCTCCCTTCTCTCTTGGAGTTTGTCTTGTTTTAGAATAGGCCTAAAAGCTGCTACTTCTGCAAAGTCAGATTTTTGAGCTATAATTACTGCTACTCTTTCAGGAGTTTGGTGCTAAGGAGTAGTTTTAATGAGTTAGAGCTCTAAATAACAAATGTGTGTTTTCATTCTTTTATAGGAAGCGTGACTATGAAGGGTTTCTGTGTTCTCTGCTGTTGCCTGCGGAATCTCGAACCTCTGCTTTTGCCTTGAGAGCCTTCAATGTGGAACTGGCTCAGGCAGGTATTAAAATACATTTGTGAACTCTGGAAATTTAAAATAGCAATTTTGATACTCTAAATTACATTTGTAGTTACTCTTTCTGTAGTAGGCAGTGTTTTGCCAAGATTAACTTTTGTACTGTGAAGGGCAATGAATAAATATGCAAAACAAACCTCCAGTTTTGAATGGCCCATGGGAAGTAGCCAGCGTGCCCCAATTATTTTATGTGTGTAGTTTTTCTGACTTTTTTCTTCATTGTGCATTTTAAAATTAAATTATAACAATGAGGCAGTGGTTCTTGATACTGTTATGGGATTGTATCTAAATTCTGGCTTCACATGTGGTGACTGAACGGGTAAAGTGCAGCTAAATCCTAACTGTAGAAGGTTTGTCAAAAAATTGCATTATATAATCAGGACCAGGTCTTTGTTGGCAGAAGCAAGGTGATGAAAAGGCTGCCAGGAGGGAAGTTTGTTGTTAGAGAGTTGTGGGAGAGGAGTGGCTGCAGTCTCTCCTCTTTGTTAGGTGGCCAGAAACTGCTGGTGTGACCAGGAGAGTTGGCAGCGCTTGCCAGAAAGGAGTGGTCCAGGAAATGAGCTGACCAGGCAAAACCCCTGACCAGCTCCTGTTGGCTGTGCTTCTGGCAACATGGGGTGTGCCCTCCCTTGCTGCTGTCACCACTGCTTCTTTTCCTTCTGGGAAGAAAGCTAAGGTGAGGCTTGCCCGGGACTTAATCTCTGTGGGTTTTAAAATGAGGTTGTGGTGAAGATTGTGTTTTTACCCTATGTAGTTTTCCTAAACTTTATGGGGAATAAAACTCAGTTCAGAACTGAGCACTTTCCCTGCTGAGTCTGACTATGTCCTGTGTCTGTCGTTTCAGCGTAGATAGACCAAGTGCCTTAGAGACACTGTGAATTTCACTCCAGATATGTCCTTTCCAGATTAAAGACTCCATAACTCAGAAGACTACAGGTTTGATGCGGATGCAGTTCTGGAGGGAGGCTGTGGAAGACATATACAGTGATAACCCACCACATCAGCCCATTGCTATAGAACTATGGAGGGTAAAATATACCTTTCTTGTCCTAAAATTGACTTAAATTTAATATTATTGTGGGAAATAATGTCAATGTTTTGTGTTTGCTGTGTTCCATCAATTCTAATCAACACTGTTTCCAGCACAAATCCAGACACACAGCCCCATAAAAGTGATGTGAAGAAAACTAACTCTATCCCAGCCAGAACCAGTGCAGCATTCAGATACTGCGATACCGATTGCAACCCTTTTCCTGCAGCTAAGACTGCCAGTTGTACTCCTTTCTCACCAAACAGAAAATTGATTTTGAAGTGGAAGAAAGAATTGTCTTTCTGGTGAGATTTCACCTCATGTATGATTCCTGTAAAGGAAGACCAATATAATACAATCCAAACAGAACTGCTTGCAAAATAAGATGATGAAAAATAATTCAGAAAGTATTTCTAAGAGCTCTGATCGCTCTGAGCACTGCAAAGCAATGGAGTGAACTAACATTTCAACCTGACCTGGTGACCTTTGCAGTCAAGCTGGGATTTTGTTTCTATAATTCAGCAAATACCCCAAGAATGACCTATTTAAAGATCATGACTTAACAAACGTCCAAGAATGTCATTGTAATTCTTGGAAAGAAGTATTTGGAAAGACACCTGAACTCACAAGTATTGCAGAGCTGTTAATAGAATTAGCATGTCTTTGCACAGCATATTCTCTGTATACTCTTTTGTTGCTGTTGAGTTTATATGAGGACAATTTGATTATCCAGAATAAATTTAGTTTATCATATTAAATGTGTTCCTGCAGTTTTGACGGATGTAATGTACAAATTGGTTAATTTAGCATAATTGAGGTTGGTCCTTTAAGTCTTACCTTGTTAATATTTCAAGGATTTCATTTACAAAATGATACTCCAGGTGAACAAGTGAGAATCAAAACTGACATCTGTAGCTGTAACTTAAAATTTGCCTTTTTGTATACCAAGTACTGTCTCAAGCAGAATTTATTGAATTAACAAGATCTAGTCTTGGCAAACCTTGAAAAAATATTGACTAATATGATGGATGTGAAGAAGAAATTGAAAGTGAGCTATAAGGGCTAAATTGTGAGAAATCTGCTCCATAAATTTTGTTTATAGATCTTTATAGTGTGATTGTAGCCTTTCTGACAATGTGGTTCTGGAAAATTCAATGTGTGTAATTAAGAGGACTGAAGGTAAGTTGATAGAATGAATTGGTGCAGGAAGGAAGTCAAGTACAAGATAAAAGCCAAAAGAAAAATGCATGAATTTGAGATGCTGTGGGATATCTTTTTAAAAAAACCCATAATATTAGTTATATTGCTTTGTTACTATTCTGTCTTTACAGTATGTATTGGTATGTTGTACAGACATTTTCTTGAAAATTTACAGGGGAAATATTTTTATTGCTGGACTCAGGAGGAAACTCTGTTCTTTTTGGAAAGTGAACATAGTTATCTGCAAATATTTTGTGGGAACATATGACTCTAAGAATAAATTAATTTCAAAAACATTTTTAAAGAAATGCTTTTCATTAGCTGGCTTGATGTCTGGTATTTCATTTTTTTCTGTGCAGCAACTTGCAATAAATCCCAGTTGAAAATTTTCGTATTTGAAGAAGATTCTTGTTTTCCACTGACATGCAAGTTCGATTTAACCCAGTGAATACAATTTTTGTATTAAATATCAAAAATGTATTTCAGCCTCCAGAATGCAGTACTGCCATCACTTTGTATACATTATCATGTAGGTTTTATTTGATAATTTTCAGGCTGTCAAGAGGCATAACTTGACTAAAATGTGGTTCATGAAGATTATAGATGAAAGAGTAAGTATTTACCATTCGGAGCCTGATTCTGGCTTTAGTCATATTTGGGTTTTCTTTTCCTTATTTTTATGTGTTTGTGTGTAAAACAAAAGCTTATGTAATTAATCTTTTCCAGATAGTAGTATTTCTCTTTAAAATACTATAAGATACTGCTATATTGCTTTTTAATTGTCCCTTGATGCCACTCTTCATAGTTTCTGCTCTTTGTGCCAAAATGGCTAACAGAATCCTTTGTTTATTTTTGCCTTAAATGGATGTAGTTTGTGAGTTCACATGGATATAAAATCTCAAAAATTAAATGATCTGTCTGAACCCTTCTGCCACACTTCCATGCTACTCCTTGAAAAACTGTGGAGTTTTTTCTAAGCAGTGGTGTAAATGGGAGCATTCAAATCACATGGAGTTTAAAATATCCACCTTTTTTCTGGGAAAAAACAAGAGGAAGAAGAGGAATTTCATTGGTACAGTGATGCCGCTATGAACTCTGACACAAATACAAGAATGAAAAGTAGAGGGCAGAAATCTCCTAAGCTAATTTTGCTGCTGAAGTTAGTGTTTCATGAAGTTATAAGTTGAGAAAATTGATGGTCAGTTACTTGCAGAGGGTCATTGCTGTGAAAGACTTCAGAGTTTCTTAATGCTAAGATTGCTTTTTTTGTCTTAAAACTGGTATGTTTTAACCACAGGAACCACTAGGACAGGAAGAATGCTGGAGGATGTTTTATTTTTGAGTGTATTTTATTATTTTGGGTGTATTATTTATTAGAGCCACTAAGTTGTTCAGAGGACTGGAACACCTCTCCTATGAAGACAGGCTGCTTATTTGGGGCTGTTGATCCTGGAGAAGAGAAGGCTCTGGGGGGACCTTAGAGAACCTTCCAGTACCTAGAAGGGGCTTACGAGAGCTGGAGCTGTTTTGACAAGGGCATGTAGTGATAGGACAAGCGGAAATGCCCTGGAGGTGAAGAAGGGTAGGTTAATATTAGATCTGAGAAAGAAATGGTTTACAGTGAGGGTGGTGAGGCACTGGAACAGGTTGCCCAGAGAGGTGGGCTCTCCATGAGGTGTTCAAGGCCAGGCTGGATGGGCCTCTTAGTAACCTGGTCTAGTAGAAGGTTTCCATGTCCATGGCAGGGGAGTTGGAGCTAGATGATCTTTAAAGTCCCTTCCAACCCAAACTACTCTGTGATTCTATGAATCTGTGGTTTCAACATGACTTTGAAACTTGTGTGCATTTGATAGATTTATTTTGTTTTCTAAAAATACATTCCTATTTATCTAAATTTCTCTGTGCTTCAGATGCAAATTAAGTATTAAAATTGACAACCCTATAGTGTAAGAATACCATGTGATGTTTTGTTTTGGCTGGATCTTTTTTTATGAAGAATTCTGATTTCATATTATTGCAAAAAGTTCTGTTTGCTCCTATAAGCAGAGTTGGCTGCAGTTGCACATAGTTACTTGATTGTGTTAGACTTGCTATCAGCTTTAACGACTGCTTCTATCTGAGTTTATAGTCTCTCTCTGTCTCTCAGTTTTGTCCTTTTTTTGCTTTCTGATAGTGCACTGGGTTGACATGACTGTAGTAATAAACCTGTACAAATAGCAGTTATGTTTATGTTCTACTGAAGTTCCATGTTTATATTACAGGAGAAGAATTTGGATGATAGGGCATACCGTAACATCCAGGAGCTTGAAACGTATGCTGAGAACACTCAGAGTGCTCTCTTGTACCTCACCTTGGAAATGCTGGGTAGGTGGTGTCCCCTTTCTAGGTTTTGCTGGTGACTCATTAGTGCAAGTATAATGCTTACTGATATTTCAAAAAACCCTTTTTTTTTCCACTGGAGTTTAATTTCGGTAGAAGTTGTCCTAGGTAGTACTTCAGATATCTTTTGAATGCTGAACCATAAATGTGGAATCTTACTGCAGCTGTCTTAGAACTGTGTGCTTTCCGTGGAAGCTGCTCAGTGCAAAGGCCATTGAAGTGCAGTTTCCTACTGTTCTTTGTTGCTTTGTTTTCTCTCTTCTTGCTCCTCTTGCGGAGTGGGGTAGATTCACCTCTTCACTGTATTTCAGTTGTCCTACTTGTCAGAATACAAAGTGCTGTAGTTATCCTGCAGCTGTTGTTCTGTAGTGCATTGATGGACACTGATTATCTTGAAACAGCCAGCTTCCCAACCTATAAACTTCCCTTGGTGATGTTGTAAATTTAGGTCTGAATCCTCTCCTCTTCCTAGAAGTGGGTTAACTCTCAGTAATTGAATAGCTAGAAAAAATGCAACAAAGATGATCCTTGTGATGAAGAGCTATTATCTGTGTCATGTCTAATGTAAGAGTCACAGATTGGGAAAGAACTATTCATTTGTAGTGAAGAAAAGGGTCATTTTCATTTAGGTGTCTGTCTGTTGCATTATGGAAGTATTCCCTGTATGAGCTCAGATATTTTAAAAAACGTGAAAATTGTTGTTATTATCATTTAGTAGTGTTTAGTATTGTAGTAGCAATATTTTCCTCTTGCTTATCAGAGTAGTCTGATGAAAGGCAAATACTGATGTTAAAAGAGTTTAAAAAAAGAGAAAAAAGAGAAGTAAAAAGAGAGAGATGGTGAGCACATTCTTCTTTGGAAGAAATGAGGAACTTATTTCTTGATGTCTGATATTTGCTTCCTCAGTAGGAAATCAGTGAAATGTTGCAAGTGTCTTTCTGAACCTCTGATTGAAGAAATGTAGAAATATGAGAAATGCCACTGTATTCCGTTCTGAGAAAAGTTCTTGATCCTGAATAAGTTCAGTCATGTTTGGGTCACTCACTCCTTGTACGAATTTGATAAAACTGTTCTTGAAAATCTGTATGGAGACTTTGGATATTCTAAGTGTTCTATTGTCATGTTTAACTTCTCTTAAATACACAAATGTAACAAAATATCTAAGCGAAAGTCTCTTTGCACATTAAACAGTTAACTTCTGTGGGTTTTTTTCCACAAATGGAGAAACTAATTGAACACAGCCTGTTTCTAGGTGTTCCCCATCAGTAGTGTTTTCTAGACTAGGTGAACCTGGTTTCATTCGGGTCATGTTTGCAAAATTTCTTGTGCTTTTTAGATTCCTTATTTGTGACCTGTCTCCAGTTAGTGTGTATCTCTCCCAGTACTAGTGCTGTTTCATTCTTACTGATTTCAGGTTATTTCTTTTGTCAAGCTCATTTTGACTGGTAATCATGTTGTCCAAAGTCCTGGTACTTCCTCTCAGCTTCTGTCATTTAAAAATATTAATAATTGTACTCTCTAAGTAATGGCCTAAGTAGTTAGTAAATAATATCCATTGATTCCTCCAAGCCACACTTTGCTTTCTGCTGCCATTGCCAAAATCAGTCCCTGTAGTCTGTAGTCCCTGTCCCAAAATCAGTCCCTGTAGTATAGCCATTCCTTCACAGAGGCTTCTGAGGCCCATTGAAGACCCAGAGAGGCTTCTGCAGTAAATCTGGTATCCCCAGTATAATTTTCAGATGATAATTAGGCTCATTGATTTGTAATTCCTATATCCTCATTTCTTTCCTTGTAGAATGCTGCTTCTGTTAGAGTTTTTATGAATTTTAATTGAAATTTTCGTTTTGTCCCGGGTCAGCTTTATAATCAGTCTAAGCCAGGCTTGTATGGTCTTGCCATGAAGAACAATGGTGCTGCTCTACCCCACTCATCTTCCTCTTTCAGTTCTCACAGTTGTGTGACTGTGCAGTAACTAAAGTTAGTTTTCCATTGTTTTGGTGATCTGATTCAGTTTGCCTCCATTGCTCGTGACAGCACAGGGGAGGGGGCAGAAATATGGGTTTGGGGGATGAAGCATAGGATCATTCTCTTTGGCTTCACTACAGTGATGAATCAGCTGCAGCTAATCATGAAATCACACTGTAAGCATTAATGCTTGTCAGGAATCTCACACTTGAATGACTTTTTCTGCCAGGAAAAACAGTTCTTGGAATACTATTATCCTGGGAGAGGATATGCCAGTGAAAATGAGTTTGTGTACCAGTGTGTTATATCTGAATAGATGCTGCTCTGCTAAGTATACCCTTTGCAGATACCGCAACAAGAGGCATCATGCTCCTGAATGTGGAAATGAATGAATTTTCCTGCTGCTTTGCACCTCTGAGATGAGATCTCAAGGCAGCTTACACACATAGACTGTTCTATCATGGACCAATACACTTAGCTTTCCTAAAGTATGACTGTGATATGCATCAGAGAAGACCATATCCCTCAAAAGGCCTGACTGCATGTTTCTAAACATACTATTTCTGCACTTTTAGGTGTGAGGGACATCCATGCTGACCATGCAGCCAGTCACATTGGGAAAGCACAAGGCATCGTTACCTGTTTAAGAGCAACTCCATATCACTGTACGCGACAAAAGGTCTTTCTTCCCATGGACATTTGCATGTTGGTAAGAGAAGCAAATAGTCTGGAATTGAACCATGGAGTGTTTCTAACTGTGTTTCTCAAGGCTAGATATGAGATCATAATTTTTTATGCCAGAAAGAAACAGAGTATTTTTTTTCTTTATTTAACTTCCTGCTGTGGCCTAGTAATATGCCATTGTTATGGGCTTATATCTTTTGGGAGGTGAGAGGAGTGACCTTCAAGAAACTCCAGATTTCTCTTCGGGTTTTGTTTGTTTTTATTAAATGTAGTGGTATTTTAGGTTTCAGGAATTTTTCCATTAATGTATAAAAATGCATGTACAGAATGGGGCCTGGGTTTTGTGTTGGGTATGGGGTTTTTTCTTTTTTTTTTCTTTTCCTGTCACCATAAGGGCAGCACTGTGAGAAATTTTACTTCTGAACAATCTTCTTGCTTTCTTTTTATTACGTTTTCCTAAATCTGCTGGTGGTTTGTGGGGTTTTTTTGGTTCCATATTTGACAGCTATAGGCCTATATTCCGTACATTTCTGTAGGAGATGGTATAGACCTCCAATTTAAACTGTACACCAAATTTGCATTGGAATTTAGCAGATCTTGCAATTTAGGTCAAATGGGATTAAAGCTCAACATTTTTTATTAATGTTCCATGGGTTGATCTGTAGGCATCAGCTGTTACTCCTTCATTTCCAGTCTTTATTTTTAAATGTTAATGCTGTTCTTTTTCAACTTAACCAAAATTTATGCAATTATGGTGATGCCTGAGGCAGCTGTGTTAGTATTTTCTGAATATAATTTCAATACAATTTAAAGTTTTGATTGGAAGTTTAGTAATGTAGGCAGCTGCAAAAAATGTAGATAATATAGGTCAGGGGTATAAGACTGCAGAAACGAAGTGCACCCTGCTTTCAGCCCTTCTGGGACTGCATGGTATGGGAGGCCTTCCAAGTTTTCAGCTTTTCAAATGTAGCCTGAAAATTCAGTCATTCCTTGGAAGGTGGAATGGAAGGTGTTTGCAGTGAAACAGTAAAAACAGCTTGTACCCTTTCTGTGCAGACTGAGTATCTTGTAAGCATTTCAGCTGCTGGCAAGAACTGTTGAGTTCTCCTGGAGTCTCCACCTCCTGTGAAGGCTTTCTGCCTGCCTTCATACAGCTCTCACATGCCTGCGTGTTGTTGAGAAGAGTGGCCAACTGGTGCAATTCTGAATATGCCATATTCTATCTTAACATTGGTCACTATAGTCAAAGAATAAGTTTGGAGTTGGTTTTTTGGGGGTTGGAAGTGTTGTTTTCCGGTGGTTCTGGGGCTTTTTTTTGTTTGCTTGTTTGGTTTTTGGAGATGGGTTTGTTTGATGTTTTGTGGATTGCAGGTTGGTTGGTTGGTTTTTTTGCAAGCCTGGGAAGTGCACACCAATCCCAAGATTCAAAAGCCAGCATGGCTTCTGTGTTAGCTGTTAATATCAGTTCTTGGATTATAGTTTTAAAAATTGGGTATCTAAACTGATCTAAATTCCCCCAACTTTAAAGTCTGACTTTGTTATCTTACTGACCACACAGTTTTAGGAAACAAATTCATGCAGAGAGAGTCTGTACCAACTGTTCTTTGTTCTCTTGAATTTTTTTCCAAAAATGACTGACCAAAAAAAAGGGAATTAACAAAGGAGAGAGTAGTGGTAAAACATTTAGGCTGTTTTAGTCTTGTCCTTAGCTTGGTTGCTGGGACAGGTTTTTGAGAAGCAAAAATGGAAACTTGATATTTATAGATGATTTTTTCTCTTTTTTGATTTTGATTTTCTTTCCTATGTCTAGCATGGAGTTTCACAAGAGGATTTCCTAAGATGGAGGCAAGAGAAAAATGTGAGAGATGTGATTTATGACATTGCCAGCCAGGCCCATATTCATCTAGAACATGTGAGATTCCTTCCCTTTTATTTATCTAAATAAACATAATTGATGCTAGTCTTCACAAAGCATTTGTTGTTAGAAGACTTAAAGTTACATACTTAATTTCAAAAATTTTGCCTTTTATTATCTAGAGAGTTTACATTAAAAAAATCCCACCATACAAAACATTTAAATATTACAATTACTTCTGTATGAGTATTATCTTTATGTACAGGAGACAGTTTACTCACAGCAAGGTCCAGTTTCATATATGTAAAGCCTACCTAAAAGAATTATTACTAGAAGAGAGACTTCAGGCAGACTTTTATAAATGCAGCTACTTGCCAGCATAGGATCAGCACTGAAAGCATGTCTGCATATGATATTTTACAGCACAGTGGAATGGCTGCCAGGAAAACTGAGCATGTTGCCTTTAACTGCTGGTTAGTGTGTGTGGGATGGGGGGATTCATTCCCTAACATGACCAGCCATGCCCAAAGCTATGTTGGAAAGATGCTTTCTGTTTATTTCTTTCGTGGCACACAGCCAAGTGAATTAGGAAAGTCTGTTTGCTTGGAACAGTGGATGATGGGCCCTAAAGAGCTGCAGAGTCCTACTCTGTTTTTTCTTTCAGGCTTTTATTCTAGCTGCATTCTAAGATGCTTGCTGGTGCATAGTACAAAAGCAAAAGAATGTTTCACTGGCAATGCTTTGCGTGCCTCTACCTGAAAAACAAAGCTTGCAAGAAGCACTGTAAAGAGTTTATGTCTATAAGTACATGGACACTTTGAGTATTGCTCCCAGTGCTTCCAATCAAGGTAGTCTGGAAAGATACCACTTCAGAGTAAAGAAATGGCAGATTTATCTCTGCATTTGCACCATTAATGTAATCCTCAATTACAGCATTACCTGTGATCACGGTACTTATACAGTAGAAATAGGAGAGCCCTTCATCTTTTTCCTGACGGTCAAATGCAGCATCCCTGGTTTGTTCAGTGAGTGCTTAGTTGATTAATGTTTTTATTTTATGTTAATAATGTGTATATATTATAACAGCCATCCAGTACCTAAAGGAGGCCTACAAGAAAGCCAGAGAGGGACTTTTTACAAGGACATTTAGGACAAGGGGTAATGGCTTTAAACTGTAAGAGAGCAGGTTTAGATTAGATATTAGAAAGAAATTCTTTACTGTGAGGGTGGTGAGACACCGGCACAGGTTGCCCAGAGGCGCTGTGGATGCCCTATCCCTGAAAGTGCTCAAGGCCAGGTTGGATGGGTATTTGAGCAACCTGGTCTAGTGGGAGGTGTCCCTGTCCATAGCAGGGGGTTGAAACCAGATGATCCCTTCCAACCCAGATCATTTTACGACTCTATGTCCCCTTGGGCTTCATTTTTCATAGACTAGTTATAATTTGCATTTAAGGCATTCCTATTCATGCTGTTTAACCTGATACCTCAGTTTTTGTGGTCACATGCCCAAGAAAACTGTTTATTCCATTTAGAAGCAGGGAACAGAGACAAAGTACAACATCAAAACTGTCAACTGTCTTTGTTCAAGCTGAAATATTTTGATTTTTTTTTTGTTCTCTTTTGTTTCTTTTGTTCTCGTAAATCCATAATGCACAGTGTATAAAACCCATTGACTTTGGTTGCAATTTTGACTTACAAAAATGCCAAGTGCCTGGCCTGAAATGCCTCATATCAGGGATGGGAGGCATGGAAAATGAGTAATGTGTGTTTATGGTCAACATATTTAAAATTTGGTCACTGGTATTATAAGGAAACTTTGGGACAGTAACAGGAAGAGAATTTGGTTCTTCAGAAACTTTCAGATAATCTGATAGTTCATAGTGTTTTGGTCCCCTGACTCCCAACATGCCTACCAACTTCTGAAGAGAACAGGCCTCCTTTCTTTCTACTCCATTCCTAGAGCCCTGCCTATGTTATACACTGGGAGGGTCCAATATGATCATGTAATTGGAGACTATACAAAAAACTATAAACAGAAGGAAACCAGATTAGGGCAGCATTAGCATTTTATTCAACTGAATGTTGATCCTAGCACCCTCCTCCCTCTCCCCCCTTTTTATGTTTTTTAATGGATGGGTTATATCATCTAATTGAAATAAAAAAAAATTCCTCTCTGAATACTTGCTTCTAGTCTCCATCATCAGTGAATAGTTGACAGTGCGGGAACTCTGGAGTGTTCAAACCACTTGAACTGGCCATAACTGGCAGCACTAACAGGGTATTGGCCTCCTTGATAATCAGATGGTCTTTGTTAATGCAAGGACGAGGGTACTTTCTCCCGTAATGGACAAAATGGGCTTTTGCTGACAGCATTTGCTGGATATTTAAAGACTTTAGGTGAATCTAATGGGCTGGTGCCTTTAAGTGCATCTGTTCTGCTGTATAAAATCACCGTTTTGTTTTGCCTGAGGGTCTTTCCAGCCACTTATCCTTTGTTTTAGTTGGGATTATGGGGTAGGGTAAAGTTTAAACCTGCAGAGAGGTTTTAGCAATGTCAGCATTTGTTACATAAACCATGTATTTTAGAGGATGAGGGTAACAGCTACCACCCCCATTTCACAGCCAGAAGACACATAAATCTAAAATGCTGAAGGGAGTCTCAGCCATGTTATATGAAGCATATTGTAGTAATGTGGCCCTCAATCTTGGGAGAAAAGTTTCTGGCGTATGGTCAGGTTTTCCTGACACTGCAACTGATGACCAGTAGATGGCAAAATATGATAATGAAGATTGCCCTTTTTCTTAGGAATTGTGTGTTTTATCAGCATAAAAGCATATAACGAATGTTCTGTCAGTCCCACAGTATTCCCTCTGAAAGCCTACAAATAGATTTACATGTTCCCCCTCTTTCTCTTTAGCACCTCTTCCTCGATTCCTCTTGTTAAAAAGGGTCTCCCTTTTGGCTCTTTGCATTTGTCTCAGTTGTGCTACATCATCATGGACTCAGTTTACCAAGGGAGATAAAATGCTTTTTGAATGACGTGTGACCCGTTCTGGGTGAAGAAGGTCAAACAAGACTATATTTTTGCATCTCACAATTAATAATAGTAGGGCAGAGCATTAGATTAAGGAAGAACATTTTTCTTTTTTAGAGATAGATATATACACACACACACAAACGTTATTACATCTCAAAGTTTTAAAATAATTTGTCTTCTGAAAAGATTGTTAGTTTTTCATGGACCTTTCCAGAAACTGAGAAAGTCAGCCTGAAACTTCAGGAGGAAAAAAAAAAATCAAACTCATACATTCTTATCAGTATTCATAGAGGGTTAGTTTGTTTTAACCTGGAAGAAAAGGCAAAATAAGGAGGGATTTTGTTTTGGTAAGTAGGCATTACTGGAAGACTTGTTCAGCTCTGTTAGATGTACTGAGTTGAACATGAGTTTAAATTGTAGATTTGATTCAGCCATGCTTGAAATATTTATATGTAGATACTGCGGAACTGAGATAATTTCAATGTCTCAGAAATGTAACTAGAGCATTTATGACTGGACTCCTGGGACTGATGGCAACATTGAACCAAAAAGGTGCACTCTGAAAAATGCATTTCTGGTCTTGCATAATTTCTGTCTATTGGGAGAAAAAAAAGGTTAAACTGTATTTACTAAACTAGATGCAACTTGGAACTTTGTTGGAACAAGGGATGCTAATTTACCTTGGTTTATAGTATGTAATCTTTAAGTCTGTCTAATAAGTATTTTAGCAAGCCTCTCCCAGCATTGCATACTTTTGTGTAATTACTTTTGTACACAGCTTTCACAGAATGAAAAGTTAGAGTTTCAGGATGTCAAAATAAAAAGTGATGAAGCTCATAATACAGTTTGTTGCCTTTAAGCATTATATATAGAACTTGATGTTTAATCTGAAATGTTAAATTCTTCTGATAAGTACTGTTTTTTGTCTTTTGTTTTTCCCTCCCATCTTACCCCATTTACTTTTAGGCTAGATCTTTCAGTAAGAAAGTTCCTGTGAAGGCATATCCTGCTTTTTTCTGTACGGTGGGTGTGATATACATACTCTTTAAGTGATGGACTCATTACTGTGCTGATACATTCGTTAAGAGTATCAAAGTAAGCATGATTAACTATTACTTCACGTGTCTATTTTGGGAGGATGTAATACGTAAAACTCATAAAAATCATAATGTGTGCCTGACTGTAGAACCTTACAGTTTTGATCAACACTTCTAATCCTCCTTTAACTACATCATTTCACCCAAGATGTGTATATATTCATAGACGTATATATTCATAGACTGCTGTTCTGATGCAAGAGCCCCAAATCCTGTCTATTTTTATAATTTACTGTTTGGTCTACTAAAAGATAATGCTTCTCTACACAAAACTTGACTTTTTTATTTGCTTGGAATGTGATGATTACATTACCATTTAATAGCACAGGCAAACTGTCAAGTTGTTTTTGCAGTTTCTCATTCAGTTTCACATATTGCTTTTTAAACTTAATGCCTGATTATTTGTGTGCACCATATGGATTAAGTTTTTTTCTTCTTTTCTAGGTCGCTTTAGATGATTATTTATATAACATGCGAAAAGTGGACTTCAATGTATTTCATCCAACCTTACAGAAGAAGAGTGCATTATTACCGTTGTATTTATATATTAGATCTTGGAAAAAAACATATTAAAGTTTGTTCGGTTTTTTTGATATGGATTCATATGGAGTGCTGAGTTTTTTTTCTTTAATGTCTTAACTTGATAGAGTTGTGAAGTGTCTGACTTCACACTTCTGCAAAATGCAATTCCGGGGAAACAGCAGATGCACATGAACTGTAGCTGTCAGCTTGCTGGCAGTAGTTCAATTTCTTCTTGGAATATTAGGCTGATATCTCTGTTGCACATGTCTGCCAAGTCATATGTCCTTGTCTGAGATTGCTTTTCTTGTCTTTCTTGTAATAACAGCAATATGACAGAATTCCTGGGACAAATACTGTGCTAACGGATACTTCTGACAGTTCTGACTCTGCTGAGAAAAGGAAAAAAAAAAGAGATTGCTTTGCTTGTGCTCAAAAGCAGTTACATGTGACTGCCCTATAGTTATAGTATGTGCCCTATAAATCAGCTGAGTAGTTCGATTTAATGCAAGGAGCAGGCTTCCTGGAAGTAGTGATGATGCTTAAAAGTTGGAAGAATTAGCATGTATATTTGAATGCAAGAAAACTGTCAGGAAAAGCTTTAGCTGTTTTAATTATGTAGTGTTCATGTAGCATTTGAGAATGGTGAAATAAGAACTGTAGTGCAGAAATTATTTAACTGTGTGTTAAGATTGAGCATTGAAATTACTATAGGTAGTGGGAGGATAGCTCTGCAACATAGGAAGAGAGCCCATACATTAATATGTATGGGTTAACATGGATAAAACAAAATAGAGTTTTTATCTCTGGTGTTTTCACACTGCTCTTGGTTTGGTTGTATCTTCCTCCTGGCCTTGTCTCTCTGTTGTTGCCTGCAGCTGTCATTGCAATGTGGGTTTGACTGCTCCTTTGTTCAGTATTCAACATGTCTCTCAGGACACCCTCCTGCATGGCTTCCCTGAATTCCTTTTCTTTGGTACTGTGAAAACGTATTTCTGAATGTTTCAGATAATTTTAGTCCTCTCTCTCTCTCTATCTCTCTCTCTGAAGATACTGATCTGGGTTTTTTGGGGGGAAATTACTGATAGCTTTGTACTCAGCATCTCTTAGGATCAAGGTAAATATTTGTTTAATTTGTTGTATGGTAAAATAATGCTTCCTGACATGCAGCTTGATTGAATTGCACAAATCCGGTAGTTTGTTCTGCCATCATCCTTTTCTATTAAATAGCCGCCTTTCCTAGAGATTTTTTTTTAATTGGGGCTAATCTCCGCAGATGCCTAGCTGTATAACAACATCCTGTATTTTAGGGTGAAATGCTAGATAATGAATTTCTGAGAACAAGATTTGTGGCTTTTTTTTAATCACAAACTGTCAGCATGGTAAAAATCTCAGGAATCTGACATCATCAAGTGCTTCATTTGGTGATTTTGTTTTACATGTTTGAAGTTTGTTTGTGATACAGATCTTGGTTAATTCTGCAGTTTTCTATGCCTGAGTAAGATGTTTCTCTTTGAATTTGTTCAGCTCAGGATCCTGGTTTCTCTGTTACTAGAGGTGGAATAATCAAGGTGATACAAACCAAGAAGAATCAGATTGTACTGGATCTGGAGCATGTTGGCTGTTTACTTAATGTAAAAGCCTAACAAGCTCTGTCCACTTTTCAGATCAGCTGTGGTATCGTATCACTGGTGTTTCTGAATGTGGCAAAGAGGTCTGGTGAAAAGAAAATGTTTCATTCCTATGCAGGCACGGCAGCTCTTCCTGCCAAATGAAGAGCAAAGGCTTAGGCTCTGTTGCTGCTACCAGGCCAGCTGCACATTCACTCTGTTTATTTTGTGTTGTGGAGCAAGCATTACAAACGCATCTTTCTGCAGTTGGTCATGTTTTGTTCCAAGCATGCTGAGTCAGGACAGTTGAGGCAGCCCGGTCTGTCCCCTCAAAAGGAATCACTCTCCTGTAAAGTCTTCTCCCAGGCAACTAGCCACAAGGTAAGGGGACATAGCCTCAAGCTATGCCAGGGGAGGTTTATTCTGGACATCAGGAGGAATTTCTTCATGGAAAGGGTTATTAAACATTGGAACAGGCTGCCCAGGGAAGCGGTGGAGTCACCATCCCTGAAGTGTTCAAGAAACAACTGGATGTGGCACTTAGTGCTATGGTTTAGTTGACAAGGTGGTGATCAAAGGTTTGATTTCAGGTCTCAGAGGTCTTTTCCAACATAAATGATTCTGTGATTCTGTAATACTCCCTTTCTCATCATGGTAGGTAAACAGCAGCTTTCTCTGCTTTGACCATCTTCCTGCACTTCAACCTAGAAATTTCCTGAATTTTCCTGACAGCAATATCCTCTGAAGGGCAGGTCCTTCTCCAACCTTATCCAATTCATGTAAAGGAACCTCTTTTACCCCCTGCAGCTAGGCCCATTTTTGACCCTTTCCCGAACTGTAGCTTAGGATGGCAACTTCTGTTCTACAAGGGACTGGAATAACTTTATAAGACTGCAACTCTATGAATGCAAAATTCTAACACTGGATTTTGAAAGCATTTGAGAAAAGCATATATTAGTATTTTATGCAGGATGAACTTTAGGTCCCTAAACTTCAGGTTTAAAGTCATCACTGCTGAAAATCAAGGTCCTTTTCTGGTTCCTATTAAATGAAAATATGCAAACACCAGACCAAAACAACCCCGCTCCAATCCATCATAAAAACTAAGACATTAATAACCAACACTACTACAAGGTTGTCAGTAGGCTATTTTAAAATGTAAAAAGCCCTTTTCCATTAAAAATTAGGAAGAGAAACCAGTCTTCTAAAATTTAGTTCACTAAAAGCAAGAGAAACAGTTTACACCAGCTGTGGAAACAACAGTCATAGTCCATTACATAGTCCATTATTTCACAAGCTAAATATACCTCCCCCAATTGTTTGAATTGGCACTGGTTAACAACCAACTCAATGTGCAACTGTACAGGTAGGAAGAAAATGTCCCACTTCAGTATTAACAAAATTGAAATTAGATTTACTCTGAGCTCAGGGTAATCGAAAAATGCTTCCCATGTGTAAATTTTCATTGCTTTCCCATCACATACTCGTGATTGCTCATCCACCTGAGAACATCTCACATGAGTCTTATGGTGTACCCACAAATCTGCAGTGACACAAATGTCCTAAGTCAGGATTTCTCTTTATTTGGAATACAGTATCAGTGAAGTATCCCGTAGCTGGAATAGGTACCTCTCTGCAATAACAGAGAGAACTGTTACCATTTTTTCACTAGGAAATGCTTGACTTCTACTTTCTGGCAAGAGTCACTGCTCCATAAAAACGAGAAACTTGGACACAAAAAAAAGCACTAGGAAAAAAGAGTAGTCATGTTGCCATTACAGCACTGCACGGTAGAACTCCAAGTAATTTAGGTTAGGAAAAACATCTTGGATTGCAAACATTGGGACATAATTCTATTCCACATGTGACTCTGGGTCCACACTGCTTGAGGTATAGCTTTTTTGGCTTATGCTGTTTATTACTGGGAAGCTACTAATGGAAGAAATGAAAGCCAGGAGGCTATTTTTCAATTAGGTGCCATTTGAAAAACAAGCTACAGGATCAAAAACCCAGTAGCTGCAGAAAAACACGAGTTTGGCCAGCATAACTGAAGGGCCAGCACCATTATGCAGGAAACACCGTGTGCTGATTTGGGAGAGACACAACAGAAGTAACAATGGATTCAAGAAGGTTAAAACCTAATAAATAGTGTAACCCTCCTCAGGAAGAAAAAAGGCGCTAAAGGTCCTGTTTGACTTTTCACTTGCCATTTGAACCTCTGTCTTCAGAAGTTTGAGCTCTTTGGCAATTTGGTATGTCACTCTCCTCACTTAGGTCTGAGTGTTTAGGAAGTATGATACTCTTATTTCCAGAAGGAGACTTAGCCACAAGGATCACTCTCTTTCATTTTTTTACCCATTTTTCTGTTGTCTTTGACATTTTAATCTTCTTCCATAGGAATATACTGGGAGGATGCAAACTGAACTTTCCTAGGAAAAGCAGGAAGAACGTAGTTATCTAAACCACTTATATTGAGCTAAGAAGGAAAGTCTGACTTGCTGAGGCAAGTTTACTCTGTAATTCTGATTCAACTAACAGCAGGTAACCAACCACTTCTACACCAAGAAGTAGCTCTCAGGAAAAAAAAGCCAAATAACAAACCAGTTTTCACAGCTAAAGCTCCCTTGCCACACTCTTTTCTTATGGACAATGTGAGCTCAATAGCCTTTGAAAAAATTACTGTGGCAAAGCCTTTCATAAAAACTTAGTGTTTCATAAAAAAACCACAAACCCCTTAATTTCAAAATTGGTTCAGTGACCAGTCTCCAAAAGCCCATCTATAAGATGCGCTGAGGAAAAAGCAGAGGTACTTAATGTCACAGTCTTTTAACAGTAAGACCAGCAGTCCTTGCACTACCCAGCCTCCTGAATGGGAAGAAAGGAACTATGTTCTTCATTCTTTTCCAAGGAATTTTCCTCTGGCAACAGAATTTTCCTCTGTTTCAATGGACATGTCTAAGATTGATGAGAAAAAAGACGGAATGTTTATTGCACATACTGTAAAATAGTTTAATATATCCTGATAGTGCTGACACTTCATACGGGCATTTTTGGAATCCGTTGAATATTGTCATTCTCTGTCACTTCCCCACATGCCTGAGGGCCCCAGGTTGGATTTGACACCTGAGGCACAGAGAAACTTGCGACTGGGTGTGCAGGAAGTGGTGGGGTTGGTGATTACCTGTTTTTACATGCATTTGAGCATGTAGTGCAGTCAGCTGCCTGCTTTTATTTCTCACAGGCAGTTGGCATCCATTTGTGTTCATAATGTGCTAAGGTACTGTTTGTTGCTGCAGGAAATAGTCTTGTAGAATTGCTTCCATGGATGATTCCATCATGGGAGTTGGTACCTGACTTTGGTACGGTATATCTGAGGGAAAAGAGGAGAAAAAATTTAAGAATATCATTGAGTTGTGAATGTGACTGTGTTTGTTATCTGGGCTTTGAGATGAGAACTAAACTTCATCATACTGGCACCAAGACTTTGCTGGAGTCATGTCCTTCTGATTTTCCTGGGATAGAAACCTCATTAAACTATATGAAATAATAAGAAAATCTTCCAAAGCAATCCTTCTGTTCCTTCTCATGCCACCCATATCAAACCACAGACATCTCTTCTGCCTTTTCTTCCTCCCTCTTTTATTTACTTTCTCTTCCTCAGCCTCTGACTGGCATCTCTCCCCTTTGAAGGCTCATTCAGGGCCTGTGTTAACCTGGACCTGCACTCTCTGGGTTTAAAGCTTCATTTCCAGCACAGCAACATAAAATATCTCTACTGGTTCATTCTAGAGAAAAAAGCATGTCCATCCTCTATCTTGCTTTTTGCCCCACTCTGATTTTTCTCATGTTTTCCAAGTGTTTCTTTCCAATGAACTCACCAACTGCCCCATAACAGACACTCATCTCCTCTTGTACCATAATGATATTCTTCTTACCAAGTCCTAAATACCTTTCAGGAAATTTGGCACCCAAATAGAAATGGTGTTGATATCTAGCAAGGTCTGGCAGTTGAGTCAGGGTCTTGGCACACTTCTGGCTCTCTGCTATCTATCAGCAGACTATGTAAAATCATGATGAAGAATGGAACAAAATAATAATGAAAAAACCCACAAGTTTGGTTACACATAGTAGTCTGATGGATTATTGTTCTACACTTGGACAAGGCATAAGGGAAACACATTTCACAGTTCTGTTCAACTGAAGTTCAGAATCTCACCTTTAGACACAAATCCTAGAAATAAAGTATTTGGAAGCAACTGGCCTCAGACCTCCAGAATACTGTATCGATTTAGACTTGTTAAACAGGAATTTTAGGGTTGTGTAGTGGTTTGTCTTTGCAGACAGACTAGCTTGACTTGTTCCTGAAAGCATTTTTGGCCTCTGATCACAAACTGAATTGATATAATTTCTTGCATTAATAGCAAGAAACAAATCAAACCCTCCTATTAGGAAGCCAAGGCAATTCAGGGGAAAACAAAACAAACAAAACGTCAGAAAAACAAAATAAAAAACCCAAACAAATGCAGCTTTAAGTCACAAGCCCTTGCTTTTGGCATGCTGTGGTCTTTTCAAAGTTTTCATATGGCTGCACATTAAGAAAGGTTTCAGCTATCCAGTTATTTATGCTTCCTTTACTCACCTGAACTGCTGACTTTGTCTGTCCTTTCTTTCACAGTAACTACTTTTTGATTGCTTAGAAGTACAGAAGCTTGTCTGTTTGGTTTGTTGTGTTTAGTTTTAGCTAATGCTGTTTGCTTTGTATTGTTTTACCTTGTAGGGTCTACCTACTAGGCAAAGATCACAAGAGTAGTAGCTATCCCATTTTTGTTTTTCAGTATTTTCTTCATGGCCTGAGATGTTCTTTGCTTTTTTATTATTATTAATTTTACTAAAAGCTAGTTCTTTAGTAGACACTAAACTAGAGCTGGTGCACTTATGTGAAACTAGACTGTATAAACTGTGACACTTTGAGAATAATGCATGTGCTGTGATGTCCTGAGAACCTCACATGCTGCAAGAGTTGTGGTGTTCTGTGTGTGTGAGATGGTACACACATGCTGCCAGAAAAACTGGGGTCAGTGCTTGTCTCTCTGACACCTTTATATGACTGCAGTAGTCTGCTGGAGGAATTGATAGCTTAAAACCATCCCATGCCTGTTGAGCTGCATGAAGTATTAAACACCAGTTGAAGAGCTTTCCTCTCAAAATACGTATTTTTCTCACTTTCTCCCAAGTAAAGGAAAAAGAATTGAGCTTTATTCACTTAGAAGTTACTTACAGATTGAATACATGATCATTTAATTGTTATTAATGTATTTTATATAACCACAGGACTAATTCATGTACTCAGTTTCATTCAGGCTGGTAACTGATTAACAGAGAAAAGAAGGCTGAATGTTTCTGCTTGCTTATATAATAATGTTACTACAGTTCTGTGAACTTCTTGCTTGGAGAGATGGTCTTTATTTCCAATCTTTAGCTGTATCAAATATGTTAGCTGAAAAGTTACTTTATGTTTTCTGCTTAGATCAGATCCAGGCCCCTTCAGTTGCTGTTCCTGCTGAGCCTGCTATGTCAGACATGTAGTTACCAACACAGAAAAAGGACATATTTTTTTTTTCCTAGTTCTGGATCCTGATGGGTTTTTTCCCCCCGAATATGCAGATAGCTGAATAAATGCTCCTAACATCATTGAGAGAGAGGGTGGGTTCCTGGAGCCTTTGAGGCATAGGAGCCAGCCCTACTTATAACGTCTATGACAATGACACTTTTCCAGGAGGACTGTAACCTTATGCAAATGAAATAAATGATACATTAATTTTTTAAATGTCTGCATTTTTAGCAAGTAATAAATACCTCCCACCTCCCACCCTCTCACGTAAGTCTTCTCTTGACAATCCGTTTTATGCCTCGGGATGTCAGTGCTATTAGGCTGCATTCCTGACTTGTCTCCCAGTCAGTAATTTCACCCAGAGAGAAGTTAATGGCTGAGGTAATGTGATGTGATAGAAAATATGAACCCATTGGACTTGGACCATTTCTTTAAACAAAGGTGTTCTGTAGACAGGAGGGGGAGGATTAGAAGTCCAAAAAGCCTCCATTTAAGTGGCAGTACATGAGGAGGTGTTTCAGCTGCAGAGGTGAGGCAGAGATGCCACTGTCAGCTATCTCTATATGGTTTTCCAAGGATCCTCAACCAACAGCCTCATGACATGTCGTGAGCACACGATATTGTCCTGCAATCGACCCTGCAGCTTCAGGCCAACAACAGTAACAGCAATGAAAATTCATTTCTAGCTGTCAAAAAATTATTTTTTCTAGTCTGAGCTATTTTCTTAGTTGACCTAGTGACCATCTGCAGAAGGAAAATTGTTGCCTCCTTCATCTTCTGGTGGTGTGGCTATAGAAAAGAGGTTTAGCCTTCAAAAATATCGATGTTTAGTTTAATGTGGAGTGCTTTGAAATGTGGCTTATTCAGTAACCTGGAGATTGGTGACTGTTCACTGTTCTAGAGAGTGGAAAGGAGACTCGTCGAAACATCAGACCCAGACAGCTCAACATCTTCAAAGGTTACACGAGTGAAGTCCCGAAACCAGACAGTTATTGCTGTGTACCAGAAATTTTTGGCACTATTGAGCATTGATAGCTTCATGCTCTCAATTTCAGATCATATTCACTCATTAACTATAGATGTGGGTTTATGGTGGATTATAACCCCCAAAACTTGCCTAGTTTGGCTAGAAACTATTGATGATTCTAATCATTGACAAGTATTGGAATAGTGTTATTAGAATCTGAGGAACATCTCTCTCTGCTGAAAAGACAAAGGGACCTTTCCAGTGAGTAAATCTGCAGATTGGGAATATAAGAGATACACAATTGCTGAAGTTAGAATCTTCCTCTTGAGCTTCTATAATATTTCTGTCGTCAATATTCTGATCAGTCAGAGTCATCCTCAGTAACACACAGTGCAGTCAGTGAGCACACAGATTTGGATAGTAAATGTTGAAAACGGATGTCAGGTACCAGTAGAGGCCAATGTACACCAGTTGAAATCCACCAGTAGCTCTGGTAGATCATGGGCTAGAACGGAGTGACTGACCCTTCCAGTATGTTCTACGCTCACAAAGCAGCAGCTGTCCTGTCTTCAAGCAGAACCTTTCACATATTATCAGGCATTATGTCAGCAGCTGAAAGAAGCTTTGATATAAGCATATGCAGAGGAAAAAAAAGAACCCAAACCAAATTTGGGAGGAAAAAACCTGGGGAGAGAGTGACTGTTTGAATTAACGGAATTTATTTTGTGTGTGCAGAAGTAAAAAGAGTCTGAGTGTAGCCTCAGCCTTTGGAGAGTCAGGCTGGAAGGCAGTGCCAGCTCTGGAGAGAGCCAAGACAGCAAGGAAAAGAGAAAGGAGGAGCAGCAGGAAGCAACACATTGGAAATGGAAGAGAACTGGAAAAGAGCCAAAACCACAAACACAGAAAAAAAATGAAAGAAGAACTAAGAGAGAGAGAAAGATGACCAACAGGTGAAATCTGTCACTTCACAGAATGACAGATGCTAAAAAAATGACTTAATTGCTCAGTCATCAGTCCTTCCATCCCTGGAGATATGTGCTGGTCTTGGACGTGCAGACCCATGGGACACGCAAATCTGTCACGACACGGATGCCCACCCATTGGACTCGCCACCAGGGGACAAACAGCCAGTGCATGGGGACATCCAGGAAACGCGCAGCCCTCTGGCATCAGTCCAGCATTTATTGATGAAGGCAGGGACACGGTGGTGGCAACAGTGCTGGGTGAGTGGGGGGGGGGTCTCAGGAATGCTGGCTCAGCAGGCACAGGGTGCTGGGATGAGCCTACCAGGGTATGGTCCCCTGAGGCTGTGTATATGGGGGGGAATGGCAGTTGGTTGGGATGTAGAATGGGATTCTAGGCAGAGGCTGTTTGGGTCCCAGGGGTTGAGGTAACCTGGATGCTGGGGTCCCTGGGTTGGAATCAACATCCCTGGAGAAGCTCCTATGGTCACCTTGTGTAACCCCTGGCTGCCTTCAGTCTCTCCCAGTCACTCCAGGGCCATCCTATAGTGGCTTTTTAACGCAATGCACTGTCCTTGTGGAGAGGGAGGACAGGAATTGTCCTTGTCCAGGGACAGCCAGGGCTGGAGCACCTTGATCTAATTTCCAGCTTCTAGTGCTGGTATTACAGTCTTTGCAATGTCCTCTGATGTGCTGCCCGAACATGACAGGATGGGACTGGAGCCATGAGGAGTCTGTAGGAACACCCCCAGACTCAGACCACCTTTGTTACTCCAGGCACCATAGCTTGCCCCCTGGAGCAGGCACTGAGTCCCAAAAGACACAAAGTGCCAGCGTGGGAACACTGGCTTGAGGGCAGAAGGTCTTTATGGAAGATATAGTGGGACTGAGAAATCCAGAAGTTGAAGAAAATTTGCAGGGAAGCTCTGGAAGCCATAAAGACAGAGCTCAGCAGGAAGTCCTGTGCGGCACCACTGCAGGAATAGCATGTGCAGGAGGAGGCACTGAGGAGTGTGGGACAATAAAATTGCTTCCAATTTCTGCAGAGAGTTTGAGGATGCAAGAAAAAACGACCCAAACCCAAGGAGCTGCAACCATTGCAATAGTGGTGCTTCTTCATCAGTGTCCTCCTCCATCTTGAAATGGCTCTGCCAGAATGGGATCTTTTTCCACAGATTTCCATGGCCTGGCAGGAAAAGTGGGATATTGGAGGTGGCCTCCAAAACACGGGGAACCTGTTTCAACAATTCTGTCCTGCAGTGCCTGACCTATACCAGGTTGCTGGCCCACCACCTGCTCTCATGCAAGCACAGACAGCCCTGTAAGTCCTTTCTGCACCACCTTTTACATCTTTTGGGCAGCTTGGAAGGATGGAAAACCAACAGTGACTTTGGGAAGAGCTCCTAATTTCCCCCTGGAAGCTGCCTTCAGAGCAGGCTCAGTGTAGTGCAACAACAGGCTGGCTTGCTGTCATGTGGCATGCTCCAACTCCCAGGGAAGATCTTTTCTTGCTTCCTGTGGCTCCTGAAGTGCATCTGAAAGGCCTGCCTGGAATTTTATGCACCTGTCACTTAAATGAGGGATCATTTGGTATTTGGTTTTTCCTTGAAAGTTTTGTTAACTATGCATGTTTGACCAACACATTTGTCAGCCAGCTCTTCAAGAATGTTGTCCAATGGCTTCAGTGTCCAGTCTTATGTGTGAATTTTGAAAATCCCTTTCCTTGCCTGAAAACAAAACAGTTGCACTTTAGTTTCCTCTAATTTTTCTCTGAAAAACACCACAACCCCCTCAAACCCCCACCTCAATACAAATACTTTTCTTATCTGCTAAACTTTTAAGTATTTTAAAGGTCATTTATTGATACACTCTTTGTTTCTACAAGCAGAAAAGTTAATAATTCTCAACTTGTCACATTAAACACTTGCTGGGGGTTGCACTGAAATAAAAGGCATGTACGTCATCCATAAAAAGTGAGTTTTCCTAAGTGTGAGATCTAATGATCCTGGAGGAAAATTTGTAGTAAAAACCTTATCTGCAAATGGAGATTTTTAATCAAATTATCTCAAATTTAGCAAAATTTCATGGTGACAGTCTCAGTTCATTAAATTTGCTTTTCTGCCAGTTTATTCAAGAAAAACAGTCCTAGCACTCCATTCCAAATTGCTACAGTTACTACTAAGAAGAAGAGTAATTATAACTCAAACTACTGTCATCCAGAAAATGTAGAATGTCACTTGTCCTTATCTCTGATCTTAGCTAGATTTGCTTTGAAGTATTTCCTAATTAATTATGGCAGATTTCTAGAATTCTTCCACCATAGGGAATTGTATATTAGATCTGTTTCATGGCACCTCATCTCCTGTTCCTGGAAGCAGATAAAAACTGGAGACAAATGTTTGTGCTAAATGCACTGTTTGGTGCACTTTTACTAGACTTCAATCCAATAAGCCTTTTATCCTTTTTTCCAAAATGTGCTAAGAAGTATCAGTGATAGCCAGAGAAAAACCACAAAACCAGCGTTCCAGTTTTGCACACTATGTCCCCCACCACACTACCCCTATGCCCAAATTTTTTGGTTGCTACATACCCATTTTTTCACTGCTTAGCTGTTGCCAATGAACTAAAAGGTTCCCAAGCCTTGCACCTGTGCAGTGTACTTTACATTTTAGTCCAAGTCTCTGTTAATAAGTACCAGTAAGAACATCAGATCCCAACATATTTAATTTGCTCTAGCACCAGCCTTGATCAAAGCTTTTGTTACCAAAAAGGAATTTTTGTGTGCACACTATTTTTTTTCTCCTTCAAGATGCCACAGCAGTACTTTATAATTAATTCACACACTCATTCTTTCTTAAACATTTTGGTGTCTGGCAGCATCCCATTTCCTTCATGGGTCACAGCAAAACCAAAACTGATCAGAGAATTAACCACTTGTTGAAATCATCTTACTCACATATATTCAGTACCAGGTCTGCCCTCCACAGTAAATGCAGTCTCTCCAGACAGCCCTCTTGTGTCCAAGCTGGACACTGCTGATGGAGACTTGCACTGCTCTGCGATGCTGCCTTGCTCCACGGGTTTGTTATAGAGATGGACTTTGCCACATAAGCAATAAGGTTGAGTTGAAGTTCTGACCTCTTCGTTTGGCAAGTTGAAGCAGAATTCTCATGCAAAGCGCTCAGGTCTTTGTAAAGCAAAATCTACAGAATCCAGTCTGCTGATGGCTCCGATTACCACAGCTTCTCTCTGGGCTAAGCCATCCATTAGTGCCAGAAGTGTCCCCTCAACAGAGCTAAGAGAAAAATACGATTTTCTTTCACTGGTTTAGTAAATTTTCTTCAGTTCCACATAACCTTCTCCATTGATCCCTCAAAAAAGACAAGCTTTTAATGATGAGATGCTGATTTGCAAAAGACTCATTTAAAGACATTAAATACAGAGGAGGTAACACAGACCTTGTGCTGATATCAATCTTAGCGAAGTCTTTTCAATTCTCATTTAAAAATAATCTGAAATTCACTAGCGCTGAATTGTCAGTTTTCAAGATAAATGAATGTGTCCATCAATTTAAATAGGTTGCAGTTGTCTTTTCACAAAGATCAAGCACCTTCTACACAGGTACAAAACATGTCATACCTATGAACTTGGTCTTGTTTACTGGACCATACAGGAGCCAGAGCATTGATCTCATCAAGGAAAAAATTGAAGGTTGCACCTGGTAGGCCTACAGTGAAAACACAGGAATATTGACATTAGGAAAACAGAACTATTTGAAAGAGGAAATGCATGAAAAACACTATGGTTGCAAAAGCACTGGAACTGGTTGGCTTCGGGTTTTTTTGAGGGGGTAGTGGTGCTTTGCAAGATTTTCTTATTTGCTTTACTCATACATCCCAATACATCCCAAGATTTCAAGCCCTCAAAAAGCCCACTGAAAAAAGAAACACTGACAATCTCATTTCAGTGGAAGGACCTGAAAAAACATGAAAAAGAATTTTCTCTTGACCACAGAAAATTATTTACAACTCGGAGAGAACATGTGGCACATTTCAGCCTTACCTGCTGTCTCGGTTTGAGACAAATTAGGAGGAAAACATCCTGACTAAGGGCGTCTCCTCTGTAGAAGGTAGGATTCGGAAACTCCCTCCCTCCAGGAATTTCTCGGAGGAAAGTGAAAAAAAGCTGTTTATTTAACAAGCAGGGTGCACGCAGGCACCAGGGAAAGAAAGGAAAAAAAAAAAGAATGATGTTAGATAATAAACCTCTTGCAGTGGAGAAGACCTGGGTAGATTCAGAGTCCTTTCTGTAGGTGTGGCTCTGCTCTCTCTGGAGCTGGGGTGTGGCGTGGGCCCCTCCGGGCCGCGATGTAGGGCCTCCCGGTGATGGTGTTCCGGACCGGAGCTCAGCTGAACAGTTCCAGAGGAAGGAGAAAAAAACCCCACAGTCTAGGAAAACTTTCTTGCCTCAGCTAGCAGGCTAGCTAAAAAGCAAAGAAGTTTAACTCTCCATCTCTCTCCCGAGAAACAGAGCCCAGAGGGCTAAAAAAAAAAAAAAAAAGGGGCTCCCTCCACCCTGCAGCAGCGGTGAGAATGCAGGGGAGTGTGTGTCAGTCCTTGAACACAAAACCGTGCTGAAGAATTCGCCTGGCTTCTCTTCCTCCCTCTCCATGGACCCAGCTTAAAGGCACAGGATTCATGTCTGGCGTAGAGCAGGCAGTAGGGGATACGGCATCATAAAGCCACCCCAAGACACCTGCTCAAATAATAAATGAAGCTGTCATTCAGATTGTGCTACCCATTCACTCAGGCAGTTGGCACCATTTCTCCTAAAAACGGTTACTTTCCCATCACCTTGGCTACACATAAGAAAAAAACAGAAAGGAAAAGTGCCTATTACAAACCCCATCCCTAAAACATAGAACTCTGCTCTTCTCAACAAAACACTTCATGGATAAGACAGTGGTAAGAGCTAAAGTGTGAGAAAAGTCAAAAGGGTTCCTACACAATTCAATAAGGCAGCAAATGAAATTATTAAAGAGAGTAATGTGTATGTAAAAAACCTTGAGAAAAGATAGTAGCATCCCAGAAGGACACTTCCAAAAGTTCTGACAAACCAAGAGGTGTGAATACAACACAGTGGAGCCAAACAAACTTCCAGTGCAGAATCTGAGACCAGGATAACTTAGAAATCACCAGTTCTGCATATTCATTCTTGTTTTCACAAAAGGCAAGATTTGAGAGTAAAGCATCTAATTCCCCCTTAAAAAGCTTTAAGTTACTGGATTTGGTCACTCTTTGCGGGTGATAAAGAGGAAGTAATCTAAAGCTGGGAAGGTATTCTGCATTTCTGCATTTCCGCATTTAAATCAACTAGAAAAACCAATATGCTGCTGCTTCAAAATGAATTTCAATGAATAAAGAAGCAAAGGGATAAAGATTTTCTTTTCATTGTTTGTAATACTTTTTAAAGTTACTGAAAGCAAAGAATTTTAAGTCCTATTTCAATATACCATGACTGAATTTTGCCAACAAAGAATATATAAAGTTAATAATTAAATCTCTAATAATTTCGTTTTGTGACACAGAACTCACGTAGCTGTGTAAGAAGCGGACAGATTCTTATTTTATCCCAAGCACAACAAACACAGCAAGGTTCTAGTTGCAAGTCCTATCAGTTGTAAAACTGATACTTGAGCACTTAAAAGGAAAAGAGCATTTGTGGGAGAGACAAATGGACTTCCATGAAACAAACTACCGTTGACTACCAGTAGATAATTCCTTGTACACGGAACTCTAAAGAAAAAAATCATCAACTCCAGCTTTTAAAGGCAAGACACCTTTAAAGGTGTCACCACACAGTAAATCTCTGAACCTACATATATGCTGGATTCTATCAATTTTTTAAGTATTTCCTTTAAATTTTTTAAAAATTACTTTTTACTACTGCTGAAAAAAGCCCCATCAATGCTGCTAAAAATTCTGGAGCATTTTATATGTTAAAGAAAGCTGCACCCTCAATAAGGTTCCATCAGAAATGGATGTCAGCACAAAGGAAAGGTTCACAGCAATTTTCAAATTGCTTGAGAGAAACCTGTAAGCCAAGGGAGTTGTAGACAGCCCATTACAGGAAGCTTTCATAAATAGTGCAAACGTCTCACTGACACAGTGAAGTAAAAATACTTACTGAAATATCTATTTGCATTGGCTTGACACCAGACAGATTTGCTTCAATTTTTATGTGATCCTTGTGAAGATTTGAAGTGAAAACACAAGCTCTGAAACAGCTGTGTGTAAACAGTGTCCATTCAAAAATCATAAGACAATTCAGAAAGCATAGTATAAGACGTGTTGCAGCATATCACTGCTATTTCATGTTTTCTGAAGAAGATAGTTCCTCCACCCTTAAAGCATAGCTCTGGCATAACCATGACAGTAAGATTATAATTAGAGAGCAAAAATAAATGTTTTTTTAGACTACACAATGCTTCGGGAGAAGTTTTTTATTCAGAATTAAAATTACAATTGAATAATTACTCTATGTGAAATAGCAAAATAAATTAGTATCTACTTCTTTTGTGTAGTGGAATACCCCATGGTCTCTCATCCTTTGCCTTTTATACATCTTCTCTGTACATCCATTTTTTTTGCAAGATTGCTTCTGCAGTATTAAGATACAAAGTAGACATGTAAGAGCAAAGATAAATAAGTACAAAAACACTCCATTGAAACCAGCACACATGATCAGTATGACACTTCAATATTGTGAACACAAAGCAAGAGTCACACATTTAGCCAAGTTTTTCAACACTACTTAAAAACTAGGTCAAATGTTTACTCTTTATAGAGAGACTTAAGAACAAGTGTTTGAGGATTTGCAAACATGTACTGTTTTCAGGTTTATTTTTCCCTCTTGCTGAACACAGTAAAAAGAAATCCCATTTAGTAGGAAAAAGAGAATTCTGAAGATATAGGAAGATAACAGAAAGAAATTATGTCAGTCTTTCATAGAACTAAAGTTGTTTTGCGTGATAACATTAAGTAATTTTTAGTTCATGGCCTTCCTCAGACAACAGGTTACTTATTCTTTTCTTGGACTTAAGGTCTCGTGCTGATTTTCCATTACTATATATGGTAAAAAAAAAATCTCACTGCTGTTACACTTTGCAAACCTTTCAGAAAACAATGTCAATTTGGGCTTCACAAAGAGAATTAAGACACAGACACACAGGCAGAAACATAACGACTGCTTCACTTTGCCTGTGTCCAACTTTCTGCTGCGTCTAAACTCAACTGGGCATTATCAAATTATTTGTAAGCATGCAAGGAAATTTAATTAACCATGAAGCCGCTTCTGATGCCAATAAGATCGATTTAAAGAACAAGTTAAGTCTACAGAAGGTCACAACATAAAGCGGCCATTTTGGTTCACAAGAACCAGACCAGCCCATACATAAAAGATGCTCTGGTGTGAAGATCTCTCCGCAACTGGCAATCCCAAAATTAAGACACCAGTGGCCAATTTAAATATTGGCTGTGCCCCAATTCTTTACACATGAAGCACCTGTCAAATACACCCTCCTGCACACACTCTCAGATCTGTGTCTTAAACAGCCACAACCACCTGTTTCCAAAAACCTCATCTTAAACAGCTTGGCCCATATCTTATATAAATCAGTACATTAAGAATAATTACATGACAGCTTGGGCTGAACACTGGATTGATTTGAGGGAGAAGGGGAAGACCAGACTGTCATGCTGTAGGGTGCTCAACCCTCCATGTCCTGCTCCCTTCTCTATGTCCCTCTTCCACAGCAGGAGACACCCAGCTCAGTGATGTGGCTCTCGCCTATCTGTGTCCCTGTGAGCTGGGATAGAAAATCTGGTTGAAAGTCAGAAAGTTCAGTGGGTTCATGATTACCACTGGGGAGCCCCAGAAAAGCCAACCGCATTATTGCTCAATAATGTGAAATTTGGAAAATGAAACTGCCATATTACACATAAGTGAAATTTTCTTAACAAAAAAAAAAAGCCCATTGGGCCTTTTTCCAGCGCAGACTTTGGTATCAGAGCAACACCACAGAAGTGAATGGTGCTGTGCCCCCTCACCCCCTCCTTGCTCCACAGCTCCTCAGAACCTTCCCAGCCACCCTTCCCCTCTGATGGCATCCATCAACGGCTGGAAATCTTAAGAGCATCAGGTTATCTGCCGAGCAGCCGGCTAGATTTGGAAAATACTGCTCTGGTTGAGTTGATGTGTAGACACTAAAAATTCTGACACAGAAGGTGGGAGGGGCTCCTCGTGTGGACAGTGTTTCTGATGGGAGCCAGTTTGGCAGACCTGCTCTAGTTTCTCCAGGCTGACCAGCAACTCTTCAAACTGAAACATGTTACTAATTCCCTTCCGTGTGCTGTAAAACAGTTTGTGTAGAGAGAGGTAGTTAAAAACGTGCACATCGTGAATTACTTCTGGGAGACCGTAGTTAGAGCCACGGGCGCGAACACAAACCCAAAATGTTGCACAAAGAATCGAAACGTGGTGTCTCTTAAAAAACCCCACGAGGCAGATCTCATGCCTGGAGTATCCCTCTTCCACGAGGTGCCACTCGTGGGTCGGGATCTGCCGCGCCTTGCTCTGCCCGCCCTCCCTCCTCACCCAGAACGGCTCTCGGGGCCAGTCCGGGGCTGAGGGCATGCAGAGAGGGCGCCCGACACTGCCTCAGCCCTTCCCTCCCAAGATGGCGGCGGCCCCGCCCCGCCGGGCGGTGTCCCGGAGCCCGTCCCTCGGCGCGGGGTGTATGACCGCGGCCGTGGGGGGAGCGGGGCAGGCGGCCGTCGGAGTGGCGTGCACCGGGTGAGCAGCGGGGTCCGGTTGCGTTCTGGGCGGCCGATGTTTGGCCTGGCCTGGCCCGGCCCGACTCGGCCTGGGTCGGGGTCGGCCGGGGAGCGAGAGAGAAACTTTCGTCGCGGAGCCTTTCTCCGCCGGGGCTCCGGCCGCTTTTCCGCGGCCATGTTGGGAACCGGGGGCTGCCTGGGGGGAAGGAGCTCCCCGGCGGGAGGCGGCGCTGGGCTCCGCTGTCCCGCCGCGGGGCTGGGGCAGCGCCGCGTCCCGCCGGTAGGGAGGGAGGCGGCGGGGCGGGAAGGACCTGGGGAAGGAAGCGACGGAGGCGGGCGCTGGCTTGTCCCAGGGCACTGAGGGAGTTGGGGGGCCTCCGAAACGAGGTCGTCTTTGGGAAGGGGGAGAAACAACGGCGCCGGGCCCGCGGCGTTACGTAAGTGCCCGAAACTCCTCGACTCGTGACTCCGCCGAGGCGCCGTGGGGAGACGGGACGGGACGGGACGGGACGGGACGGGCGGGCGGAGGGCGCTTCCTGCCCCGGCGGNCCGACCCCTCGGTCGCCCGCTGAAACTCCTTGTCGTTCTCGGAGCAAGTCGTCTGAAAAGTGTTGACGCTGTGGTGAAAAACCAGCGGAACCGCGAGTCGTGCGGCTGCGAGCATAAGGTGCTATTTTAATTTTTTTTTTTTTTGTGAAATTCGCGTATTTTGAGGGGAATGCGACTGCTCTGCCAGTTATACGTGTGGATCATGAGCTGTTTTCTGAAAGTAGCTCGGGAAAAGACAGTCGCATGTTTTTCCTCTCGCCTCATGCGAAATACTTATGAAATACATAGGCAGTGATGTTTAAAAATGGCAAAACTGCTCATCATGGCAAGAAAGCGATGGCTGAGTTTGCTGAGCAGCACGTCCTGGCATCAGTTTTGTCTCTGCTAAGGGAAACAGCTGTAACTCGAGTTTTGACATGAAGCATCAGTACAATAATAGTTGTTGATAACCAAAACGACCTGTTACGTCCGTAACCAGAGATCAAGGATTGTATTTTGTCTGAATTGATGCGAGTGGTTCCAGAAGCATCATTAAGTTCTAATTCAGGCTGTCCTCAGGCTGTGCTAAGAGTTACTGAAAGGGTTGATGCTTGTCTGAGAAACACTATATCTGAGGCTTCGATGTGCCTAACAGCTTAAGGTCAGATGAGGTTAATACAGTAGGCAAAGTGAGTCTAATATCAGACCCCCAACACAGGAATCTGTTTCAGAACTGAGACTGCAAATTCCTCTTTCTCTCCTGAAATAAGGAGAACTTAAATATTCAGATCTTAAGTTCTGATACTTGTATATTGAATTATTTTAGAGATGCCTGTCTGAAAGAAGGGAAGTATTTAAAGACAGCAGTGTAATCGGTGCCGAGATCCTGCAGATTAATTGCTTTGTGTGCAGTCATCAGCATGCAGAATGGACTCGGTTCTTTAGCTCAGAAGGCAGCGCTCTTGCTTTTAGCCTCTAATCTAAATACTGTTGACTAATCCAGCGGGAAATAGGAATCCCAGTGTTGTAAAATGTCTTGTATATTAGCTCAGTTTCTTAAATAATATTTTCCCAAGAGTTTTAGTGCCATCGGTTTTGTTGAACTCAACAGTGAAAGTGAAGAGTTATGAGCCCGAGTCCCAAATTCTTGCTTCTGAATGCAAATCGGCTGTGTGCCTTTCCACATAGAGGAAGTCTCTTAAATGCTAAATGAAAGCTGGTGAGTAGAAATCTGTAGCTGGAGAAGCCGGTTCAGTTTCCTCTGTTCTATTCTGTAGAAAGAGGGTAGCATCTTTTCACCTAGAAGCAAGTTTTCCTTAAATGCAGTGATGAAATCAATTATTCAGCTAGAGCTCTGTTCTGTTTCCTTTAAATCATGGGCTGAGCTTTAACTGTAGTAATTAAACATGTCCCTGGAGTAACAAAAGTATCTGTCCATAGTATCATACAGCCTTTTAGTTTACCAGAATTATCATTGACAAAATGGTTGCTATATTCAAAAGGTATGGTGGCTTTTAAGTTTTCACTGTTGTGGTTAGTGGATGCAGGATGATTTTAGAGCAGTCAGAAGATGGAACTGCAATTTCAGGTGAGGCATGACATGACAGAGCATTGCCAAAAGCCCCGTGAGAGCAATAAAGGCAGGGTACAAGCATTGGTTTCATACACTTGCAGCATTTTTAGTGGCTTGTCTTCACCAAAGAGGTCTAGGGGTGTTTAAGTGAAAGCCTAGGGTCAAGGCATGGCACATAGACGAGGTAGAGTTGAATTTTTCAGTACTTGCAGATCCCATTTTCTGAAGATGTCTGTTAGATAAAATGTTGCAAGTGGTGTCCAAGCAAACAAATGGCATGCAAGTTTTTGTTCTTAAAGGGCACTTATTAACAGGTGATGTTGAATAAGGAAATCCTAACATTAACAACTGATAGGATTCTTAGATGATGGTAGGTAAGGAATTTAAATTCTTGATTTTATATTAAGAGATGAAACCTTATTCTGAACAGCCTCGAATTCTAAAAGTGTATTTGTGATGTATTTCAAGCTTTGTTACTATTCAAGCTTACTTTTCCATTTAATTTTTGTATTTTTTTTTAAGTTATAGATCATGCTTTTATATGTATATTTTATTACTTTCAAGAATTAATTCAGTAGTTGGATGGAAGTGTGATAATCTGGAGATTTTTCCAAAAGAGAATACATAAGGGCAAATACAGACTTCAGAAATAGAAACACGTATTTAAAACTTTCTCCCTATGCAGAAAGTGCCAAGTTTGCTGTTGTTTGCTGTCTTCATGATTCATCAGAGGACTTGTTTTTATAGTTGAGGGGAGTGAAAAACTACTCTATAGATAGGTGTGGTGGAATATGTTTACTAAAGATTATTTTACTGTTGTAAGATGTGATGACGGTTATGTTAGCAGGTAGAGTCCTGCAAATTCAGGGACACAGAGTAGTCCTGTTGAAATAAGTGAGACGGTGCACATGAGAAGTGGCTTGATTAAAAGTTGTAGGACAAAGAGTCTCCTTTTATGAAAATAAATATTATTGTGCAGAAGTGTAATTGAATAGAAGAGTACTTTCAGCCTGCCACTTTAATGCTACACGGTCAAAAATGCACTCGTGTTGACTTTAGTTGCATAAATAGGTAAGAGTACTGCTTCTTTAGACATAAACATATTTTGATTTTTTTTGGCCTATTAGTGATTGTAAATAATTTAAGGCTTTTAAAAATTAAGTGGAAGGGAGTGACTTTCTATTTTTTCTCTTTGCATCATTATGTTTTACAGTAACACTGTTAAGTATGTTGTGTTTGTAATATAGTAGGATTTTGGCATTTTGTCAGAGCGTAAAAGAAGAAAAAAACAATTGAAGGTGAAGGACTTCAAATACAGGAATGTTCTCGCTGCATCACCCTGCCCTCTAACCCCCAAAGTAATGGGGGTTGTATGAATGGGGGTGAATGTAATAAGATGGCAAGCAAGCAGTTGCTGTGTTGAGAGGCAACAAAATTGAGAAATTTTACTGATTCAACAGACACAGGGGGGCTGCTAGGTAGTGGGATATATCATCTTTGTATCAGTGGCTTTAGCTTTCATTAAATGCTTCTTGTGCCTCCAACATACCATCTAGAGGCAACTGTTTTGCTTTTAAATATTTAGTATGTCTGCTGAAAAAGGAAAAGTTACAGCATGTTCTTTGATATTTGCATTTCTAAAGTGTACACATATTTTGCTAAGCAGATTAACAGTGTACTGTGCATGCAGCCATTCGGGTTGTCAGCATCTTTCCTGTGCAGGTTAACTTCAGTGCAAACCTTTTTTCCAAGTGTCCTCTAGATAGTCTGTACTCCAGTTGCTTTCCGTATAGCTAAAATGCATCAAACACATTTGACAAGCAGTAAAAGGGAAAAAGGCCGGTGAATGCATTTCCCAGGAAGGCCACCTACAGTAAGCTGCTGTGATTAAGAGGTTCTTTCAGGAAGTGACTCCTTTTTCTTACCTTTCTGCTTCAAATTTCTCCTGATTTAGCTGTCAGTACTTGGTAATACAAAACTTCTGAGTGATTTTCAGTGTACTTCTGTTCTGAAAGCTGTGTGTGACAGTGATTATTTCCCCCTCCACCCCCCTCTCTGATCTAGGCTAACAGCATCAAGGCAAGTGAACTGCCCTTTTAACACACAGGTTATATTTAAAAAGCTGGTTTCATTGAAGATTTACAAATTTTACTTATAGTATCATTGTTAAAGCTTTCCTTTTGGCTTTTGTTAATAGCTGTCAGCTGCTGGTGTTCTAGACCTTCAGTGTTCACCCATGTGACACCAGGTAGCAGCATTCAACCTAAAAACGGGCTTATGTTTCTTGCTCAGAAAGAGCATTCAGCCCTTGGCTTATTGGCTTATGTATTTTTAAATAATGCTGGATAAATAAATTTTAAATATTGTTGGGGGTCAGCAGTGATGGGTCCATGATTGCAGCACTTCAGTGTTGTCAGGCTTCCTGAAAATCACATGTGGTTTGGTTCCAAGCCCTAAGCTGTATTCGGCTGCCTGCGAGCCCCTGGTGTCTGCTGGGCTGGGGGGTTTATCCTGATGGCAGCCCTGCACGTGGTTACTGGGGCCTGAGCCATTTTTCGTACCAGTTTCGGCAGCTTCTTTCAGCAGGTTTAAATAGTAGGAAAAGGATTCCCTGCAACCAGTCATACCTGTCTTCAGTCTGTTCTTGCTGGTGAACTAGTGGTAGAAGTTATTTGGATTTTTTTTTTATTAAGGAGTTAAGAATTTGAAAGAATTTCAATTCTGTGTCTGTGTATTCTATTTTTCTTCTATAATATTGAAAATGTGCTCCAGCAGTGTTTTGTCTGATCCTGTTAGGTAGTGACCAGCTGCCTGGCCTCCTGGAAGCATTTTTACAGTATAATATATTATTAGGGTTGCCTCTTAAAGCAGAAATTTCTTAGCTTAGGTGGGTCAGGAGCAGGAGAAAGTTGAGGTAATTGCACCTTGTCAGAGGAGAAGGTTGAGTGTTGTTACTTGGCTTGTGTCTTGTTTAGTTTTGTGGAAATGCTTAAAATCACTGAGCTGGTAAAAGAAACTTCTTTATTTTGCAGCTTCTTTTCCTATAATAGGATTCAAAGAACACATACACATGAAAAAACCCTGATATAATAAAAATGAAATAGCAATGATGTGGTTATGTTGCTGTGCTTGTAAGTTGTGAGACTCCATGGGAAAACTTTGCTCTGTTTTAAAACATGGCTTGATAAAAGTGGAAGTCCTTTTGTGTTGTAGTAGTTTGTAGAAAATTAATGTCTCTTGTCTAGCTTTGACTACTTGGTAACTCTCTAGTTTGAGCATGCTGTAATCGATTACCTCTAGTCTAGTCCTTGTTAGACTGTTAGTGAAGTCAGTAACTTCTCTCAATGGTAGTAAAAGTGAACTGAAGAAAACTTAAAACAGAAAGCTTCTTTTTTTTTAAAACGCTGGCTCGTTTAAGTACCTGTGCATAGTAAAAAGATATAAGCCAGTGAACAGGCTGGTGTGTCATAGGCTTGTGTTTGTGAGGAAAAGAAAAGGAAAATAAAATCCCGTTAACTTGAAGAAGCTCTTTGGAATATGTAGGTGTTCCAGTAGCTCTCGAGTGCTAAAACAAGCAGGTGCCCTGAGATCCAGGAGGTGCTGTTTTTAATGTATACTTGTGTATAAGAGTTACATGTAGAAATGTTTCTGTTAATGTTCTGTACTTGTAGGTTAAACTTGCTGCAAGAAGCATGCTGAAAAATACAATTTATTTCAGTCACTGAAAGTCAAATCCTCTTTTTCGTATTGGCTGAGAGACGGTCTGGGTAGCCATTAGCAAGTTGCCTCCATGTGTGCGGTAATAATCCGTAACAACAACAAACCACACAGCCAATCTGGTTTTGGAAAATGGCTTGCAAGATGGATTTGGTAATAGTTCTTGTAGCACAGCTGCATCTGGATCTGGTTTTTTGAATACTAATGATGCTATGTCCCTTCCCCAAAAGAATTTAAATAGGTCTTTTCCAAAATTTAAAATGTTGATGCAGTGGATTCTCTTTGTTATGCTGGGTTGACAAAATTTAAGCAGGATCTAGCTTGCTCTGAAATTTGTCAGGTCCTTTTGATTTTATTTTTTCTTTTCTTTTCATGTTCGTCACCCAATGTCTATTTATTGTTAAGTGTGGTAGATAGTCTGTCAAGTTATTTGCTAGCCCAGATGTCCAGATGTGTGCCCCGGTGCTGCCGAAGTGGGCTGTCACCAGTTAAGCTGTTCCTTGAAAAGCCGTGTGTCGGATGGGAGGGGCACACTCGGCGTCTGTTCAGGCAGCCTGGAAGGGAGGGGTAAGTCGCTACTGCCAAACTGGAGAATAACTTTTGCTGGAAGAGACTCGCCAAACAGCTGAACAGTTGGGAGTGGGGAAACATTAAATTGTAAACAGAAAAATACATTCCAGCGTTTGGTATCGCTGCTCGGTCAAGGGATCTTTTAGGCACCGGCCCCGCAGGTGGGGTTTGTGTCTGCTGGAGCTTCTTAAGGTGGACAGGATCCCAGGCTGCTGCCCTGTGCCCTTGACTCTTCAGGCACATTTCGAACATGTTGATCTGTTGTCTGTGTTTCTTCTGTTGTCTTTTATCTACTCAGAGCTGTGGAAAACTTCAGAAGGAACTTGAGCTCTTTTGGATTTCAGGTCTGAGGAAATTGGTTTTGAAACCATATTCTGGTGTATGTTCCCAGTGCTTTGGTTAAGTTCAAAGATGCAGTTTGCTAGCACCAGAAGTTAAGCTAAACCACTGCTAGTGCTCCTAAATACATGCAAATGGCAGGTCAAAATACTAGGGTGTTTTCCCATGACTGCAAAGATCTGATCTGAATACTGGGCTTTTTTAGTCAGTTGTTTGTTACTTCATTTTAAAGGGCACATGTGTGTTATGTAGTTTATAAATAATTTTTATATATACAAAACATGAGCCTTTTTACTTATCCCTGTTTTAGGATGCTGACAGCTGCAGCTATTTGATATGCCTGTAATTACCTGGATCTTGCTTTTTGTGCTTTGACAGACGAGTTTGTCAAATTTGAGCACTATTCATGGTGGATCAGGCCTGCCTGTTCACCTCAAGCTTTCAGGCTTGTTTGGCTGTGTGCTGTGGTTTGGGGTTTTTTTAATGTATGTTTTTTGTTTAGTTGCTTTTTAAATAATTCCTTTAATTCTAGCCATTACATGGTTTCCACATGCACATGCTGGCAACCTCCTCTTTCACATCTTGAACAGTATTAAGAATTTCCTCATCTACATGTGGCAGCACCTCAGCTTCCAAACTTCTGCTCAAAGCCATGTAGGCCTGTGTAGGTGTTTGAGAAATGCTCAGCTAATCAGGAGATGGGTAAGGACACAGAGAAGTAGTTAGTGTAGATAGTTGCTCTGTTTGCTCCAGCCCTTGACTACCAGGTGGGGGATGGAGAATTACATGTTTCTTCCCAGCCGCAGCTCTGTCTCTATCATGTCAGAAGACAAAAACAATATCAGCTACCATGATTGATTGTAAATAGAAGCCTGACAGTGGTAATAAGCAGCTGACTTCATTAAAAAGCTGGACTTCTTACAAGAATGTTCATCCTGGACTTCTGCAGTGAGGTCTCCTCCCCTCAGAGGCATTCAGGGACGACTTCTAGTGCAGTTGGGAACAGAAGGGAAATACAGCCCCTTCCAATTGGTCTAGGAGTGCATTTAGGCCCTCCTGATCCTGTACTTCCCTGTGGTACAAACCCTTTAGTACTGCTTGCGTTTCCATCTTTCATGTTTTCTGTTACTGCCAAGCAGGAGAAGATAGTGGGAACAGCTTCAGACTCAGCAGTTCTGGATTTCTGTGTCTCTTTGATGGGTGCCACATGTTTCTTGCTTGGAGCAGGGTTGCTGCCATTCCTGCACGTGGCGTTATGGCCAAGGTGGTTCCTCTCATCCTTCGTGCAGGGCAGGTTTAAAACTGGCCAAACACGTCTGGTGGGACAGCCCTCTTCCGCATGCCTTAATTTTCTTCGTGTCTCCTCTGTTATTACTTAGCATTACAACTCTCTTGGATGTGGGAGTTTGTCTCTCTGTTTACAAGCAGACCAAGTTGGTGTTCTATTTCCAGCTGAGGTTTATGGTGTTAAATACCAAACCTTGTGAGAAGGTTATGTGCAGAACTTAGATGGTTTTGCTTGCATACAGCAGCTCAGGGAGTGTGCTAATTGTTGAGCAGAGTAGACTGGATGGTGAAACAGCATTGCTCTGTCCTTGTTGTGCTAATGCATATGCTGCTTGGCAAAACAAGATAGTCTTGCTAAAAATAGCTTTCTGTACCCAAATGAGCTTCTGAGTGGGTTGGGGAATACAAGATCATACATCTTGAAAGATCTACCTAGAAATTATCTCCATCCCGATGATGGAATTGGCCTTTCTAGGCATTCTTTGCTCAGTTGGATAATGGCTATTGCAAATTGGAAGAGCAATGCACTTGCCATGCAGGTTTGATAATAAAGTGAGTTTTTTGTTGTTGTTATACATTTAGAAGCATTTACATTATATGAGCAATTCTTACACAACTGGTCAACTAAAGTGAAACAGCAGTCCTTGCTTGTAATTTGGAAATTAGAATATACAAAAATTAACTGTAATTTATAGAAAGAATCACTGAACTATAAGATGTCAGGGAATTAAAACAAGAATTTCTACATTATACTTTAAATAAGATTTTAGTGTGATTTGACTTGTGACAGTCGTGTAGCAGTTAAAAAACCAGATCTGTCTGGTTTATTATAGTAATTGTAGGTTTATGATGACATCCAACTAGACAAATGCATGGATTTGCTTTTATGATGTAGTTAGACATGACTAAATGCTGGACTGAGAAATAATCTGAAGGTTTCTATAATGTTGTCAAGGCAGAATATTCACAGGTTGCACAGTATGAAGTAACGTGGCTGGTAACATGTTGCCGGCATGGTTTCTGTGGCTGATGCCACAACATTAGCAACAGGTTGAGACAAATGAAGGGTTAAGACTGCTGGGTCATACTGGATATACCCGTAAGGGGGTGAGTTAGCTAAGCTGTGTTTCCCCACACTGGAGCCATTGCTCCACAGGCTTGCACAATGCAGGAAGGCGTGTCTTCACGGAGTTGGGGGGGGTTGGGGGAAGAAAAATATGCATTCATATAGAAAATCATAAAAATCACGAGAATCATAAAATGAGATGTCGGAGAGGTCCACAGTACCATCTACTTTCCTGCCAGTGTACTTCTGGTTGATGCTTACACTTTTTCTTTATAGTGTTTGAATGAAAATGTTACAAGCATCTTTGCATCTATAGAGTAATCCAGAGCAGCCTTGATGTTACCATCATGTTTTCCAGTGTTTTATCTTGCAGCTTTTTTGACTTTATTAAATGCTGGTAATTATTAAGGGTGTGGAAAATGGTGTGAAGAGTCAACAGCTTACATTGCCTTAAGGAAAAGGTTGTTCGGGCTTTTTTTTGTCTGCAAATCAAGTCAGAGTTTCTGTCCCACTGTACCTTTCTGAACACTGCAGTCATTAACCACGTTAGTCAGAAGTGATTATCTGGATAAAGACTATGCTGAAGTTTAGAGGGATCTTATTGCCTCATTTCCTGCAATCATCTCTACCTTGATACAGTCTCTTTAATTTCTCAGTTCTTCTTTCTTTTCAGTATTGTGATGAAGCTTTTTGTTGTACTTGATATATCTTTGAGATATTGTCAGGGTTATCCTCTGTATCCTTACCAGCTGGTTATGATAGTGATAGCAAGACAGTTTTTTAAATGCAACAGTTTGGGCAATACTTTTTTGAAGACAATCATTAGAAGAACTGCTTATTAAAAGGCTGTGTTTCTCTTTAAGTGACAGTTGTTGTCGCATGTGTTAAATAGCATCCAGCTAGCTCCAGCAAGGACACGCATTTATTGTTGCTGTCATGTCAGCTTTTAGCAGTGATAAAGACCTTTAGACAACATTGGTCTTACCCATATCTCCTCTCAACATAATATTTTTTGGGGTGAAACTTTTTTGATTTCATTTAGCTTTATGCTTAAATTGATCTTTTTACTATTTAATAAAAAGCAACTGGTGAATAATGCAAATATATAATTAATACTAAAAAAGCTATCAGTTAATCATTACAGATGTATTTAAGTAACTGTAGACAATAGAATGAAATACTAATGAATTAAAAATGGGTTGATGGATACTTAAAGCTTAATTTTCCTCAATATTTTCTTTTACATGTGGGATGATAGAAATAAAGTTTAATTAAATGCCTCTTGTTGGTATTTCTATATTATGTTTAATCCTGCTGTTATTGGCACTACCTGTCAAGGACCATTAAGGTGGTTTGTGCATGAATGCTTGTATTCTGATTACGGCTGATGAGATCCAAGTCCATAGAAAGTGTAATTTTGCCAGCTGGGACAAGTGATGGTATAATCCTTCTCTGGATGTACTGAAGGATGCAGTGTAGGAGGTGTAACTATTGAGGCTGAAGTAAGATTTAAAACATGCTGATTTGTCTTCTGACTTGTATCAGATCTGCTGTGCATGTTTTTAGTTAAGCAGTTTTCCACACTAAAACTATTTTCAAAGCATTAGACATGGATAAATTTCATTAAACAGGTTGCACTTCAGAAATTTACACTGTGTTTTAATTGGCAGTGGTGCAAAATGTCAAGTGTTGCTCTTAAGAGCAATATGTCTTATAGAGATTAACATACTGTATTACGATACTGAGATGCCTTTATAGCTGGAAGTTTGTCCACAAAGAGTAGCAATATTACTGTTTCAGCTTTAAGTGAGGGATGTATGAGGGTTCTGGGTAATTTGTTGGTGTTCATGCAACTGTAACTCAAATTAGCATGTCTTCCTTGCATAGGCAAAGTACAAGAGGAAAACTGTATGAGTCTGATGTGATACTATAGTGTATAACAATTACTTGAAACCTGTTGCTAAAAACTCCCACATAACTGAATGACTGATTCTGCCTGATGAACTCTTTTTAGGGAAAGTGTGATATTTTCCTTTGTAGATCCAAACAGTGAGTCATCTTACAAACCAGTCATTTAATGTACATTAGATATCTGGTCTGCAGATAGTCCTTGTGTGTCTTTGGTTTACAATTTACTTGTTTCTGTCTTGTAAAATGTTTTTTTTTAATCTCCTGTACCTTTCATGTATGTTTAACTTGTGTGATTAAACGTACTGAAACAAAATGAATTTCTATTTGAAATTTCTGTTTTATTCAGAGCCTTCTAGTTTGGAGTCAAACACGATAAAACCTTTAACTTTTGCCTTCTATCATGTGACTCTAACTAGAAACTTTTATGAAGCATGTTTGTTACCTTTAGATAAGAAGGAAAATGGATTAATTCAAATGTATGCGGTGTAACAGAGTTGCTGACATTGTATGTGCAGGTGTGAGATTTAGATCTGCTGTTTCTATCTTTTCTGCCTTTATTCCTTTTTGTATTCCTCCATTTCTGAGTCTTTTCTATTCTCTACATTTGCTTCAGTGCACCAATATCTAGATCTCATTTCATCCATTCTGATGATGGGGTCAGATGCTGTGGTTAGTGACACTTGTTTATTGGACTTGTGTTACTGAATCTGGCTTTGAAACATCCAGGATCTGCTGCAGCTTTAGACCTGGATGGGCCTCTCTGATGGTGAACATAGTTCTGAGCTCTTGTGCTTTTTGCAGCAGCTTAAATATGCTTTTTTTTCTTTAAAGCTGTCACCTTAACTATGAATATTCATAGTAATGGATAAGCTGCCTGTATCCTGATACCATGCCTCTGAGAAATCTAGACTGCCCGGTTTGTACTAATGCAATGTGTTAAATGTAATTGTTAACAGCCTAATAGCTAATTGTGAAGATGATGATAGATGAACTGACAATTATAGCAAGGCCAGTAACATTTTTCTTCCTTGAAGGAGTGTTGAAGAAAAGTAATGCTAAAAATTAGATGCTTATTAATGAACATTTGTTAGCAGGGACTGTACACTGGACTTGATTTGTTCTTGCCTGAGGCAGAAGTAATGGAACACTGCCAGTTCTGCTCTCTTGCTGAAGAAACTTGGGAATTTGGGTTGTGTCTCTCTTCTGCACACCTTTTGTGGCTGTCCTGCAGCCCAAAGGGAGGGCCGATTGTGATGGTAGATTGCACTGAGCTGGGATGAGGAAATGTTTTTGTGCTGAGCTGTATGCAGTCTGCATCACTGTGCCGTAATAGCTTTTTTAATCTCATTTCTTCCCTCCAGCACCTTTGTTATTTATGGTTCTGCTGTGTGGTGCTAATGCTAACTGCTACAGTGCTAATGCAGTAGCAGAAAAGTTTTCTGTGAGCATTGAATTGGGTATAACTATGTCAGTCAGGGTTGCATTCTTTTTAGTTGACTCCTTATGTCTGTCTTCAGCTGCAGCTATTCTGTGCAGTTTAGTCTGGCTTCTATCAAAAGCAGAGGTAGCATATAAAATAAACATTCTCCTATTTTAAATAAGACCTGTGGAAGCATTGAGTCCTGGGAGATCACTGGTTTGGTCTCCAGGATACAGTGGCAGAAAGAAACAATTATGTGGAAAGTGACTTGCCAGTGCACAGCAACCCTAATAGAATTATTTTCCTGCTGCAATAGTTTGGAATGTTAATAACCGTAGTAAATACGTGACTTCCTCAACATGGATTGTGCTTTAGGTAGGTGGATAACTTGTTAGTTCTTCAAAAGTTTCAGTGACGTCTGTCTTTGATCGCATTGAAGATGATTGTTCTCACCAACAGGATACAAGTGTAAAACTGGACTGAAATAGGGGAGCAAGAAGATCTTGATATCTTGATAACAGAATTGTTATTTCTCTAGAAGCTTCTTGTGAATAAAAGTGAAAATAACTTAAGTGTCAAAGACAGTTCGGTATACTGTAGAGGAGTTGAGGCTTTCTGTGTCATGAAATATTTTGTCACCTTTAAATAGCACAGCATGCCATGGAGATGAAAGCCTTTGCCCAGCATTTTCATCATGAAATATACTTACTAAGAGCGTGTGTGTGAGAGGGACAAACTGAAGGTATTGCAGCATTTTGAGAGCTGGGATTTATTTATTTGGAAAGGCTGCTAACCCTGCTTATGATGTAGTTCTATGTAGCTGCTTTTTCTTACAAAGTAATCTGTTTGTGTTCTGTTGGTTTGTTTGGGGTTGTTTTTTTTTTTTTGTAATGTTTTGACTAGCAGCTAGTACTATGCTGCTGTCTGGACACAGAAAATTAATCCGATGTCTTTGAGGGCCATCAGTCCATTACAAATAAAGTCCCTCCTTGCATAAAGACCTCGGGACTTTTAGCAATTTGTATGCCAGAAGTGTGAAATCAGTCAAATATGATAAAAGTCCGAATAATAGGTTTGAGTTTTTTGATTTCATAGCATCCATAAACTGAGACTGTGTATAAGATACTCTCCCCTTAGTTAAGCTGTCTAACCCGTTATTTTGAAGCCCCTGGTTCTCGTTTATTCCTCACTTGCTTGGGGAGGGATTTGGGCATGTTTTCAGCAATTTGCCGTCATTTAGGAATTGCTTTGTTTGATCAAATCTTGAGATATTGCATCTTCAAGACAGTAATCGAGTATCTGGTTCTTGTAGTGGCCAACAGTAGAAACTTCATAAGAAAGTTTAGCTGGAGGAGAGGAGGATATTACCACCCAGTTCCAGGGTATGATGATCTATTATCTCTTACAATATATCTGAATATGCTTTAAGACAAGATTGTAATTTTTGAAGACTGGTGATTGATAACTTTGCTTTTGGACTGTGACATCTTGGGGTTAGAAGTTCGTTTGTATGTCCTGACAATATTTTAGTTTAATATCTCCTTGGTCAGTGTACTCATGAGAGGAAGAGGTGCATTTCTCATGAGTTAGGGATGGCTTCCCTTGTATTTCTGGTCTATTTCTTCCATGTTTCATGATTACTTGTAATCGTGATGTATTTTAGGTAGTTTCCCATCCATTTCTGAACTTCCTTTCTCAGAAAAGTCTAGTAAAGGTGTATGAGCATTGGTGCGCATAGGATTTCATATGAATTTTTAATTTTTAGTTCTTTAAAAACCCATGAGAAAAATGTAAGAGTGCTTATTCTAAAAAGTCTGATCCGTTAGTGTGGGAAAATACAATTCATGCCCTGGAAAGGTGGAATCAGCATCAACAGTCTGTGGCATTTACAGCCTTGAGCTGGCAGGTGAGAATGTTATCCATTAGAGAAGAAAGTTTCAATCTAGAAGAGATGAGATTTATCTTGTCTTTCCTAATAGTCCCTAACTTGCCCAGGTTTCTTGCTTAAAGTCCAGTTAGTAATTATTTTCACAACAAGCTCAAAATACAGTCTTCAGCACAAGTTCTGGAGTCATGTGTCTTGCTTTCAAGCCATGATGATTATGAAATTATCCTGGTTAGAGTTGTTTTCTCATAGATTGTCCTAGAGAACAGTTAATTAAAACCTTTAGCTTTTTCTCCCCTTGTTTTCTTCTCCCAGTGACTTCTATTTTGAAAGCTTTTGTAGTGGCCTTGAACTGAGTTTGCAGTTTATTGGCAGGGAGTGCAGAGTGGCTGAGTTGGAGCTGTGAAGCAGTGACTGCTTCCTACAGGTGGCTGTAACTTCGCACCAAGAGCTTGCTCCACTGAAACCCACAAGTATGGTTGTGTTTGTGGTTTTCTTTTGGGAGGGTGGGTAGGAGTGGTGTGCACCCCTGCCAACCACCAAAAGCATTTAACTTGCTGTAATTTGTAGGTAATTTGTATAAAAATGTAAGTTCGTAAGTAGTGCATATTGATTTGTACCTGCAGAAAAGTATGTTTTCTGGACTGTCCCCTTTGCATTCTAATGACTAATGTCCTTTCCCACTTCACAGGGAACTTGGGATTACTAAATAACTTTAGACTGACCCTGTGACTGATGCCTTGCTTTCTAAGTTTGGAGGGCTGTTGGTTTGGTTTTGATGCTTGCAAAGTCTGTTTATTTCTAGTATATTGTTAAATGGGATGGTTATTTGGCAGTTAATGGCAATTAACCCTCATTATAAATCCTGGGCTTCAGCAGTCAGGCACCTGAATTTGATTTTGGAGCCTAGGACTACAGCAAGTACACATAAAAAAGCTCCTAGTTTCTTTGTTTCTTTCCCATTCCCTTCTTAGTACTTTGTACTTGGCAGTTTTTGTTTCGTCTTCACCTTCTGCAGATCAAAATAGTTTAGGATTTGGTGGCTTTGTAGTTCTCCTAACAATAAAAATAGTTAACACAAAACTCAGGTATTGTAACTAATGCTTTAAGGCACGTAAAGAAAATTCAAAAACATGCTGAGAAATAACTTTTAGAAATTCTTGTGTCTTGAGTGTCAGATACAAGATAATGTGTGCAGAGCTTAAAAAAAGGTAGTCATATCTGTGCAAGGTCACTTGTCAAACTACTTTAGTGTGAAACTAATTACGCTTTCAAAACAGTAACAATAATCATGCTTAACACTGGGCATGTGGATTTGTGTAATCACAGGTAGCATACTTATTTAGATGAGGCCTGATGAGAGCTTTCATCCATATTTTGTAAGGAAGTATCTGTGCTTTGATTCATAGGAAGAAGATTGCCTGGATCAGCTTATCGCAGAGCGAGGGAGTCTGAGCAGCATCAAGTGTGAGCCTTGTTTCAGCCCAGTTCCCTCTCGGTTGTAGGCTGATGCTGTATTGATGACAGGCAGTGTAGACCTAAAAGAAAAGGTAGGTAATGTAGAGGACTTCCCAACCTGGGATTGTGTCATGAAGCACAGGTAGAAAACACTGGAGTATTTGCTGCTCTGCTCCTCTTCACTGTTCAAAGCCGTGGCTATAGCAAAGGGTGCTGTGAGCATCAGCCTTGTGGGAGGCACAGGGGAGCATCTTCTGCATGCTGAGACAAAAGTCTGTCTATAGGACCTGCCTCTGGCAGATGTATCACTGCTCCAGCAAGCACAACAGTCAGATTCATGGCTGGACTCATGAGGAGTTTGGGGGGAGCAGATCTGGGTCAGACTGGCAGGAATTTCCTTTGCCAGACTTCTGCCTTGGAAACTCTAGGGTGTAAAAGATAGTCTAGAGAGTGGTTTGCCAAGGTATGAATCACTATAGTGACTTCTTAATTTTAGTTCCCTGTTGGATGCCTTAGGTATCTCACACTTACAAGAAAAAAGTCGTATTTGCTACTTGGGGAACAACAAGGTGGAGTTTTAATCTGTAATTGGAGCATACAGTTCATTAGCACTTCCTGAAATATAAAGTCGGCTTTTTTAAACTTTGAGCTTGTGCAGGTCACTTAGTCTTTCTTAGGAGCAATTGTGAGCTGTGTGGCTTGTGCTCTGTGCAGGTCTGCCAGTGTACGTCGCTCAAACGTGATGTGGTTGGAGTAGGTGACAAGGGAGGGACTGTGGGACTCCTGCAAAAAGAAGGCAGCAGCAAGCAGGTGATGAGCCACCAGCCATGACTCATCCCTGTTCCTGGCTCAAGAGTTTGCCATGAAAGCAGAGGTAGTAGGGGTACAAGCTGTGGCCTGTACAAAATGTTTCCAGCAGGTAGATTCGTGGTTTTGGCCCATGATTTGAGGTTTACATACTGGAAAAAAAGAGCAATACTGAGCTAGCTTAGGGAGTGTGGTTTCCTATGTGAACATCAATTATATAATTTGTTTGTTGTGTTAAAACTAATGTGGATCTCCAGGCTGCTCAGTTAAGTTGATGTTTCTGCAGCATTAGAATTTGAAACGATGGGTGACACTTTCTGTTGTTATCTGGAGTAGGTGCAGGAGGATATACAGAGAAATATGAGTATTAAACCAATATGCTGTAGCCTCACTAGAGAGGAACTAGTTTGGTGCTGGAGGCTCTCAAAAGCAGTACTCTAGGTGCTGTGTGATAAAGATAGCTGTCAGCTGCATAGAACATTTTTGCTTTTGGAAAAAAGACTAATCGGTTGCTAAAAATTCTTAGGTGTTAATATTTAAATCTAGCCCAAGTCGATGCCTCTGAACCAGCAGGTCCTGTTGGATATTTTAAGAAATGCGGGGTTGGTACCTTCCTCGGGGAAGGCTGCTTGCTGTTCAATCAGTCCTGTTCTAATAACAAACTTTTTTTTCTAATTTTAGGATACTTGTGAAAGATGGTGGATCGTTTGGCAAACAGTGAGGCAAATACTAGAAGAATAAGTATAGTGGAAAACTGTTTTGGAGCAGCTGGTCAACCCCTGACTATTCCTGGCCGTGTTCTGATTGGAGAGGGAGTACTAACAAAATTGTGTAGGAAGAAGCCCAAAGCAAGGCAGTTCTTCCTGTTCAATGACATTCTTGTTTATGGTAACATTGTCATCCAGAAGAAGAAATACAATAAACAGCACATAATTCCGCTGGAAAATGTCACCATTGATTCCATCCAGGATGAGGGAGACTTACGGAATGGGTGGCTTATCAAGACACCAACAAAGTCTTTTGCGGTTTATGCTGCCACTGCTACAGAGAAGTCTGAGTGGATGAACCACATAAATAAGTGTGTTTCTGATTTGCTTTCCAAAAGTGGGAAGACTCCTAGCAATGAGCATGCAGCTGTGTGGGTACCGGACTCGGAAGCCACGGTGTGCATGCGCTGTCAGAAAGCCAAGTTTACGCCCGTCAACCGCCGCCACCACTGTCGCAAGTGCGGCTTCGTTGTGTGCGGGCCTTGCTCGGAAAAGAGGTTTCTTCTCCCAAGCCAGTCTTCCAAGCCAGTGAGAATCTGCGACTTCTGCTATGATCTTCTTTCTACTGGGGAGATGACTGCTTGTCAGTCCACTAGGTCAGACTCCTACAGCCAGTCACCTAAATCGTCTTTAAATGATGTATCTGATGATGATGATGATGAAGACAGTAGTGATTAAGGACCAAATGTTTTTTCTACGTGTTGCAAGTTGTGTTTCAAACCATATGGAGCTGCTTTTGGGGAAGTCTGTAGTGAGGTTCCTCAGAAAAATCCTGTTCTAGCCATAAAATATGCCTGAATATCTTCAACTGCAATGTGCCTCAATCTATGAATTCTCTAGACAATAGTTTTTTTCTCCTCTGCAGGGATAGACTGGTGCAAATGTTATCAGAGTATTTTCCAACTTCATGTACTTGAGTTGTGTCTAGGTTAGACTTTTGTGGAAGATTGGAGAATAAAATGTACTTTCTTAATTTAACAACCCATACTTTCTAATGTTTCTTATAGCTGTGTTGTTATGTGGGGGTTTTTTGGATATGGGGAGGAAAACTGAGAGCATGCATGGGACAGTGATGTTTTCATTAATCCCGTAGACTCTTATTTTTCTAGCCATGGTATATAATAAGTTACAAGGTCATGTAACATACAAACCTAAATGTCACAAAACTTGGAAACTCTTGTTTTGCTCTTACTTACGACTTCTGATGCCAAGCAGTGCCTTGTACCAATTGTGCTGATTCAGGAAGAAACAAACCTATTTTATGTTGTCTGTATTTGCCTAATGCTGGTATCTGAGAGATTGTTGGTGCTATTGAAAATAACTGCTGTGTTCAAAGTGGAGCTTTGACAAGGTCAGAATTGTACCCCGTGGTGGGTGACAGAGACCCAAATTGCATGTCCTCACCTGTGCAGGCAGACTCAAAGACTCTGCAGATTCCCACAGGCTTCAGCAGGGTTCTCCTTGCAGAATGTGTTGTGGGTTGGGATCTTGAGATGAGAAGCTTAGGGAGGTTCTTCATGGGGATTTATACATTTTCTTTCAGAACAGTTTCTAAGTTTCAAATTTGGCAAATGCATACTGAAATTTTAGTTGGGTGATAACAGCATTTGGGTGTGCTAGCCTATATATTTTTGGAAATAATTCCCAAAAATGACACAAAATAGTTTTGTTAAAACACTGGTGAGAAGTTTGGGAGTTTCCTCCCCACAGGAGTTTTATTGGCTTGTTTAAAAATAACCTCATATTTTGAACAAGAAGCCTGCAAGTATCCTTTAAAACTGGCTTTCCTTTTTACACAGCTGACCTCAGGATAAATGTGAGATGCAAGTTACTTCATTCTAAATGTATACCCAGGACCAAGAAAGATTTATTTAAGGACTATCATGAAATTGTCAGTGCAGAAAATGTCTCTATCATAGTGTTCATTTTAATTTCTTGAATACAAAAGTGTCATGTTCCCATATAAATGCAAAAGTTACACTTGTGAAGACATGTTAAACCCTCAAATATGTTTCTGTATTTTTATAATGATAACCTCAATTTTGAAGCAGAAAAACCTTTGAAATAGTTGTATGAATATAGTAGCAACTGACTTTATACAAAAAATGTTAAACTTTTGTATCTCTGAATGACAATTTCTGCACTGTTTGCCTTGGTTGGCAATAATTGGGTTAAATATTTATTGAATAAACAATCAATGCTGAATGTTGCACTAGTCTCCCATTCTGTACGCTGAAAGTGTCAGTCATTTTTTAATAAAAATTAGCAGAGTACTTCAGAGCTATATCCTCCATGAGATTTCTGGTAGCTAGAGATGCACTTAGCATCTTTAGAGAGGCACTTTACATTCATACTTTGCAAGACATTGCTTCAGGTGAAAACTGCATCAATATTTTTAGCTTAGACAATTTCTAAAAATAAGGCTTTTTTAAGAAGCACTGAGGAATATTTGTTCTACTTGGAAGTAAATAAACAAAGGCAAAAACACTTTCTGACGCAGACTCGGGACCAGGAAGATTCTGTAAAATTGCCAGATTGTATATATTGAAAGACTAGCTGAAATAAGTAGTTGCATATACTTTTTCCTTGAAAGATGAGGGAATGGTGACCTGCAGCAGGGTAAAATGGGCTATTCTGAGAAGGCACTTGGGGTTAATAATGCTTACTTTTTGTACCTCTCAGTATTTCTGTTTCTGGAGTGGAGACTAGTTAGCTTCAGTTTTTCTTTAGACTCAAAGTACAAACCTCCCTGGTACATACCTTCTAAGGACTAACAATCGTGTTCTTCCTGAAGCAATTGTTTCCTCTTTCTTAAGCTGTCAAATATTAACTTGTCTTATTAAAGAGTCCATCTCCTTGTGTACTTTGCCCTTTGTTTTTGTATGTTTTGCTGTTCACCACCTTTTGGTGGTGGGAAACGGGTTGCTAAGAGTTAGATCACATCCTGTATTTTGCGAATGTACTTGTACCTACTTCAGATACCTTTTTATCTGTGAATGAAACTTGCACTGTGCTGCACTGACCCCTGAAGCTGTAACCAAACCAATGCGTGTGTGTGGAATTTTTCATCTGAAATCAACGTGTATGATCCAAGCTTTTTAAAAAAGCATTAAAAGAAGTGTTTTATGGAAGCATTCCTACTCCTCAGTGATACTTGTTTAAAACTTTGCAAAATGGACTTAAGGTTGACTTCTCTTGTAGTTAAAACTTTCTGAAAGGGCTCATTTTATACTTTGTAATCTTGTTCTGTCAAATTATTTTATTTGCAAATATATGGTGTAGCTTCAAGCCTATGTGTTTAATTTTTTTTAACTGTGGGCCTTCAAAGGTGAGAGAAAATAGGGCAGCTGGATTTTATATTAAGTAGTTTTAGCAGCAGGTTTATTTACTGGCAAGAGGTACCAATGAACTGGGAGCATAAATCTACAGCAAGAGTTTTAAGACTAATTTTGAAAGAAATGTAGTTTCAGATTTAGAAGCCACTTACACACTTACAGAATGGTTTAAAAAAAGTATGACCAGGCATGTTGTGAAATTTGGCTTTTGTTGGACCAGTGTCAGTCGCTGGAACTGACAGTTGCAGTCACTGGAAGATTCTGGAGACTCCTTCATTTGGAGTGGCTCGGCTCCAGTGCTGCAGGTCTTTGCTCTTGGCCCTGTCAGACCACCCCTGGGGACAAGACTTCTAGTGGTATCCAACTGGAGAGTAACTCTGTACTTTTCCCAAAACTTCTGCATTCTGAAGATCTTAAAATAGTGATTAAATATGGGCAGTCTGTGTATTTTGTGTACTTTTTGTTTGTGGTGGATTTTAACTGCTCTTTTTTGATAAGCTTTCCAAATTCAATGAAATGAAAGCAGCAGCCTGCATGTCTCTCTTGCAAGGCTCTGCAGTCAGTTTCTGCTTCGTTGAAGATTCTGTTTTGGAAAAATAATTAAATGTTTGCTTTAGCTCAGTTCACATTTTGCATACTCTTTACCAGTACTTCATAGTTCAGTTGCTGGAAATACTAAAGGAAAGGGAAGAGTCCTTCTTTTGCAGATTTTAATTGAACACTACTAATTTTAAACTGCCATTGAGATAAATTCAGCTGTTCCCTTCACATTTGGTGCCGCTGAAATTTCTGTAGCTGTAATTTGAGGGTCAAGCGCTGCTACTCAGTTGAAACAAAGTTTAACAAAATGGGCGAGTGGATTAATGAGTGCTGAGTTTCAAGTGAGGTTTTTAAGGTCCGGTCTCTAACAGGCAGATTATGAAAATGACATGCAGAAACCTTGTATTTCTGTGAGGCTTTCTCCCTGAGGGATATGCTTTAGTTAATCTCTTAATGCAAATGAAACGCGGTTGTCGTAGTTGCTGGTTAATGTTTGTGTGGAAGCAGATAATGGATTGTACTGTGATTTTTGTATTTTCCTGTAATCCCTGAATTGATAGAAGAATGCCTGGTTCTGTTAGCAGATACAGTAAGAAAAGAGTCAGAGTACTGATGTCCCCCCCCCCCAATAGCAAATTATTGTAGTAAATATTAGAAAGTCTTTTGGCTCTTTACTGCCTTTCATTTGATGAAATCTGAGGTACTTGTTTGTGCCTGCAGCCGGTCTCTTGCCGGCGCTGGCTCCCATGACTCATTGGGTCTCTCCTGGCGCTCTCGCTGGGAAGAATCTCTGCTCTGTTCCCTTGCCGTGGTGGAGTTCGGAGTTGCTGGGGAGTGCAGCACAGAGATGATGGCTCTGCTGTACAGTGACAGCTCTGCTATACTGCATGGACCTGAAAATTTTCTTAAACTCATTCAGGAGTAAGAAATTTGAACCTCAGCCTTCAGAATAGAGATTAATTGCTATGTAAATTTTTAATTGTCTGTGAAATAGTACATGTGCCCAGAGTAAAAATCAAAATGCTTCAACTGCACTTGGACACGTTTAGGATAAAAACTAACTGAGTAAATCAGTTGAGTTGACAGTGAAATAATGTGCAAAAGAGCAGAAGGTATTTCAGGGTCACTTAGTGTGTCTAACTTGTTCAGCCTGCCTCAGTGGAAGAATCTGTCCATTGGGATGAAGTTTTACATCTATAAAACTTGCAGTTACTTGTATCTAGTATTTTTAAAAACTCCATCTCAGGTTAATTCCTGCAAGCATAAAAGGCTACCACATAACAGCAGCAGCAGCTAAACTGAGATCATACCAAGAGGCCTGATTCAACTCACAGCCTCCCCCTGTGTCCTGTTCAGGGTCATTCTCAGTTACACAGAGGGTAACTGGATTACATGGTAAGAACTTCTCTAAAAGAAACCTACTTTACAAATCCTTTTAGACAAGATGATACCTTCAGCCTAAATAAATGTTCAGGCAGAAAGCAAGAGCTCATTTTATTCAGATGTTCTGAGGCATAATGCTAATGATTTCAAGGGCTTAGATCTTTCACCAGTCAGACTTTCAAGGGCATCAGTTGACCTTTCTTAGGCAGTCTTTTTTTCCTGATGAAAAGTAGATGTGGTCAGCTCTATTACAGGTGTGAGTGTCTTGCTACTAATTCATTTTAGCTTCTGGCTGCTAGACTTATTATTTCGATTTTTGTCTGCAAAAGCTGTTGCCTTTATGCAAATTTAATCATAGGCTGCGTTGTAGTAAGAGGGCTTGCTGACTATTTTATTTATAGAGCCTGCTGCTCTTGAGCACGTCTAACCTCTGGGCTTGTATCTGGTTTGCATAACATCAGCAGTCTCTGAGAAAGGTGTCTAGCAGCAAAGGAAAGGATGTGCTTGGTCTGTTTGAAATAGCAGTCAGTTCCTTCTGGTTCCTCTTTGCCCCGCTCCAGGCTTGTGCTGTCTCCAGAATGACAACTCCAAAATGAGCTGGGATATCTGCTTCCATCTGTAAAATAGGTAGATAATTTCCTTCCTTCCCCACCTGGCTTGCTGCATACTTGCTTTATCAGGGTATTACCCTAGAAGATATGTAACTGGGGGCTGAGACTGCCTCTGCAGTGTGACCGGGATGATGCGAGTACTCTTGCAGTGTTCCAGCAGGTTGTGGGATGTGTACCCTGTGCTAGGAATAAGGAAGACAACAGAGCTAAGTGCTACACTGAGAAGACAAACGTGCTAGTAAATGAACATTGTCTATAATGCCTCTGAGCCTCCTGAGAGCATGCAAAGTGCTGCTGTGCTTACTGCCAGATGCAGAAGGAAAGACAACCAGCTTCAGTGAGAATGGAGGGCCTGTAGCCTGGAAGCTAAAGTTACTATGAAAAGTAAAAAAAAGTCTGTAATAGGTCTGTGAAGGTATTACTCATTGTGTGCATCTGACCTGACAGTTATATATAATAACTTAGCTTTTTGAATAGGTGGGCTTAAAGGTTGGAAGGATCAACCTGGCTTTTAAACAAGAGTGTTGTGTAATGTTCTTAACAGTGTGTGAGAGGAGGAGTGCATGAAAAAGTCTATGTTGAATATTATTCTCTTTGGCTTTTAGTGATGCGTATGGTTTGTCTCACATGAGAAAAATGAAAGCAGAGGAAAGTTACCCTCTGTTGGGGCACTTGCTTCCTAATGTTTATAGTTCACATGATAAAAGGGTTTGTTACCTCCCTTGACGGAAGTTAAAAGTGGTAAGTCCAAGAAAAGTCATCTTTCTGTGAATAAACTCATCTGACTTATTGCAGGAAATATTTAATGAAATTCAAATGAGCACAGTGCAATTCTGCTCATGCCTAAAACAAAGCAGTCGCCATGTGCTGCTTAGGGGAAGCTGGTGGCTTCAGGTTTACAGGTGATGACAGCAGGTCTTGAGCAGCACATGAGTACAATGTTAACATGGACCTTTTTTCCAAGGGACAGGAACAATTTGAGAAGGAAAAAGTTATTGCTGTTGCTGGTCAGCATGTAGAGATTAATGTTGGGAAGTTCAGTGTGTGATCCTTAGTGGCTGCAAATGCCTGAGGCTCCTTCAATGTAGTTTTGGAGACAAGTAACTTCCTGCCATGCTGTCCCAAAACCACACGTGGGGAAGGAACATGCCGCATCTGAAGTGCCTGTCTACCCTGGAAGGGGGTGCCCAGCACTGTTGGGTGCTCTACAGCAACTCTTCAAAAGTGCTGGGAACTCCTGCTGCCCAGCTGTGCCCCTGCAGTCCTCACCTGAGCAGGCTGGGTAGCTCAGAGCTGGTTAGGGGGTGTGGGGAGGATCACCTCAGGGTGCAGATGGGTTTGGGTAAAGTTTGCAGTTGGTAGTAGAGTGAGTGCAGAGGCTGCAATCCGCTTGTAGCACAAGCGTCAGCACGTCTTGTGTGTGTTGCCTGGCTCTGTCGGGTAGGTGGGGCTCAGCAATGAATACCTGGCACTGGAGCTGCTGCCTGAGAAGCTTTATCTGCAGTTTCTGTCTTGGATCTAGTATTCTTTGTTGGTACCCATGTTAAGAGGCTGTTTTGGTTGTCAGAAGAATGTCAGGCATGCAGGTAGTTGTCCTGTTGGTGCTGGCATGCAGCCTGAGTCCATCTTCTGCCCCTGCTAGGTTTCTGGCTGATGCTAGTCACCACAGCACGAGGTGGCAACCTAAGTGGGGTTAAAAGGGAGCTTGTTGATCCACAGGATAAATATAACACAATTGCTGGCATGAGCAAGCGACTGACAATGCCACGCAAGGTCTCTTCTGCTCCTCTGTCCTGTGTGCTGTCAGACCAGTGATGTGAGGCCAGAACTGACCTGACTCCTTGGCTGAAGAAGAATCTGTGAGCTGTTCTCTTGGTCTCCTTGTATGTGTGTTAACTGTGAGGAGAAGGAAATTGGTGTCTGTCTGCAGCTTCCTGTGTGAGGTCATGGGATGGCTGAGGCTGGCAGGACCTCTGGAAGTCATCCGATCCAACCCTCTGCTCAAGCAGGTCCAGCTAGAGCTGGTTGTCCAGGAATGTGTCCAGGTGGCTTTTTAATATCCTCAAGGATGGAGACTACACCATCTCTCTGGGCAACGTATTCCAGTGCTCAGTCGCCCTCACAGTGAATAAGTGTGTCCTGACGTTCACAGGGAACCTCCTGTGTTTCAGTGTGTGCCCTTTGCCTCTGGTCCTGTCACTGGGCACCGCTGGAAAGAGCCTGGCTCCCTCCTCTTTGTACCCTCCCTTCAGGTATTTATACACATTGATGAGGTTCTCCTTGAGCCTGCACTTTTCCAGGCTGAATTTTTCCAGCTCTCTCAGCCTTCCTTCATAGGAGAGATGCTCTAGTCCCTTGATCCTTGTGGCCCTTCATTGGATTCTCTCTGGTATGTCCATGTCTCTTTTGTACTAAAGAGCCCAGAGCTGGATCCAATACTGGATCCAGGTGTGGCCTCACTAGTGCCAAGTAGAGGGCAGGGATCACCTCCCTCCATTTGCTGGCAATTTTTTCCCTTGTGCCACTGAAGATACTGTTTGCTGCCTTTGCTGCAAGGGCATATTTCTCCTCATGTAAATTGGATCATAAAGTGCTGGGCACACCAATAAACTTCTGATAACTTGATTCTTTATTTCAGTTTTGTTGGTCCCACCTGTGCTGCTGTGTTCCCCCCCCCCCCCCCCCAAAAAAAGGCTACATTTTTAGGGGTTTTGAAAGAGGAGGGAAGAGATTTTAAAAGTTGTTGGTATTTTCTTTCTTTGTACCCAGGTTTTTCACACAAGGGTGTTTCTCCCATTGCCATCCCTTTGCTCTGCCATGCATTCTCACTCATACCATGTTTCTTTCTAGGTGGGAGAACTATTACCCAATCTCTTAAATACTTTTCTGTTTTCTAGCAGAAGAGCTGACACTGTTTTGATTTGACCTTCCCAGCACAGTGTGATGATTTGATTTGCTCGAGCAAGGAGTTCCCATGCTAAAAATCTTGGCTGTGTTTGAGATGGTTACATCCCAGATGACGCATGGCCCCTGCCGCACCTGTGGGACTGCCTGTGACTAAAATAGCACATCTGTGGGTGTTGGACCCGTGACAGCATAAGGAAGTGGGAAGAGGACTTCCCTCACCTCAGTGTTTGTCCCTAATGCCCAAAGCAGCTTAGTGCAGGCAGAGGTGCGGTAGCTGCCGCACTTCCAACCATCCAGAAGGTGGGGAAAAGATGGGATGCTTAGAGCATGAAACCACCAAGCAAACTGGGATGGGCATTTGCCTTTGGTGTTAAACACTCATGTCTGCCCTGGAGAAGAAGCGTGTCCTGGTGCAGGCGTCCCCTGGCTTGTGGGCAGGGAGGCTGGGGAGCAGGGAGCGGTGCTCCTCTGCCTCTGCAAGGCAACACCCCAGCTGTTACAGAAACAGCCCTGCATCCCCCCTGAGATAAGGGCTCCTTCATTGCTTCACTTCGTAGGAATGCCTAAACCTGCCTTCTCTAACAAGTTTGGAAGAAAAAAGGGCAGATAAAGGAGAAGAGGGATATGAGTCACAGAGAAACAACTGGTTTGGGGCAATTCAAAAGAAGCCCAGGGCAGGGTTTGGAGACTGCTGTGCTGTTTTCCTCTTGACTCCGTTTTTCTGCTGTGTGCATTTTTTTCCTCTCTTCGATCAGAGATTTGGTAATTAAGCCTAACCTTCCATTTCCCACAGAAGCAGCACACTCAGCTATCTCAAGGGAAGGGAGGACAGTGCTGGAGGTCTGAGTGGAAATGCATCTCACCCATAGCATGCTTGTGCACTGGCTGCACCCTCAACACTTGGGATGTGGGGAGGAGGCAGTGGGTACCAGTTAGTGCCCAAGCAACCAGGGCTGTCTTTATGAATGGAAAAGTTAAAGCAGAATTACAGGCGAGTTTCTATGTAAAGGCAGTGAGGGAGCTGAACCAAGGTTAAATGATAAAGTAGTGCTGCAGATCAGATTTTCCTCTTACAATTTGTGGTAGCTGGGAATTGCAGAGGCTGTGGCGGGAAGGGGAGGGTTTCCCATGCTGTGCCTGCCTTGCAGCTAGCGGCTGCCAGGGCTTTTTTAGCAGGTGGACGTAAGGGTGCAGCTTATGCTCTGCAAAGCTCTAAATGGACTAAATCCCTACTGCATCAGAGCCTGCCTGTCTCCAGACAGCATCTGCCCAGTTCAGCTTGGCAGTGGCCATGTCACCGGGTCGAGCATGGGCCATTCCCAGGGATGTGACTGGGGTTCAGTGGAGCCTAGGTCACAGTGCAGCATGCAATGCAGCCTTCAAGGAAGCTATTCAGGGCCTTCAGAAAGCCTCCCCCAAATCTTTAAGTCCCCTGCTCTACTCAGATTCATTCGTCTATCAAAGACACCACTGATCTCCCTTTCCCCTCGCACACACTGCAGTTCCTGGCCTTAGCTTGGCACTGTCAATAACTTGAGCTGTGCTTAATAGATTTCCAGTGCAGCTTGAATTAAGAGCAAGGTGAGGTAGTGGGTGTTGCAAGAGCTGCTCTGGTCAGCCCCTGTGACATGGGGAGCTCCCCGGCAACGGTGCTACGGCCATTTTCTGTCCTCTCCTGTGCTGAGGCAGCAGCTGTGCAATGCTCCTGCTTCAATGTGCTCCACTGAGGTGAAGGCATGAAACTCCTTGTAACTGCGAAGGAGGGCAACTCTTCCAACCCAGGGAACAACGACAGAAAAGGGAACACTTGAATCTGATAGGAAGATGGAGGCTTCTTCCCAAGGGGTTCACAGCGGAAGAAAATTAACCGCTCTTTTCCTTCTCCCTAGCGTGCTGTGGTGGAAAGCAGGAAAGGTATGGAGGGGAAGGGAGAGGCAGCCAGTTTCTGCTCTTTGCCTATAAACTGAGAACAAAGAGGAAAACCTTAGTTTTTAGGTGCTGCCAGTTGTTTTTGCAACACAATTCTTAGTACAAGTAACAATCAAAGCCCTTTTAGGGAACGCTTATCCTTGTGGGTCCAACAGCAAACAAGTGTGAACATGAATGCACAATTCACTTGAAATCTTGGAGGTCTTTTCCAACCTTAGTGATTCTATGAAACTCATGAATATGAGCTTTCACCTGATAAAATGCTTGGGCTAAGTGAGTGTCAGTTGTTACTGTCGCATGGGGAAGTTGTTTGGTGACCTGGTGTTACCAGGTTACTCCTCTGGTGTTCGTCCTCTGGTGTTAGCAGAGGAGATGCCAAGCTGTTAGTAAGACCCGCTGTGGGCAGTGTTACTCCACCAGAGTAAAGTTACCGTGGTCACTAACACTCAGGGGGCAGCCAAGCCTGTGCTTAAGCAGTATGTTTTTACTTTTTGTTTTTTTTTCTCTGTCTCTCAAGTTTCAACTCTTCACAGATGAAAAGCTTTACGATTTCATTTGTGTTTTGGATTTGCTGCTTGCAACAAAGGACTGCTCCAAATAGAGCAGCGCTGCTCAGCCCCAGACACGTGCCATTTGCAGGTCTGGGTTGCTCACTCTAAGTAAAAATTTCCTTACCTGGAGAAAAGTCAAGTAACTTTCCAGTGGTCCCAAAGCACTTTGCAGACTGTGCTGGGTGTCATTTTGCTCAGGATGGGGACATCAATGAAGTTATGACTTGTTGAATGTCAGGCTGAGGTTGGACACAAACCTTTTCTGCTGTTTTGCATGCAGATGTTTTACACGATGGACTGTGTGCCTCCTTAGGTGAAATGACCCCAGCAGTGGGGGAAGAAGAGTTTGCCTCCCCTTACCAAGAGCCACCGCCTTGCCCTGCAGAAGGGGTTCCCAGCAAACCCATGGTGGTTTGGAGAAACAGCTGGACATTGGCTTCTGGCTGGTCCTCACAGTGACGTCCTGCCCTGGGGCTGACACTCACTTTTGCAGGATCCACAACCTTTGCAGGATCCACAACCAGGAAAGAGGATGTATCTCATATTCCTTCTTTCCTCCCTGTGTTTTAAGCCTGGGCTTTGCAGCCATGGTCTCTCTAGAGATTTTCTCTAGTCTGAGTCTGTATGAATGTGGCCCTTCCACTTGGTGGGGAAGGACAGGAGATGGCATCCACCTCCTCTCCTGGCCAGTGACAACTCAGGCATCCCATGCTGCCATGCCAATGGGCTGGGTTAAAGGACAGAGCTAAAGAGCGAGTGCAGAAGAGGAGCCAGACTTCAGCAAGCATCTGGCTCTTTCCCATCACATTACCATGGTATGCAGTGGAGCAGCTGCCTCGCCTGTTTTTTGTAAAGTACAAAACTAGTAGCTGCTTATTTATCTGATGAGCTGAGGGAAGTGCTAAGAGAGCAATCTTTTCCCCTGCAGGCTGCATGTGTGGGTTTTTGCTTTTAATAGAGAAAGAAAAAAAAGACTTAAAGATATTTGATCTGCAGTCTAACTCTGAGTTGGTTGAATATTTACTTTATTGTACTTGCAGTTAGTTATTGAAAGTCTTATCATGGAAGCAAATCAGACAGGAGGCTCATGATTCAAACCCAGGAGGCACCTAGAAGTAGAGAGCGTCCCAGGGAGACCGTGCCACATGCAGAGAAACCTTCTCGCTGCCATAACCTCACCTACGTCGGGCTTTCCGTGGTGCAAAGGGCAGATGGTGGTGCAGAGTCACCGTGTCCTCCGGGGCCTTTCTCCGCTGAACCCTCCAGCCCACGGGTACTGTGAGCGGCTGTGTAGTGCCAGCATCCCTGTTTGCCATATGAAGCTGCTGCCACAGAGGACAAGAGAAATGCTGTGTGTGTTTCTCAAGTTCTGTAATTGTCCAAAGTAGGACTTTACAAAAGTCCTGTAACCTGGCAGCTGTGTGAGCCAGGAGAGATGGGGTTCTGTTGTGGGATTCCCTGATGCCTGCTGCAAGCTGGCTTCCTTTATCAGCCTATTTCTGCCTTGAGGGTGATGGCACGATTTTTATTTGCTATTTCTATCTTCACAAGACTTCTGCAGGCTTCAAGGCTGCTACTTTTCTTTTTTTTCCTTATCATATTATGTTAAAATATGGTGAGCAGATTCAAAACCTGTTTAGGCATATGTACATGTGTGGGGTAGGAGAGAAGGACTGCTTTCCTCAGAAGACCTGGCTAAAGCCATACTTCTGAGTCTTGCAACAAAAACTGGTTGAGAAACCAAGAATGAGCAGAGGCCTTAGGAAGGCTCCATTTTGCATGGAGGCTGTGCATGGGGAGACCCCCATCAGCGCTGTGCATTCATTTTTGGGTACCAATACAGCGCTGTTTTCCTGACACAGAGCAGGGCTGGGTGCCTGTCTGTAGGTGGGCAGGATGATGCTGTACCATTACCCAGGGCAAGGGCAGCATGCTGCTTCAGCAATGCCTCCCAGAAAGCAGTGGGGAGCGAATGATGTGGCTGGTCATTAATTTTCTTCTCAACCAGATTCTGTCCCTCTCATGTTTTGCTGTCATTTCTTTTGGGTTGGTAACACTACACAGCTTTCCCCTTCAGTAGAGAAGTCAGGATAGTTAATTTTTTCTGGCAGCCCACAGAAGAGGAACCCTTTTGCTGGCTATTAGAATGGCAGCCAGCTGCAGAGGGCCATGAAAATGGTGCTGCTGGCTCTTGATGTATTTGGTGTTTTACTAAAGCTCCACATCTCCAGAGTAATATGAAGTATATCAAAATGTCAGGTTTCATTATGCAATAAGTAGTTTGGGAGGAAAACTGAAACACAACCCTATAGGCTCCCAATCTGAAGGAGAAGCCAAGTGCATTATATGTAAATTCTTGCTTTTTAAGCATTGAATTCTGACCTTTACATTCTTGAGAACTGGTAACTCTGTGCCAAGCACTACGCTGCTCCTGCTTTTTATCTTCTGTTTGGCAGCTCTGGAAGATTTCCTGGTTAAGGCACGGTGTAGCTTAATGGTTTAGTGGCTTTGACGTGCTTTCCAAAGCCTTATCCTGCCGCCTTGGGTGCATCTCCACTCTCTACCCCCTCGTTCTCCCTGGGCCAATTCCTCACCCTTGGCCTCCATGGCAAATAGCATAATGGCCTAAAAGTACAAACCCTTTAAGCAGGGCAGCTTGCTCTTTGTGCTTAATAATTTAGGAGGATCTTTCATTGCCAAGGCTCTTTTAGCAAAGAGCTGGGACTAGCCTGGGCAAACTCAGCCTCTCCCTTCCAGGTGGCTGCTGGTGGTGTGATCACTGCTGGAGACACTGCCTGGGCTCCTGCCAAGGTCCAGAAAAGTATCTTCAACTGCTGTTTGCTTGGATGAAAACAGGGAAGAGGTGTGAGCCTGCAATATAGCTCCTGAGCCTGCAGGCAAGACTTACAGGAGGGCTCAGGAGGCCATCATCTGCACTGCTGAGTACCGGCAGCCACATCTAGGGGTGATGGTTTTCCCTGCAATGCTGCAAGAAGGAAGGGGAAGACAGACAGGGAAGGAACTGCAAAGGAAAAACAGGGAGAGGAAGGCCTGGAAGCGAGATAAGAAAGAATAGGGAAAGATAGCTCCGAGAAAAATAAAGTAAAATGGATTAGAAAAAGGAAGAACCAGGATTTGAGATATGGTCAGGCTGATCTGGGATGACTCTTGTCCTGCTGGACATTTATTTTGGTGAGGCTACGTGCCAGTGTCTGGCGAACCTTGGGCCAGGAGCTGCTGCTCACAACCAGCCCTTTGCTGATGAGGTGATGGCGGAGAGGGAGTAGTTGGGCATGTGGCTGAAGTGGACTTGGATTTACTGATGGGCACAGCTCAGCCCCAGGGGATGAAAGGTGCTGGAGAGGGGAGGAAGCAATGCCCACCCCTTGGAGAGGCCAGGATTGCGTTCATGTCACCGCCTGTGGGATAAAGTGCCTATGAGTCATTTGGCCAAGTGAGTTATCTGCTGTGAAAACTTGGCTCACAGAAGAGGTTGCACGGATGAGGTGTCTCCGGAGTTTACAACAGAGTAGCAGGATAATGTGGTAGAAAATGTGTAAAGGTTTTGGTTTTTGTAGCCTTTCACACTATTAAATTACCTGTGTCACCCCTTAGCATAGAGCCAGCCCATGTCTTGCGCTGCCAACAGAGAAAATTTGGCTTTAGGTGAGATCTGCACCTGGGAAAGGGGAGAGATGCCTAAGTATAATGAATGTGAAATTAGCTGCATCTTGGAGAAAGAATCTGGGTCTGCATTAATGTGTGATAAACCACCCCCACGCACTTTAAAACTACCAGTTGTGTTTGTAGTTTGCTTTTGAGGGTTTTTTTAAAACATAAAGACATGGTTGATGGTGGTGTGGCAAAGCATGTAGGGAATCAAAATACAATTTCTAACATCTAGGCCTCATTCTTAGGGGACTGATCACTGATGAGGGAGAGGTGGTGCATGGCTAAATATCAAATAACTTTACAGCACCCCTGAGTCTCTACAGCCTGTTATGCACAGCTGCTTGTCCAGGTTTTGAGTAGGAATATAAGAAGCAAAATAACTGCTTGAGGCAGTTATAGAGCAACTGTCCTTTTACGAAGCAAAGCTAGATGTGTGTTGTCATGCCCTCTGCCTGGTTGCAATCTTCCTGAAGTTGCAAGGAGTATTGAGTGAGTAAAACCAGGGATTTGGTTCCAGAAAGTATCACCTTTCATGGCACATCTTTCAAAATGCTGGGGAGCAAAGCACTGCTGCAAAGAGCAGCTCCTTGGGGACAGTCCCCACGTGCTGCCTCTGGGTAGTGGTGGCACCTCATTAGACTGAACATGGGAGGGTCGGGCTCACCGCTGTGGCTCTGCAGTTGTGAGGCTTTCTTAATTTTTCATCCATGGCTGGACACCCACAAGCTGCGCCATCGCTACACAGGTACATCAGCAGCAGTGAGCTAAAGCAGATGGACCAGGACTTGCTTCTCACTTAGGACAGCCAGAAGCACTTGACACTAATGAGACTGTCGCTATGGAGAACGAGAGCCAGACCTAACCCAAGGACCCTGCAATGCCTCCTGATCCTGGCTGAGATTGTTTGCCCCCAGCCTCGTAGCTCAGTATCGGGATGAAGCACAGTTGACTGCTGTGAGTGCAGGGGTAGGAGAGGGATGCTCCAGCACTTAGTGGGGTAGGGATGGTGCTGCCATGCAGTGACACAGGCAGACCTGTGATGCTACTAGCAAACCCACAATATTGCTGGCTGGGGGGCCACCATGGGTCAGGTCTTGATATGGCCTTGACCAGGACCTCAAACCCCAAATCTCTTTCTTTTCTTGTTAGCTATTAGCTATTATTAACTGATGGGTTTAGCAGAAGCTTAGCATCTTTAGCCATAAGAATGGCTAGCTTGGCAAGCTTGGCAAGCTCTCTTGCATCCCCTAAGGGTATGTGTCCTCTGTCCTTGACCTCACTGGGATAAACACTTTCAAATTAGAGGGACTCCTTGGCAAACAAATTCCCTCCCTGTTCCTGTAAGCACTTCCCATTCGGTCACTGGATGAGTGTGCTCCCTTACAGGATTTGGGTGCGCTGGCAAAAGTGGGACGGAAACCTCAGCCCTGGCTTCCACTTTCAGCCTTGCTATTTCTCTGGCTGACAAGGCAAGCCCCCTCATCTGACATCCTGGAGTGAGTCTGCAGAGCCCACAGAGCCTTCATAAGCCACGTTTTAACTTAATTCCTGCCTTCTGAGGTGGAGTAAGTGCAGAGCTCAACTGTCAATGTTCTCTTGGGATCCTGCCAACCTGTTGCAGCTCTTTTTCCTCAGCTTCCCATTTGGAAATCGACTCCTGGGTCTCGGTTGGAGTCCTCAGTGCTGCTGGGCCAGTTCCTGCTGCAGGTCTGGCCTCAGTGGGAAGCCTGCAAGCACGGGAAGCCTGCGTGAGCTGGAACAGCTGTAAGCGGGATGCGTAAGCAAGATCACAGTATAATTTAGTTTCCTGAGCCTGCACTGTGTTTTAGGGCAAGGCTCATGAACACATCCCTGGGCTTCAGGTGCTGCATAATGCACCTGAACTGCACAGCATTCAGTAGATGTTTGCTCCATCTGGTTTTCCCTTGATGAAACAAAAGGACTGTTTGTGGTGATTAGGGCTGAGTCACAGCCAACCTGGCCTATTTGTAAATTATTGTGTCTCTAACCTGAAGTATGTGCCAAGAGAAGCAGATGCTCATGGCTGCTGTGCTGAGAAGGTGGCTGGAGCTCCAGGACACCTGGTAGGGCAACAATAAACCACCTTTTATTAGCTGCTATGAAAACAAGTTCTCCTGTCTGATTCCTGGCCAGATTACAAGCAGCATGATGAATTAGTACCAGTTAATGTGCTCATCATAGCTACTTCAAGGGAAATTACTAGGAATCATAGCTGCACTATTCATTTAAATATTATTCATTTAAATATTATTCATTTATTTTAACTTGCTGCAAGTGGGCAGGCGGAAAGGGATGCAGGGAGTAAACAGTGGTTAGCACTAATTGTCATGGCTCCATGACTTCATGGACCTCAACGTTCAGCCAGACCTACAAATGCAAGGGATGCCCCTGGATGTCAGGGAATGTCCTGTGGTCTCAGCATGAAGGAAGCGGTAATTTTAAATATCATGGCCATCAGGCCAGGCACGTGCGACGTGGGGTCTGGTTGGAAGTGGGAGCTGCCTGGGCAGTTGCATGGTGCCGCAGGGCACCCTTGCCCATGCCACCCTTCTCTGAGCATTTCAGGGTGAGAGCTCCTCTGTAATGAGGAAAATAAGTTCCCCTATCTTGGTCTGTATGGATGGTCAGGCCTCTCTGGGCTGAACTCATTTTGGACATATCAAAGTCTCATCTAATTTTACCCTTGTTTTCAACCATGCAGACTTCCTCCCCAGTGTTAGCCCCTCCAAGTCACATTAGAACAACAAAAATCAATTCTGTAGCTCTCAAAGGGTAGCTTACCCATGGCAGCACTGCTCTACGGATGCTTTGCAGAACTTCCAAGCAGGCCAAAGTGGCTCTTTTAATATTTACACTGGCAATGCCTCACACCAGCAAAGGCCTGAGCTTTATAAAAGCTTTAGGGCAGTGCAGGGCATGGGGTGAGTGGCTCACTGGTGGGGATGAAGGGTAGGTCCTGCAAGCTCACAGGAATGCTTCTTGTTCACCAGGTCTTTACTTACCCAGAAAACAGAATCTAAATACAGCACCTGGCATTCCTCTACACCCGTCGGCAAACACCACTCTGCCACGTGCCTGTGGCTCAAGGAAAACACTGCAGAAGCTGCGGCCGTAAGATACCTCAGAAGGGTTTGAAGCTGAAGCCACAGAAATTCTGCTTTTTGAAAGTCTTCCTGAGAGGGGAAGAAAACCAAAGAAATGCTAATTTTTTCTTTTTGCTATAGCCATTTCCCTGATGAATAAAAGCAGTGTGTGTGTCTCTGAGCAGAGCAGCCAAAACATCAAGGACTGGCACAGTCAGTACACGTGGGGCTAAACCTGTTTCAAAACCACTCTAAAGCACATAGATTTGGATAAAGATGTGGATCCTCCTTCTGTGGTGTGCACAGGGGGAAGCTGCCAAGCTGGAGGCATCCACAGAGGCACAGGAATGACATCTGGAACCCTAGGACATGTAAATAGGCTGGGAATGTGGGGATGTTTGCTCAGGTGTCTCCTGCTAAACTTGCTGGGCTGAAAGAGGCATTGATGAGCATCCCCAGCCAGAAGTGGGGCCTGATCCAGCCCAACAGGTGGTTTTCCCCAGTTCCATGACACCTCATCTGCAGTGGATTTTGGTTCGGCAGGCAGGAAGCATCTACCAAGGAAGGGCACTTCAGGCCCCACGGTGCCATTTCACACCCACCTGCCTGGTTGTGAACACTCTGTGGGACTGGAGGGTGTTTTTTCAGCAGGCTGACTTCTCAGAACAGAGCTTTGTTTTTGAATAAATTTTAAGAAATAGCAAAAAAAGAAGAGGTTTTTCACCCAGAGGGTGGTTGGGCACTGACAGGCTCCCCAGAGAAGTGGTCACAGCACCAAACCTGACAGAGTTCAAGAAGCATTTGGACAATGCTCCCAGGTATTTGGTGTGACTCTTGGGGTGTCCTGTCCAGGGCCAGGAGTTGGACTTCGATGATCTTTGTGGGTCCCTTCCAACTCAGCATATTCTGTGATTCTATGATCTATGATTCTATGATACATAACTTCTCAGGGTTTTTGGCTTTTCTCATTTCTGCAGTCCCTGTGCTTTTCTTCTGCAAGCTGAGTATTCCTAGTGGGAATCAGAAATAGCTCAAACCTGTACATAATTCATCTAGCATGTTTGTAAAGTTGCTGTTTCCAAAGTTGCTGCAGTGTCTACATCTAAGCAAGCAGTGGTGGGCAGAACCTTCCATGGGCCATGCATCCTGCTGTGTCCTAAAGAGGCTTTCTGCTTTGAGTGCCCATTTGCTTACTGTAAAATTTAGTAAGGGTCCCTCTGTGCAGGCCATGTGGCTACAGGATTCATGGAAGATTCACTGCTTGGAAACAGCCTTTGAGCCAAGGACCAAGAGTAGAAGAGGTACCAGAGAGGAGAAAAGAAGAAAGGTGGCACTTAGCTGGCACTCACCATAGGAAGCAAAAATGCATCCTCCTTACTTTTTTCACAAGGAAAGGAAATTTCCACAAATTTAAAATTGCAATGTTTAAAAGTATCTTTTTACCCTGTTTGGTGGGACAGAAAGAGCTTGTGCTTTGCCCTTCTGCAGCTCCACAAGCAACTGAAGGTAGCTGAAGCCTCTCGATGGCTGGGATATGGAAGGGGGGCACCTCTGGGCTTGTGCAATGTTCTGGTACAGAATAACCCTGCATATGCTGGGGTAATGCTCTTTGCTTGCAGTGTGTCTCCAGCTGCTGGAATGAGGGAAGAGAGTGCCAAGGCGGACAGTGGAAATAGGTTCCTTATTTGCTTAATTTCCTTTCCTGTACCTAAGTTCTTTCAGGGAGCTGGAGAACATCAGCTATGCTATCAGTTGCTCACACCCCTTCCCAGTTTCTGATAGCCACTGAAATAGAAATATCCATCTAATGCAGGAGGAAACAGCATGAGTCTTTGCCTCCTCCCTCCTGAATGAGGGCTGGATAATCCTCCAGATCCTACTGCTGATGCCATGTAGTGTGGTAGTTGAAAAAAGAGAGGAAGGATAAGAGGAGGCTCAAAGCCTGCCCCTAAAAATGGAGAGCCCTGCCCAGGATAGGAGGAGGGCTGAGAGACCTCAGTGTGGTGAGGAGGTGCTGTGGGACAGCCAGCCCTTGCCCTCTCCAAGCACTTCAGCATTCCACACACCTCTCCCAAGCTGCAGTTGTGGACATGAAGCAGCTCCTCCTCTGGCCCATGCTGTTGGCATAGTGGTCTTCTCCCACGGGCAATAATGTCACCCTCTGCCATGCTGCATCTGTCACTGTCCCTTGCGGGTTCCTTGCCACAAACATGTCCCCATCGCTCCCTGCGTTTCCTCCGAAAATATGAATGGGTCCTGCACATCTCAAGCACGCTTAAGCTCTTCTCTGCTATGTGCTGCCTCCTCAAGCTTCTTCAACAGTTACATTCAATCTCCCATTGAGTACTCACTGCTGGTCGTGCCCTGTGCTCCTCAGTGTCACCTTTCCTCACTGCAGCATCTCTTGTTTCCACCCACCAAGTGCCTGTGGTTGAAACGGGAGTGGCAGTGACAGCACAACTCCTGATGGATTATTTCTCTGTCAAATAAGCAATCTCTCACCTGCCTTAATGCCAGTCTGCTCTGACAGCAAGAGAAAGGTTGGTGAGCTTCAGGCACCCTCACCATCCAAAGGAAATATCTGCATGTTGATATCCGCTATTACAGAGGTGATCCTCTTCTGTTTTAAGTGCATGATGCTTTAAACTAATGCAAAAGAACTGCAGGAATAGGTAAGCTCCTTGCTCTATATTCTATCTTTTATGAGATGTCTAAATACTGGTTTGGTAAAAGGACGTATACAAGCTTTCAAAGTTTCTCTTTCTTGATAGATTTTTCTCTATATATTTCCCATATTCCTTAGCTACATTTAAGCACATCAATGGATGCAGCTGTAACTGATGTATCCAGGAGTGATGGTTGTTAAGCATATTGTCAGATCACTGATTTACAAGCAGGTAAAGACAAAGAAAGTGTACTTGATTATTTATGCTACTTTCTTACTTCTGCAAAAACTGTTCCTAAAAAAGAGCCAAATTGAAAAAGTGGTGAGTGTACAGGGAATGAATGGACATTGCAGCTGGACAGCAATGCTCTGGAAATCACAGCAGACCTGAGCACCTGGCCTTGGCAGAGGTGAGGTGGTAAAAGGCTGTAATTTTTTTTATTTTTGAAGCACTCAGCATGGGGAAAATCAGTGACGGGCTGAGATCCCACTTTGCAGCTACACCACAGAGTGCCCTGCCACAGCATCTCTGCTCTGTGCTGCAGTACTGCCAGTCAGGTCACTCCCAAGACATTGTTGTCTGAGGGAGAGGTGGGTTTCATCCCCAGGCTTTAGCTATATGCCTATTTAGCTTACTAAAGAAGCCAGTAGTTTTTTTTATCTTTTAAAATTTGTCGTTTGCCCAGACACTTTCCAGTGCTTATCCAAGAGGAATTCAAACCTGTTGCCAAACTGCCTTTCTCAGCTGTTTTTTGTACCTGCATGAAGGTGGAGGAAGCACACACTGAAAACCACTGAAACAAGCAATGGTGGAGGCAGGTATGAAAGACACCTGGTTAAAATGCAAGTGGGAGTACATGCACAGTGTTTTGCAAAAGCTTCAATTAGTTTAATTTTTTCTGTTGAATTCATGCAATTCTGCATTTAGATAAGCTCCTGAGGTATGACTCTTAAAGGAATTTACTTAGGGGAGTATCAAAGTCGGGCTGACTGTTCTTTTTTCTGGCTTTCTAACTCTAGACAGAGTTGAAAGGGATGATGCAAAATCATCTCAGCTGGTTTGATGTAACCACCACAGTCTAAACCAAGTGAAGGCACTGTCACTTGTTCCCCAGCACATGTTAAACTGGTCTTAGCGGGAAGCTGTCCTAGAGCCAGCTTGCCTTGCCTAGTTATACCATGTTTTAGTGCTCAGAAACATGATCAGTTTAGGGGAACACACCAGCCAAACATCTTCATGCTGCCTTTCATCAGTGGCAAAGGAAGATTTTTTCCAGTGTGCAATTTGACTCAGATCTTATTCTGTTGCAATTCTGGGAGCTAGTGTCAAGAGAAGAAGCCCCCAAGAGTGAGCAGTGGCGATGGCTGAGGGGATATGTATGTGTGTGCCAGCCCTGCTCATCCCATCAACGTAAGTGTGAAAGTCACTGCAACAAAACCATGGAGCTGCATTAACATCATCAGCAGGGGAAAGCTGGCAGTGCAGTAAAAGAAAAAGACTGAGCCAACACTTGGGAGCCTCAAAATCCTCATCTAGTGGGCAAGACCTTTGACTGCCATCTCTTGAGAATATAACACACTTACACAGGGACCAGTCTTCCTTTCACTGAAGGCTAATACTAGCCTTCCCTGCAGGAAACCTATCTAGTGGGTTATCATGGAGGCGAGAGAGTCAAGGTTGTCCTGTGTGCCATATACAAGGCAACTCTGCATGGGCAGAGTGCGTTTCAGGCCCTATGCAGGCAGCAGCATCTTAAGATCCATTCTCAAGTTGCAAAGCACTGGAGAGGTTTGTTCCTTTGAGGTATCTCTCAAACTGAAACAAGACCAGTGGATTTAGCTCAAACAAATGGCATTTGTGTATGTGCTATTGGCTAAATTCAGATTCAAAATCCCCAAGGAAAATCTGGAATAATCCAGTTGAAGGGCTCAATATTTAAAGTGGAGCCTCCCGCTGGTGCGTGGCCTTGCCTGTGCTCTCATACGAAGGAATGCCTCCAGCAGGATGAACCAGCTGTGGCAGGCATCACCCTAGTTTACACGGCCTGACCCCAGCTGAAGATCAGGCTCTACGTGACTTCGGAGCACACCACGGTTTTTCCATGGCACGGCAGCAACTGCCGCGTGCTGCATTTTGAAGAGTGAGTTGGAAGGATTACTGTCAACAAGCAGCGTTACGTGGGGAGCATTCCCCTTCCGTGATGCAGAGGGATTTAGGTACGCAACTCTTGACGCAGCTGCATAATAGACACAATAAACTGGTTTTGCATCAGTCCCTAATACTTTATCCATCTGCCTTCCCTGGAAATCAACGCTCGACTCTGTGGAGAACCACTGGAACCTGTGGGGTGAGCAAGGCCAGACTGGAGCTGTGCCCTCCAAGCACTGGGTGCAGATGGGATGGAGAGTGGATGATAAACCCCTTCTTGAATCCCTTCCTCCCCAGCTGCAGCTACCCTGAGAGCCAGTCTGGTCCTTTTAAGAAAACTGCTGCGCTCCTCAGTGGGAATTTCTGTATTTAAATGACCATCTTGCAATGTCTCTAATCCTTCTATCAAGGCCTTAGCAGTGACCAGAAGTGTACTTGATCCCTGCCCAGCTGCCCAGTCGTTTCATCCTTTAATTCAGGTTAATGCTCCAAAGAAGTACTGTACTTATCCCCATTACACAACCACAGTCTGGAGGCATTTCAGGGCTGGCATACCTTATTTTAGCATCAACGCCTCTTAAAACTATGAGGTTCCTGATACTGTTTGCATCACGTTAATTTATTTTATGAATCAAAGGAAGATAATTTCTCAAGGCTGTAAGATGTAAGAATCTGTGTCATGAGGCTGTGGCTGTAGCTTATTCTAACCCTTACCTTTGTCTTTTTTGCTTTCCTCTCTAAGAGGTGTGATCTTAATTGGTTTTTTTTAATGACTATCAGTTTATGGAGAGATTTTAAAAGGTCAGCGATGCATGTGAGTACTCTTTGTCTGAACTCCCCAAACTTCTAAAAAAGTGCAGCCTGCCTCCTCCCTCTCATCTTCCCCTGCTCTCTGGCTGCTGACATCTGCCTTCCTCAAGCACAGTGCACTCGTGGCTTGACAGACTCCTCCTTCTTTCATGGTAGAGCCCCAAATCCATACTACATGTGAGGGATTTAGGAGAGGGGAAGGTGTGGAAGGGCCTTCATCTCACAGGCAGCATCCTCCATCTCCTTCCCCTATCAAAACCACTGCTACTCTTTTTGGCAGCAATCACCGAGGCGCTCCTGCTGGGAGCCCCTTTCTTTGCATTTAAAGTTCATGGAAGAAAAATGAAGCCCCGTAGCTGCCAGGGTGGGTTGGTGCCATATATTAAAACTTCCTGGAGTATAATTAGCAGAGCGAGAGCAGCTCCTCAGGTGTGCTTTTCCAGTGAGTAGGCTCCTCAGTGCTCACTCACAGCTACTGGATGGCAGCAACTCACATGATGATATATAAATATGTTAATGGTCTATAGTTTACATACTGGTGCTGAATCAGAATATGCTACAGTGAAAAGATTTTCCTGAAAACATCTTTGCATTTCAAGAAGAATATGCTTCTGTATTTTGAAAAACACAACAGCTGTGGCTGCCCCACTTGTGACTGTGCTCTCAGACCTTTCTTTCAATCTGCAAACCCACACTGTTTTTTTCCCCCAGCAGTACAGTTTCCAGCACAGAAAATTTAAGGCTGCTGACAACAGAATTGCTTTTCTTAGTTACCCTTCTCGGGCCTCTTAGATGTGGCCTGTGACCTCCTGGGGCCCAAGGCTACATTAAGACCCACAACATTAGACTGCACGCCCCAGAGAAGAGCTCCTTCTCCATCTAAAGTTTAGAAGGATGGCTGTCAAATGCGAAAGTTGAATTGGCTAGATTCATTGAGAAACTAAATTTACTTCCTCAAAGTTTGCATTGCAAGCATGCCCTGAGCTTTTCCCAGGCCATCCAGACAGAGATGAGAATTTTTCTGAAGGATGAATAAGCATAGTTTCAAGTCTGTAAAGAAAACAAAAGCCAACAGGAAGCAAAAAAGAGTGTGGGAAGCAATGTTTTATTTTTAAATGTTTGAAGCGCGAATGTGCTCAGTTAAAGTAAGACTGTCAAAAATACCGCCAAGTGCCTAAATCCCACTGTGATGTTAGCTTATTGCAATTCTCCCGTGTTCTCCTACATACTTCTGTTCTTGGCTAAGATACAGCCCAACCCATCAGTCTGCAGGGAGAGAAGGGTGTTCCTTCTGTTCCTCCTGGGACTTGCTGGGTGGCTGGCATGGAAACATGTGGTGGCACTTTCTTTCATGTATACTATAGACAGCTCCCCCACAGATTGGAGAGGGATTTCTGGTGGCAACCTGCACCTGGGTTTAGGCTGAGCTTCCCGTAGGGAAAGTAGTCCTGTCTCAGGGCAGGAGGCAATGCCTTCCAGCCCTGTGTTAGTGTCATTCATTTGATCATGACTGTAGATAAAGGAAAATGTTTAATTTCAGACAAGTTAATGAACTCTTATTTTCAGCCCTTAGTCCTTTAAATAGCAGAACAGGAAACATGAGTAACTTGCAACATCTGACAGAAAAGGAAAGTAGCTGCTTCGTTCTTTTATGGCCTGTTACCCTACTGAACAACGACTTGAGAATGTGTTGGGACAAACCTGATGAGGTGCCCTCTGCCACAAGGTGCCCATTAGGCTGTTTGTTTTCCCCCTATTTAGAGGTGTCATTTGCCTTGTGATGGATCCTGAAAATACCCCAGGTAACCAAATACCCAGCACTGGCTGAGAACCCTGAGTAGTGAATTGTTATCACAAGGTCTGCCAAATGATTTGACATCTGGAAATCATCCAGTTTACAACCATATGTAAAGAAGTAATGTTCTTCAGGTTTTATGAGACATCTGCAGTATACCGTGGAGGAAAAACTCCTTTGCAAAACCAGAACGATTAAGGATTTTAGCTTACCATAGCAACCCTGGTGTGGAGCACCTGGCTGGACACTCTGGTGCTAAGACTGCTGACAGCTGTGTCACTGTGTCCTCCTGTGCCAGGGAGACTGGTGATGTGTGGCACCCGCGTTCAGCTAGCAGAACAGATGGACCCCAATATCTTCTTGACTTGAATTATTTTAGCAATTCAAATCCAGAATGTTATCTTTGCAATGACGCAGGACAGATTGTTTTACTGCTGTTCAGGACATGGGTAGACTCTTTTATATCTCTCTCCTTTTTCATAGTTTGATTCTAGCCTTCCTCACTGGAATTGAAGTGAATATAAATCTAGCATGGAGGAAGGGGAAAGGAAAAAGGAAATGGAGAGGCAAAGATGCTTCAGACATGTGTGAAGATGCAACTAAAAGTCTACTTTAAACTGCTTCCAGGTTTTCAATCTTAGCCAAAATAATTTCTCAGTATACTTTGGGGAAATTGTGAGAAATAAGAGTCATCATTCATAGAAAAATCAAGGTGGAAGATCCCAGGATTTTGTGTCACTTTAGCCACCGAGGAGCATGTATTGATGGAATGGTGCTTTGCTGTGCTGTAGGCTCAGGGCAGATGGGTTTCCCAAAATATACACAGAAATAAAAAGGAAAATTGACATCAAATGTTAATGAGCAACTGATTACACTGCAAATAATGTTTTGAAGCCACTTATCTGCCACTTGTAAACAGGAATCTCACTGATCCAAAGCACATAAAACAATGCAGCAACAGCTTTCATCTCTGAAGAGCTGGAACCAGAGCTGTGCCAGCACTGATATAAAACCTGTAATCTAAAAATCAAACCAGATATTGGAGCGCATATTCAGATTCAGGAAAGGCTTATATTTCTTTACGGCTAGTAAGATTAATAATAACTCCTACTATGACAAAGTTTTTATTTTTAAAGACATGCATCCTCCTACTTCAGCATGCAGATTAATCTCTTCCTGCAAGTGACAGTAACCCAGACTGAATGAGACTGTAATACACCAAGCATTATTTTGGATAAGTAGCCCCCAGATATAATCTCTTCCTAAACTCATCTGCACGTGTAAGATTGTACTCTGATTACATTGATGAGAATGGTCTTCCCAGGAAGGGCCAGGCAGCTATCACAGGCACTGTAGCAATTCATACACTTTTTCTTATCAGCATCCTGAGCAGCCCGCTCTGCTTAGATAAGGAGTTTGATGCTAAATTCAACCTTCCTGTCCCTGGTAGCTGCTTCCCCCTTCCTGTGAACACTGTTTACATCAGGGCAGTCAGGACACGGAATTCCAAGCACACTCAGATTACTGACTACCTCAAAGCTCCTAGCTGAAAGATGTGTGCTCACTATTACATCTATTGCAACGTCTTAGAGTAAGGCCATATGGCTTGCTTTTAAATAGAGATTGAAAAATTCTATGGATACTTTAGAAATACCCTATCACCATTCAAGAGTGAACATTTTTTTCGCTCTGCAGGCAGTCACATTTTTTAAACAGAGGAATTTAAGGTACTAAGGAGCTAGACTATTACATGTTGGTTTGACCAGTGTGAAAATGCCTTCCTCATCTCTGCCTCACAGTTCTTTAGCAAAAAGTTCTGAAGTTGCAAGGGTATCAGTTTCACTAAATTCTCTTAAAAACATCAGTATCTTTTCCTTATATTTGAATAACAGTTATAAACGACTGCCTAAGAGGGTTTTGCAAGCCCTGAATATCTTAGCTCTTATATCTAAATATAATATCTATGTTAACTGTTTTCTCTAAAACATGTCAACAGGAAACAGGTTTCAAAATACTGCAGGAACCCTGAAGCTGGAGACGGGGGTGTGGATCCACCCCCATCTTCTGGGCCAGCTCGTGGAACTGCAATCCTAAAACACTTCTAGAAAGGACACCTCCCATGTGAAGTTTTGTCCTTGCTTTTGGCAAATGGTGGGCATTTGAACTTCTCCCTGCAGCATCCTACTTTTCTTTCTTTCACTTAGGTTTGTCTTCAGAAGCAAACAAAAACCAATGGCTTATTTCTTGTCTGAAAAAATGTTTTAACAAAACTTTTCTATATGAAACCTCTCACAGTGTGTTACTCAGCCTTGCTTGTTCCTATCTGTTCTACTAAACTTTTAGTTCAATTGTTTATCCTATTAGGAGAAAGCAAGTAAGTAAAGAATGAAGTGTTACAGAGATCACTCACCTATGGTGTAATTAGGCTAAATTTAGATGATACTCCCTATTTTACCAGTAAAATAAGCAAACTTAAGTTTCACGGTTTAGATACGTTTCTGCTTTTAGTTATAAGCACCTCACCCCTACTCTAGAAGGACACAATCTCACTGGTTATTGGAAATAATATTTACTTCCATCCACTTAAAATCTGCTTTGTACATTCAAGCTTTCTGGATCCCCAAAGAACCAGAAGAGAGTTCAGATAGTGAGACTTCACTAACCTCAGCCACAGCTCACAGACGATGGACTGCAGGATTTAGGTCTTTGGATGACTCTCATGATGTATCTCAGAGTGCCATGCAGCATCTTTGGTCTGCATTGCTTTCCTACATAGACAGGAACAGGTTTTTTTTTTTTGTATTGCTAAATCTTGGACTTTTACTATTTCCTTTTAAAGAGCTGTCACCTTGGGTTGTGCTAAATAAATTTTGTATTGAACATTAGAAGATCCTAACACATGCAACCACTATTTGCCAAAACATTCTAAGGGAAAATTAATTTGAGCAGGGTGCAAGGTAAATCCTGAGGCAATTCAGGTTTTCTACTGGTATTATTAGAGGATAAACATACCTACATATATCTACAAGCATACACACACACGAGTTTTTTATGCTTCTTTAGCTGACACTTAAAAATTTAATCTATTTCAGTATTGGTCAAGAACTACTTGAAGACCATTTGGATGAGTTCATACAAAAATCAAATGGAGTTGCTAAAGATTTGGCTACCTCACTTATAATGACACTAGTAGCAGAGAAATGCAAGAAGCCTCAGTCCACTGAACGCAAATCTTTATTACAGAAAAAAAAAAGCAGTATGAGCTTCTATTACTGAAGCAAAAGGCTGAACTATAACGCTCAGCAGTGCTGCTCTGCCCTCTGCAGACTGGATTGTATAATCACGTATTAACTCTTATCACGTACTTTTAAAGCACATCTAACTCAGCAGAAAAAAAAGTTTTCAATGTATGAAACACACAAAAGCACTATCTTCTACTGTTACACTGTGACACTGCAAGTCCTAAATAAGTCAGGAGTACTCCTGAGGCAGTGGGTGCTTTCTGTGTGTCCTCACTGAGTCCACACTGCCCATTAAGTTGGGGAAGTAATTACTGCCTGAACAGCTCCAATGCCTGGAATCCAAATTCAGAATGAGGTACAGGAAATATTTATGTCTGTTACTCTGACGTAAGCCACACAGCATTTCTTGATGCTGGAGAAACAAGTTCCAACTCCCATATGCAGAGCAACTCCTCCCTGGTACTAAGAACAGTTTTCTACAGCAAGAGCCAGGGCACATGGACCACAGCAAATGCTTGACTGATATACCATGGTATCAGCACTCCACTCTGCAAGATGTTTAGCTGTATGCCACCTTGCACAGCACCTGCCTCCACCTTTTAGCCTCGGTAAACATCCAAGAAACGTGTCAAATGCATTCACCTTTATAAGCTCTCTATAATTTAATGTGCTCTCCTCATGTTATCTGGTAAAGAAAGTTAAAGTTCATTTAATTCTCTATTTGTTGCATCCCTGCTGACATGAGAAAACACAGACAACAGTACTTACTGTTCTTATGAGCTGGACCATATTTTTGTACTAAGAGCATGTCATAACTCTTCTGACATGCCCTTAATGAAATGAAAACATTTTTACAAGGCTTCTCTTGGATAGGAACAATACAATAGAATTTACACAACACACACTTCAGATTTGTTCCAACTTTTCATTTTATTAAGTGCTGACATTTGAAAAACTTTCTCAAAGCCCACATGCCAAACCTTAGGCACTGGATGTGGCCCTCACAAATGAGCAGCACCTGACGTTCCTTTACTCCACCTGCCACTCGTCTGTGGTTATCGGGTGTCACACAACAGACAGAATGTCAGGTCTTGTGAAAAAAGAGCCTGGCAGGAAGAAAAATTTGCCTACGCAGCTCCCGATATAGTCCCTCTTGTATTGTGTGACTACCACATGTGCTGGTTACATGACCCAAAGACTCACATGTCAGGAAACAAGAGAAGTGGCGGTCCTTCAGCAAGTGGCAGCATTTGCAGAATACCTTCAGTACAAAACTAAAACAGGTATTTGGAAAAAAAGAAATCTTTATTTGATATAATACAATGCAGAACTTGCAATACGTAATGTTATTATGCTTCTGTAAGTTAAATTTAATGGCAGGTCAAGATTCTTAATAATGACTCTTCTGAGCTATATTCACCCTCCATAGTTTGCAGGCAAAACAAGTGAAATATAGTCAGAGCACCATATTAAAATTTGATGGAATCTCATTTTGTCATCCTTCATTGTTTTTGTTTTTTTGAGGGATCTGCTGCAGACTAGTGAGACGGGCTAGAAAATTTCCAAGCATATCACAAAGTAAAATAGAAGTCTCAAATTTTCACCTTGCCCATTTCACAATTCCAAAGCAAAAAACTGGAGGAAAACAATGGTCACATTTATACTTAGCAACACTCTTCTCCAGTACTTCCGTTTGACAACAGCTGAAGGGCATTCTTAAACAGAATTCTTTACATATTCTTAAACAGTATTGTCTACATAATCCCTGCTATCTCAGATAACTGACATGGAAATATCACTTAGGGTCTGGGCTACATCTTGAAAACCTTGTACAATCTGACAATACCTTCATCAAACGAACATTCAAGCTCTAGTTTTACCTTTCTTTACATTCTTTTCATCCAAGGACTTTGGAGTAGTTTGTAACATGTAACTGAAGAAAGCAAAGGAAGGGAAATCAAATCTTAATACTGCTCCTTCTTCCAGCAAAATAATTGTATCTAATGATATAGTAATTATTCTCAAATCCAGAAACATGCTAAGTTCTGGAATGAAAACCAGTACAAGAAGCACTATTTCTGTACCTGTTTACAACTTCCCTTGGACAAAAAGCTGTCATATCCCACCACTCCGACCAAGGCCAGAAACAAGTTAACTACACTTGAATAAACCTGATTATTTCATGGGAATGTTCAGAGTACAGGAGACATGCTCCTTCTCCAAGTCACGTAAGACTTAATCTCATGAACTGAAATGGGTATTTGGATTTTCCCCATTTCCTGCCCACAAGTTGCAAGCCCAACTTATTCCTACCCTGTGGCACAAGTTCCAGTACATCTCCAGCCAAACCAGCACCTATGGGACTACTTGTCATGAGTTTTAAATAGCCTTGGAACAGACAAGCCATGGCAACTCAGCACTTTTTCAATGGATTCTTCAAGAAGAATGGAAAGTAGGTTTCTTCTTCCACAGAACTTGTTAACTATCATTGGGTTCTTCTCTTAGGCTTAGCACTGATGTTCTCTGGGCATGGAAATCGCTTGGGCTCACCTGAAGAAAACGCAGGAACGCTCACTGCGTATAGCCCAGACTAGGGGCTCTTCACAAAGGACAGAAAGGCAAGCAGACCTCTTTTAGTAGCTGACTGAGCATTGGTCAATTGGTCTGTGGTTCTGAACCTGCAGTTTTAGACTCTAGCAGCTGAAACTCCAGCCTGAAATACTAAATTCACTGAAAAAATACATAACCCTAAATATGTCTATACCATTATGCCAAGTAGTACCTCTCCAAAGCCAACTCACCTCTGACTCTACAGCAAAGTGCACGTGGCACTGGAGGTGCAATCTGGAGCACCATAGAAGCACTGCCAGGCTTCCCAGGCACACTGCTGGTCCTCTGCAGGTTCTAAAACAAGCACTCATGGAAGGGCAAGGTAAGCAGGGTGCAGAGTACATTATGCCTCTGGTCACTACTGAGATCTGCTCTTTCAGAGGGTGACAAACTCAGGAATCACCTCTATAAGGAAGACCACGCGATTGTTTTGGAAAAGCTCAGAAACAGAACAAATGTACAGATTAGAACCATAAGCAAAACTTCAGAGAAAGGGAAATGCCCCTCTATAGCTAGAATTGCCCTAAGTAAGTAATTCTGAATTTATCTGTACAGATACACATACTGCATAGCAGATACACATACTGCATACTGACAGACTTCCCTTTCTGAGACACTTTTCAATGTAGTAAATGACAGGACTGGTAACCCTTTCCTCCCTCACCCCCTGCATAGAACTCAGATCTATCTTCTGTGTTATTTATACACAATGAAAAGAAAAAGCTCATAAACTCTAGTGACATTGACTGTAAGCAAGACAGTGCTTATTGGTGAATACCAAATAACAATGTTACTTGAGGGAAGGGAGTGTGTTGAAACAAGACAGTTACACTTTCTGAATACACAATATTTTAAAGAGAAGCTGAAGTGAAAGCTAAGTGAAATTGAAAATAAATCTGAATTTGAACATCAGTGGGGATATATATTTTCTCACTCTTAAAAGCCTGAGCCTTTTTCCCTTCAGAATCTTGTTAAAATTGCATATTTAATAATTGCACAATAACTGGTTTATCTCTTGTGCAGTGAGGGCTGAAGAGAAGTTCAAGAAATTCATTGTGGTAGAAGTCCTTAGTCAGCAGAAAGTACTCTGAAGAAAGCAGTAGGAACCGGAAGAAAATTTTCAGCACCTGCAGTTTTTGGCTACTTGTGGGTAAAAGAAAGTAAAGTTTTGAGGTGTGCGAGAACCTTCAAGATGAGAGCTGATCCCACAGCAATTTTTTAAGAGATAAACAACCACTTGCTCATTAACAGCTATGAGCAAAGCAGAAGAGCAGGATTCATTTCTGTGCAGAAATTCATATATTTGTGTCTCATGGCTGTTTCCCAACCCACCATTTTGAGTCCAAGATTCTGCAGACATGGGAAATAAGGCTTTCTGCTAGATGTGAGGAATAGTCTCAAGGGACTTTACCCATGCCCAAGTCTGTTATTTCCTCTTCCTTTCTTTACCACTACTGAGTATGAGCTTTAACCTCATTTAGCTTCCAGAAAGCCTCCAAGCTGGTTATTTCTTCTAATAATTCAACTCCTCACACTGCTTGCAAGACAGTTGACTTCAAAAAAAAAAAAAGTTTTCAGGTTGAAATCTGGGTGTTTTAACCTATTTCTAGATGTAGGTATTCAATTTGCCATCTGTTCTCAGAAAACTGGGTGTGAAACAAACCAATTTTATGACCCATTTCCACGTACATAGGTATCACATACAAGAAGACTTCATTCTCCGTGTTTACCACAGACCCACCGAAGCTGCTGCTCTGTTTGGAGGTCAGTTAATTCATCAATGGATCTCCAGCTGCACTGACAAGCATATGCTCGTGCTCCTTTCTTCTTTATCATCTTTGCTCTTAGTTTACTGAGCTCAGGCATGTTATTCCTGCCAAAGAAGTGAATTCAGCTTAGGATCATGCTTTTTTTTTTTTTAAGAAAAAAAATTAATGAGGGAAATTTCAAATCAGGAGATACCTTAAGGATATTTCTGAGTACCACTGTCATGAATGAATTTAGGGATATATTTAAATTCTGTTTTGAACACAATCCTTTCCTGAGAGCAGTCTCAGTGTACAGTTGCTGTGTTCCCAGCTCAACTACAGATTGATGTTTTTGTCAACAATGTTCTGTGGGGTTTAGAGACTTCCGGTCAGCCTCCAGAGAAAGAGTTGGGAAGAAATCCAGACAGAGTTAATTCTCGTGTTAAGAAATTATCCAAGAATGCATTTATCTTATCAAGCTTACTGTAAAAATTGCTATGCATAATGGGTACAATTATAAACTTTTTATTAGGAACTGTTACTCGGGATGATTATTAAAGTGACTGAAATGAAATAGCCACAAGAGGGTAGACCATACATCAAACTACAAATAATTCCTCTGCAGCCATTAACCACAACAAATGAAAAATCAGCATGGCTATGACAAAAACAAGTTGTTTCAAAAAACACAAGTGATAATGTAGCATTTTAGCTATCTCTGCTCTCATGACCTCCTCCTGGCCATCAATTATTGGACACTGAATTGCTCAAAACCAACATTAACAAGCCCAGCTAAATTAAAAAAAACCAAAACAACTATCAAGGGAAGAATTTTTAGAAAAAGAGGTCAGACACCTATTGATGGAAGGAAAATGTTTCATCTTTAAGTTTGCTTTCTAAAATTCAGGTTTGTCAAAATAAATAGCTAACTATCTTGCTAAAGATTACAGATTTTAATCAATGTTACAAGTACCTGATACTAATGCATGGGGTTTTTTTTGTTTTGTTTTGTTTAATTTATTAATTTTAAGATCTGAGAAGCAAAATAATTTAGACCTTGGGTAAATAAAAGAATCCTACTTTCGTTTTGTAACCTTTCCCAGTACCAAACTCATCTTAGGGGACTAGTGCAGCATGGTATTTTTAAAGCTTCTTTAAATAATGGGAAAAATAATGGCATTCAAAGAAAAATATAAATTTTGAGACTTGAAGAAAAATACAGGAATAACCAAAGGTGTAATACAGGAAAAATAATGGAAAAAGAGCTGATGCTCCATTACTGTTCTACTCTGGCTGTCATACCCCTTGCTGTCCAAGCACACACTCTGAACACATCCACCTCTTCCATCAGTTAACCGGCACACACAGAGACTGTACTAAAATAAGAGGAAGCCAAATTCAATGTCTGTAATAGAAGCATGCCTACTACACTACCTTTCACTAAGTCTTGGCATTAGCTTTAGAGAAACTGGAAATAAGAACTCCTTAATTTTAAGTCTTAAAAAACTATTTAAAGAATTAAAGACATCACAATATAAGAAGAAAACAAAAATCCCTCCTCTCCCTTTAACCAAGCCTTGCTTCAAGAGAGAAATCTGTTACAAAATAAAGCTATTTGATTTTCACTGAACATGACAGCATACCTGATACTGGAAAAAAGAACGCCTGACTTGAAACTACCACAGTCCATATGACTGAAGGTGAGGTGCAGAGCACACACTGAACAGTCTGCATCGTGTTGTAGGCACCCTGCAATTTATTGCTAATTTCAGCAATAAAGGGGCCTTTTGAGCCATGAAACTTGAATTCTTTTTAAAAGCAGAGGGAGAGCGATAGGAGAAGAGATGGAAACAGATGAAAACAAATTATGGGAGATGTTGCTTCGCCCTCCCCACAGACTTTCCCACCTGATCCCAAACAGGTAGCACACAAGCTTCTTTTTAGGTAACACAGCAGTGCTCAAGACTTTTCATCTTTCCTGTTCTTATCGAGCCCCAAGGCACAGTAACACAATACTAATACCAAACCCACCCCAGACATACCTGAAAAAAAGATAATCACAGGACTGATCCCAGATGTAGTCATTGAAAAGTGACACACGGAAGTCACAAGCAGTACAGCGTAGTTGATCACATGTTCTGGACAAAGGAGAACAAACAGAGAAGCTGACTGATATCATATACATAGATCATAACTGGTTTGAAATACAACACTCACTCAGAAATACTAGAAGAAATGCTACCTAATCTTAATGCCTTTACATCTCTGGCACCTTCATTATGGTATGTGATTTAATTATATGATCATGTATTATTTTTACTATCCTCACTGAACACGTAAAATAAACTGATGTTCTCTTGATATAGTCTCTTCGGTCTTCCTCACTGGTACAGCACCTAGCCAGCATTCCAATATGTGTCGAGTACATAATTACTACAAAAAATGCCAAATGGAAATGCAATAATGTTCTATAGGATGTTATCAATAAATCTTCAAAGGACCTCTCCTGCTAAATTCAGCTGCGATTGCAAAGCACTCTGACTATTTTCAGTTCAGGCTCTGGGATGATTTAAACCAGCCCAGTGATTTAAGTCAAATACTTGGCATCACATAGAAAGATGAAGAGAGGCATGGAAAAATAACAACGCAGCAGCAATTTCCTTAACTACCTGTTACTGATTTTTGGATTCATGTCTCATTTGCACACATCTTTCAATACCTCAAACAAACAAAAGGTTTAGTGGTCAACAACAGAGGACTGGAAGGGACCAGCTGGCTTCAACTGCAGTTACAGGTAGCCACTTCTTTAGATAACTATAAGGCTGTCCTGCCCAGTTTAAATGCAGAACTCTGTACCACCTCGGAAACACAGTTGTGAATAAAAATAATGATAAAGCAAGTAGCACATATTTTTTCAGGTTTACCTTTTCGAAATATTTGTTCCTATCCCAGATGGTGAAAGGCTCCCACCCAGGTACACTGGACAGCATCTATATGGATTAATTAAAAAACATTAAATTATAGCAAAACAGGTTGGAGAAAGTAGTACAATGTTTCTCCTAGTTTAACAGCATGGTATTTATAAAAAAATAATAATTAAATATAGACAAAGCATTCAAATGCTTGCAAACTACAGAATTTTAAAATTTCCACTACCGCGGTGTTCAAAGAAAAACTCTATGAAAATCTCTTTCTATACCAAATATACAAGGGTCTGTGTATTGCAGCATTTCATAAATGTATATGTCCATAAGGCAAAGGAAGATGTTGTTCAATAACTTAAATAATTAATAAATTTATAATAAAATATCTTAACTACAAGAAAACATAAAAAATTCTTCAAATTCATCTGTTTATCTTTGTTTTTCTTTACAAAGAACGTTTCTCTACTCAGTGTCTTTCTTAGGTAATGTCAACACAGATTAAACAGCAGCAATATTATTAGACCGATAAGTTATAATCAAGTTATGTCCAACAAGCCAAAACATTTTTCATTTACCTTTTCCCATGTGCCTGTACACCACCACTTTTTCTTTCAGGTGTGAGACTTGTCGAGTTAGACTTCAATTTCTGTTTAAAAACAATCAAAGAATAAAATGCAGCATTACAGCAAAGTAGCAATATTCTGTTTTACTTAATAAGCAGGAGCCAGAAAATCTCAAGAAGAAGGGGATTAAGACTTTTGGAATTTTCTTGCACAGGTTTGAGAGGCTCTGAAGTAACAGGTAAGTGAGGAACAAGGCTTCTCTTCCCATACTGAATTTCCAGCTCTGGCTGATATTCCACACCACATGATCATTTTGACTTTACAATCAAGACTTAGTATTTCATGCCCTCCTTTTAATAATTTTGCTTTTAAAACCAGTTTTAATTTGGAATCCTCTCCCTCGATGTTTTTGTGCTTTTGTTTCATTAAAACACATCAAGAACTTAGATTACTCAAAAAGATAGTCTTTGAAAATTTTTTTATTTGATGAGAAGATTTTTTTATTTGAACACAGAAGAGTTTATTTGAATTCTAGAATATTAGAATTCTAGATCCTAAATGGGAAGTTCTAGGGATATAAAATGATAAAATTATACATATTAACTGACATAATTCTCTCTCCCTTAGATGTATACAAGTGGTTTTTGTTGGTTGCAATTTAGCCACTCTGTAAAAAATCAAAGACAAACGAAACAAAACCACTGTCACTCATGATGAAGTAACACAATTTTCTACTGCTGATACTCAAATGAGTATCTGTTTTCAATGCCTTCTATCATTCTGATTGTCTTGTCAATATAAGTTTGCAGCTTCATCTCTATCTCCTGCTGTGAAACGAGAAGTCATTTGCAGAGGATACAAAACTGGGAGCAGTGGTTGTTGTTTCAGATGATTGTGCTGTCATTAGGAGGGACCTCAAATGACTTGCAGAAATGGGCTGAGAGGAATCTCTTCAAGTTCAACTAAGGGGAAATGGAAACTCCTGCCCCTGGGGAGGAATAATCCTTATGCACAGAACACCATGCGGGCTGACCAGCCAGAAAGCAGCTTTGCAGAGAAGGCTGTGGGAAATGCAGTCACTAACAAGCTGACAGTGAGGCAGCAGTGTGCCCTTGCAGCACAGGCGGCCAACAATATCCTGGGCTACATTAGGAGGGATGTTGCCAGCATGTCCAGGGAGGTGATCCCTCCTCTCTACTCAGCACTGATGAAACAGAATCACAGATTCATTCCAGTTGAAAGGGACCTTCCCCTGCTCAAAGCGGGGTCACCTTTAGCAGATTCCAAGGACTGTGTCCAGTTGCATTTTGAAAATCTCCACAGACGAAGACTCCACAACCTCTCTGTGAAAACTGTCCCTGTGTTTAGCCACCCTTGCAGTAAAAAAAGTGTGTACAGATGGAATTTCATGTGTTTCAATGAATGCCCATTTTCTTTTGTCTGTCACTGGGCACTATGGAGGGGAGTCTGGCCCCTTCTTTACTACACCCATAGGTATTTACACACATGGGTAAGATCCCCCTGGAGCCTTTTCTCCAGACTGAACAGTCCCAGCTCTCTCAGCTGCTCCTCACATGACAGACATTCCAGTCTCTTAGCCATCTCCATGGGCCTTTGCTGGAGGTTCTCCAGTAGCTCCATCTTTCTCTTGTATTTGAGAGACCAGAACAGGACACAGTGCTCCAGAAACGACAGCACTATGTCCAGTACAAAAGAGGCATGCTGTCCTGAGTTAGTTATATATATTCTATTACCACCCACAAAAGCTGGATAAATTTCATAATTACACACCTGGGACTCCTTATCTCAACTNCAGCATAAAACAAGGGGTTTGGCTCAGAGAAGGGCACCCTCGACTCTACAGGATTTTGCTCTTGGGAGTCCACTCTTGACGGGACTCTCAGCTCGACTCAACTGGACCTCTCTCCTCGGAATTGGATTTAGCTACTCCACTCCACCACCGGGACTGGGCTACCAGGCCTTCCTGCAGGACCAGTGCCTAACTGGACTGCACAGCTACCACCCTGACTGACAGGGTGCCAGGTTGTATTCTGACTCTGTCAGTGGTTTCCTTTCTTTTGTACTATTGCATTTATTTTATTTTCTCCTATTAAATTGTATTTCTGACGTGAAGTCTCTCACTGGTTTGCTTTCAAACCTTTACACATGGACATAATGGAGTGAGCCCAGGAAAGGACCATGAAGGTCATTATGGTTTTACACCATGTGACACACAGGAATAAGCTAAGAGAGTTGGAATTGTTTAGCCTGGAGAAGACAATGGTCAGGAGAACCTTATGTCAGGGAAGAATAAAGAACATGTAGCCAGACTTTCCCTAGAGGGGCTCACTGACAGGAGAGGCAATGGGTGCAAACTGAAGCACAAGAATTTCCAGGTAAGCATATGAAAAAACGTTAGGACTTGTGAGGGTGGTCAAACACTGGAACAGGCTACTTAGAGAGGCTGCAGTCTCCATCCTTGAGGATAATCGAAAGGCGTTTGGACACAGTCCTGGGCTCTAGGCAGTCCTGCTTAAGCAGGTGGTTGGAGCAGATGATCTCCAGAGGTCCCTCTTCCAGCTGCGACCATTCTGTGGTTCTGTGGTATTTGACAGTATGCTCTTTGTTGAACTAGCATTTCCTTTAATTGCCTGTTACTGCCTAGCAAGAACATCTCTTTATATCTCTCCTGTTCCTCACTATAGGATTACTGCATTTTTCTTTCTGCTTTATTTTCCAAGTTTATTCCACAGCTTGTTTTTGTTCATGTTTTGCTTTAAAAGTTTTAGTTTATGGTGTTTTCCTTTCCGTTGTTGAACCTGACTCATTCTGCATTTCTCCAAACTCCTACTCACCGGAGGTGTTTTGGTAAAGCTGCTGTCATTACAGATTTCATCAATAATGTCGTCTAGATCGTCTTTGCTGCTGCCAGCACTCATTAACAGTTTAGCTGATCTAAAAAACAAAGAAATCAGCCTTCATTTTCATAGCAAGACCACAGCAATTCTAAGAATTTTAAGTTAAAAATTATAAACAATTACAGCCTTTTTCCTCTAATATTTCTGTAGTATCTAAGGTAGGCCATCCAAATCATGGCTGAACAGATGTAAACTGCAGGATGACACCTTTCAGTCCCTGTTTAATTGTCCCATCATAGGTCTTACTTTTGCTTGCTTCTTTTATTTCCAACCACTTCCAACCTTGAATAAAACTATGACAGTACAACCCATGCTGTACTTACTGGGCAATAAATTGGACAATGCTGATTTTTCACATTTATATTCAGCAGCAGGAGTACGAAAAAGTCAGAGGAAGTTCTCTACTCAAGTTATACAACTGCAGGGGTTCTAAAGAGAAATCCTGCCAAACTGGATGCATTTAGAAGGATTACCTGCACTTTGCTTTCACTAAAGTGACACTCAAGTCTGCTGTTTGCTAGCTCTTTGTCAAAGAAAGAGAGGCCTGCAGTACTGCTGCATCAACCAATCAAGAACAAATCTACTCCTGAGAAAGAAGAAAACTGTGTGATTTCATTTTTTTAAGATTGTAATTAGATTGACTAAAATTAAGTGCTCATCTAACCATTATGCAAACAACGGGGACATCCAGTAATGTGGCCAAAGGCAGCGGTCTTGCTGGTCTTGCATCAGTCATCGGGCTCTTCAAGTTCCTTCCCTGGCACTCTGAAATGTGTGGTGGGTAAGTGCTCAGCAGCCCACCTGTGGAGACACCTGGCCAAGACCCTCTGGTCCACACCCCTTCCAAAGGGAGTCTGAGATGTCTGTGAGGGTTGGGATGTAAATGTGAGAGTCAGGATAGAAACCCAAGGGCAGGCAAAGATGCCTGTGAGGGCCAGGATGAAAACCTTATGTCTGCAACAGAAGCTTGAGGGCAGGCAGGGATGTGGGACACTGAACACCTGGCAGTACTGTCAGCAAGGACCCTGTCAGGACCAAACCTGCTAGTATTTGTATCCCCATTTTGAAAATTGAGGAATTTGAAGTAGATACCTCAAAGTGTAGAGTGTAAGTGAAGTTCTTACTGTAGCAGATATGGTTAATAAAGTAGGAACAGAAGTTGTTGAACAGAAAAAAGAGATATGACTCAAGGGAATAGCATGAAGCTGTGTCGGGAGGTTTAGGCTGGACAACAGGAAAAGGTTCTTCACCCAGAGGGTCGCTGGGCAATGGAACAGGCTTCCCAGCGAAGTGGTCACAGCACCAAGCCTGGCAGAGTTCAAGAAGTGTTTGGACAATGCTCTCAGGCACATGGTGTGATTCTTGGGGTGTCCTGCACAGGGCCAGGAGTTGGACTCGATGATCCATGTGGGTCCCTTCCAACTCAGAATATTCTGTGATTCTGTGAAACGACTGTAGTATCAAGAGAATAAAAACTTTGATAATGCTATGGCTAAAGATCTTCCTGCTCTAAATCGCAAGATTCATAGATATTTGAGGTCAGTTATACAAAGAGAGCTAACCTGAGGTCAGTTACAGAGCCAAGTAATCGCCAGCCCTAACTCAGACGCAAATTACTGCAGCTTTTAACGCCATATTTAATCCGAGGTTGCGGTACTCCTCAAGAGACAAAGATTGTCTGAAGTAACTAAGCTCGCTGGCACACGATTTGCGTGTTTAAAATACAAGGACTGCAGATGATACTCGGTGACCGCCGGCCGTCTTCCGGCCTCTGAACCTGCATACGCTGCGTTCCTGAGCGGTCGGGCCGGACTGGGCAGGCGGGGAGGGGCTGCGCGCCACCCAGGCGGCACCTCGCTCGGCGGGGAGGTGCGTGCGGGCGGTGGGACCGCGGCGGGACCGCTAACCTGCCCTCCTTGGCCGCCGCGGGCTCCTCCTCGCCGACGCCGCGCCGGAGGCACAGCCGCCTCTCTACCTCGTCCAGCAACCGGTCCAGATCGTCCGCCATCTTGGTGGCCCCGCCGCGCCCACAGGGGCGGGATCTGCGCGCCCGCTCGGGGTGGGGGCGGCTGTGGGGCTTTTGTGGGGCTGGGCCGCGGCCGCGCCCCAGCCCCGCCGCTCCCGGGATTCGGCATTGAATGACGGGGGGAAAAAAGGGAAAATGAGCCACCGCGCTGCGGCCGTAGTCGGCAGGATTCGAACCTGCGCGGGGAGACCCCAATGGATTTCTAGTCCATCGCCTTAACCACTCGGCCACGACTACGCATGCTATACTGGGTATTCCCACCTTCCTATGAGTGATCGTCCGAGGAGGGTTATGGTTTGGTATTTAGGGTACGTCTCACGGGGCGCAGTGAAAGGTTTAAGAGTTTATGCTTAACACATCTGTCATACAGTTCACTGTGCTGTATATTTGTCTGTTTAGAGCAAAACGAAACGGTTACACTTTGCTAAGTCCCGCCGGAGAAGCGTGATTTTGGTGGGTTTTTTTTCCGTAGATTAGAAACACAGATGGAGAGAGCGGCCTCAGTCCCCTTAAAACCAGGAACACTCCCCAGCTGCCATCCCCCACAGCGCCCGGAAAGTCGGGGCAGGCATTTTTGAGGAAAGTCCCAGGAAGCTGGTTCTCGCCTATCGCCGTGCTAATAAATCCAGACAAAGGTAAAAGGTGCCAGTCACCAGCCTTCCAGGGCAAGCTCCACCTCCCCTCTCGTAAGAGACACAGGGAAGGTCAGACGTCCCGAGGTGGGCACACCGCCCATGATGTCAGTGAATGCTGTACATTACTATATTTAATTAGAAACGCAAGGAAGCAGTTTAGAGAGAGAGGTTCTGCTAAGCCAAACAGAGCATTGCCATCTCCTCTGGTGAGCTGAGACAGAAAGCACACTGCTTGTACCCTCCTGTTGCCAAGATGGCTCAAAATGTGTCAGTCTGTGATGAAGAAGGGTCTGCAGTCCTTAAGAGCTCCAAGCAAAGCCTCTCAGTAACAAGGTATTTTGCAATTCTCTTGGTATTTCAATTAATGAGTTGCAAGCTCTGTCTGAATTCCCTTGTACTTAAGCTTTTATTTTATCATTCCATTTTCCTCCCCATATATCTCAGGTCTCTGTTAATACCCCAGCCCGATCATGGCAGTGCTGCTGGGGGAGATGTGTTGGGTAGAACAGTTGTGAGCCTTCGCTGGGTGGATGTGATGGAAGAAACTAAATAGTGTTGATGCTGCTCCAGCTCTTTTAAGTGGTCCCTTGGCCAGGACTCTGTGTCGTGTAGGTAAATTCAATCCAGAAGAAGTGGATTTTTGGGTGGAATTTTTACATTCATCTCTTGCAGCTGTGGAGAGTTTAAACTAATCACAGTTCTCCCCAGTATGCTATCATCTCTGTAATTTGAAAAAGGATCAGGAGCCCACAGGCTTGGAAAATCTTGAAGAAACTCTTGTCCTGAAATACATCATCACATGTGGAAAAGACCACTTGCTGCATCATCTTAAAGGAGCTTAAGAATGCCGAAATCCAGCATCATTCTGGCATCCTTTCAAATGGCCTTAGAAATCTGAGTACATTCTCTTTTGACTGCAAAACAGCTTCTTTCCCTTTCCATCAGTCCTGTGGCTGTCAGTGTGTCTGTTGCAAGGTGCCAAAAATGTATGGAGTGTCTATGGGATAACGGTGCCAAAGTCAAGGGTGCCTTGAGGCCTTCTCCCATGAAGTCGTTGCAGCATTTTCTCAGTTGGAAAGCATTTGAAATGAAAAGGAAAATGAAAAAAAAAAAAAGAAAAAAGGCACAGACCTTTAAAAATCCTTAAACTGAAAAGACTGGCTTTGTGCAGATTGCTGCCTGGCTGTTTTGATCCCTGTTGTTCAAAACTTCTGAAAGGCCTGATGCAATCAAGGAGACTTACTGGGTCAAATTGATTCCAGACTAGTCCCTGGAATCACACTGAGGTGAATCTGACATACTGGGCCTTCAGCTAAACTGTGGCCAGGAGAAAGGAGTTGAGGTCATGCCGTGAATTTTGTCCTCTCCGAGGAAATCAGTGAATTGTGCAAATCATGTCTCCCACTGACTGCTTGGGGCTTATATTGGTGCAAATGGAAAGGTTACTGATTGCTGAGGGCTGAAAAAGTACACAGTGACCACTTTGATGATGCTTTTTTTTCTATACACTATCTCAATATATCCTTAGGAAGAGAGGACAGAAAGCTGGAAGGCTGTCCTGAGTGGAAGCCATCATGTTCTCTAATCCTCAAGCTACTGCAAACTTTCTCAGTGGTGCTGATAAAACTGGATTTTGCCGCAACAGTGATGAGGACAAAAAAAGCTTTCCAGGGCAGGATGTTAATCTGCCTCTTCTGTTTTCTCTGGGAACCAAAGAGAGCCTAAATTGAGGTTGCCAGAACTATTCTCAGCCCTCTTCGCTGAACGTTTAACTCTCCAGGTCTCAGTTGATGACAGAGGTCAGCAGAGCCAGGGAATACCAAACTCATTTCTGAGTGCTACCCATTGCCAGACAAGAGGGAAATGATTTCAGGGAGGCACTCTTCTTTTTGATATGGTGACAGCATGTTGCAGTCCTTTCTGCCTTTCAGTCTCTTGCCCCAGAAGTTGGGATGGAGGTAACGCAGTGGCTGCCTCCCACCAAGGTGTTCTGCTGTCTCCAGCAAATGTAGAGCAGTTCAACTCCTTGCTCCCAGTCACAGGATATTGCTCTAATCCTGTTCCTTGTCACAATCCAGTATAACATAATTTTGAGTGACACCATACTTATTTCCTGTTAGTGCTACAATGCATCAACGTTCAGGGCTGAATCTAGATTTTTGGCTATAATTTTAACCACTAGCAGGCATTTCTGTGAATGAAATGATTCTATTAAAGATACCAGATTGGGAGACAACTTCTTGAAAGACCTCTTGGCAGCAAAACTAACAATGTATGCAAGATTCCTCAAATAACACTGGTTTATGATGTTGAGAGACAGCCTTGGATCAGAGGACAGTTTAAGCTGGAGGCTATCTCAGTCTTGGTCTTCATTGCTGATCATTCCATCAAAGGTGCCAGCTCAGAGAGTGGATTTTCAGTTCAGTTTTCTGGCACAGCTGCCTTACTCATGAGGGGCATAAGGACTGGAACTACTCCCAGTTACTTCCAACCTTCCCCCGAATTAATAATTTTAAGGTTAGGTTATGTGAGCACCTGTTGCCTGGGCTAGACAGTTCTCTTGCAAAGGAAAGTATTCCTGAGAAGAGCAGGTAAGTGTTCAGAATGACAGTCTTAGCCCTTGGTGTGAGAAGTAAAGATACTTTTGGATGTTTGTAAACACACATGCTTGTTTTTCAAATGAGTGTGACATTGTGGTGCTTACCAAGGGAAGCAGAAGGTTTTCAGGACAGTATACAAAGCAGAGAATACTTGTCTGGGGGCCTTTTTATGAACATGGCATAATCCTCAAAGCTTTTTACAACCATGACATTTCGATTGCTGTGGGGGCATAACAAACATTGGAAAGTCATTTCTGGAAAAAAACTGTCAGCTTGTAAGGCTGTGTACCAAGGAGGTCACACTTCCAAATCAATGATAATTATGTGTAACTTCGAGTAAAAATGGTGTTTCCAGGCACTGTGCAGCTTTACTGCACCTGCATTCTCTGGCACCAAGGGTGTCAGTCCCTGTAAAGCGGAGCAGAGGGAGGCACGTGGTGATAAAGCAGGTCAGTGCAGAGAACATATCACAAGGTAAAAATGTTTCCATTTAACAGACAGAAATAATAATTAGTGATAAATATAAAATAATTGGCCCACCAGGAAGGACCTAGGCTGTGACAATGTGAGTAGGAAGGACAAAGTGTCCAGCGGACAGGAGCAGGGACTGTTGTGGAAAAATCCTTCCTGCTTGCTGCCCATTGCACAGCTGTGGTGAGAGACAAACACCAAGTAAAACCATCCTAGCTGAGGGAGCTGAAACCAAAGCAGATATAGTGTTCCATCACCCTTGCCAAGGCTGGAAAATATTTTTCAGGGATGATTCTCCAGAAGAGTTGTGAGCTAGGAATAACTGTCCCATAAACCACAGGGGCATGGTGTGAGTGTGCATGTGGGGGTGATGGTGCTGTTTGTGTGAACTCCACACTAATATCCCACTCCTCAGCGGGGCTGATTCATATTTTTCTTCAGGAGGCCCCAGGATGCTGCATCTCAGAGGAGACAGAAGTGGCAGCTGACAGGGCTGGTGTCGTCACACATCAGATTCCAGATATACTCCTTTGTTTCACTGCATAGCAGTGCCCTTTGTTTCACTGCGTAACTTCCTTTTCTCAGTAAAAGCATCGGGGTCAGTGAAAATATGTTAGGCAGAATCACACCGGTGTACCATGAATGCCATTTGCATGTGTGATTTTGTAAAGGCTTTTTGTACAGGCTTTGAAAAGACTTTGAAGAATGGCAAGAAGAACAAAGTCTTTTACAGATGAAAGCTTCTTCGTAAAACCTCTCTCTAGAAGAAGCTCAAATGCTAAATAAAGGTCTTCATGTCTGTAAGTCAGTAATGAGGTTTTCATTTGGACTTGAAATAAACGGTTTTTTTCCAGTGCAGTTTTCAAAAGGGGGAATGGTTAAGGGCAAAGTGAAAATTAAAAGCTAGAACCCCACGATTTCAGTAGGGTCAGGATTTCATATAGAAAGTGAAAATCCAGGCCATCTCATTCAGGCCATATCTGTTCTTGGCTGGAGGATGGGAACTGGTAGCTGTCCTTGCAGCTCCAAGCTGCATCTCCCAGCAGAGGGCATTGTAGAATGACATTACTATTTTTCAGAAATCTGGCGGCAAGTAAACTGAATTTCAAGGGGTTATTTGGCTGGTCTAAAATTTATTAGCATGACCTCCAGTGGAAGAGTAGATTATCAGTCGTTTAAAACCAAAAGATGCTGCTAGCAAACTTTATAGCTGGAAGATAAAAAGAATTTTTTCTTACACTCCAAATACCCCTAATACCTGAGAGAGAAAGCAAATGTCAGAAAGCTTTTTTTCTTCAGTTTCTCTATCACAGGATTTATTTTCATGTTTTAAACGACTGTAGGCTGAATTGCAAAGACTTGTTTCAGGCTCCGATCCTCTTGTCATTCTGTAAAAAACAATAAGCTCCTTCCTATAAGAAAGAAATGCAGAATTAAAATTAAAATGATGTGAGCAACAAGAGGAAGATAGAAACTTCAACATTTGCAGTAGATGTGGATAACAAGCCTAATTTAAAATAGTGGAGATGAGGAAGGAGATTTTTCAAAAGACTGGGGTGTGCTGTGTGTCAAACCAAGAAGCTGCAGGGTACCCTGGCCACTGCATACCCTTCAGTGCAGGCATTTCTCTTCCCTGCCGTCTTCCCCGAGCCCTGCAGCCCCCCACATTGCACATCAGGAGCACATTCAGAGGACAGACAGGGATGTACCTATCACATAGACAGGTCTTCTGACTATGTCCCCCCATCCTGGCTGGTCCTGTCTCATAACAGTCATGCCAATTCACTTTCCGGAGGCAGTGTACGTGGATTTAATGTACATGATCAGGTTGACTCCACAACACAAACCTCACAACTGTCTGCAGGCAGTGTTTAGTCCAGCTTTTTGTGTGGTCACCCAGCAAACTGAGTGGGCACATACCTTGGCAGAGGAGAGGGATGGAGGGGAGGAGAGGCTGAGAGGTGTGTGGAGCAACGGTGTGTTCTCTTGTTTAGCATTTGTTCTTTGGCAGGTCACAAGAGGATTCAGTGTGTTTGAAAGTAGTCATGGTTTTACAGGTGGAGAAACTGCATCACCCGGGTGGTTGAAGACTGCCCAGATACATCAGGTAAAATCAGGACAGAAGTACTGAGAGCACTCCCATCTCTCCTGTTGATAAAGTCTCACCTTAGTACATTGTACACTCACCAAGCTGCACCGTATCTATGTGCTACAGTGAGAAACACTTCCAAATTAAAGAAGGGTGGGTGGGCAAGAGTTAAAAAGCAAATTCTCTCACCTTGATTCTTGATAACATTCTCACTGAGGTTAGTTTACAGTGTTAAAATCAAAGGGACTTGAACAGAGCAAAGGTCCTGAATTTGAATTTCAGTGAATGATATTGAGGGAGTGGTTGGGGTATTTTATAAATACCCTAAAAATGCCTAATAGGCATTCAGCTCTGGAGGACTTGAAAGGACTGTAACCTTTCCTACAGTTTAACAACACATTTCTCCATAAAACCAACTTAAGAGAAATTCCCTGCATTCCCACACTGAACACTTAGGCAGTCTTTTCAAACTTATGATATAGCAGTAAATATAGCTTATAACCATAAAATTAAGGTTATGTGGACTTGTAACTTTTTATTTTATGCTAGCTCTGTGGGCCACTAGCAATTTCTACAGAGGTTACTGTCTTGAAGTCTGCAATGAATTACATAAGTAAACTAAGAAGAAACAAACTCAGAAGAGTAAACTAAGAAGAAACAGAAAACAACCTCACTCTTTAAACAGACACATTGGGTGTTTAGTGGGGAGAAGGGCAAACAAAGGGAACTTCTCATGCTCTACAATTTCAGTTTCTTTTAAGACAGTTCTTTGTGCTATACAGGGAACTTGCTAGCATACATAGTTGTCATTGCACTCATGGCTATAGAACAACTCAAAAAAAGGTGATATATCTCAAAAATAACAAGTAGTGTTTTCTTGGCATGCTACCAGTGAGATTCTGACAACCTGTGCCAAGTGAAGCTCTGATGTACAAAATTAGATGATTTTTACTGCAGTGTACTAAAGAAATTTGTTTCCATCTAGCTGCATCCTTGCAATTTATGTTATAGATTGTGACGTTACAGAGCCCCTGGTTTCTACAGAAAACGGGCTCTGCTTTTATGATGTGGTTTTACAGTGCTTAGAAAACCTTGGCTTTCCAGTAATGTAACTGTAAACTAAAATCTAATAAAGGTAGTTAGTTTTTTTTTTCCAGTAGTGACTGTAGACTGACTGTAGAGTCAAGGTATCTCAGCTTTTGAGTTCCTGAAGAGAAGCTGTTTAAAGTCCTCAGCTTTTAAGAAAACAGGTGATCAGAATTTTGTGGAAATTAGCTCTCTCTAGGGTAGATTTGTGACTTCCCACTACTTCTGTTTTCTTGAAAACTTTGAAGGCCAAGAGCCACCTAATGAACAGCCTTGTTTTTCATGAAAGCTTAGTTTCCTGTAAATCTGTGATTACAAGCATTTGGACAACATGGAAATTGGATGCATCTCTACTGGCTCAGGCCCTTAGCTAAAAGAAATACAGCCACAGCAGGAGGGGGCTAAGGAAAGGAGCAATTAATTTAGTTTTCCAATAGTGTTGCAACAGCATGGGCATCATAATTTAAAAGCCTTTGGAACAGTCTTCTTAATTTCCTCCTATCCCATCCCCTCAACTTTTTGTCTTGGTCTGGCTTTTTTTCACTGCCAGACCAACCCGAGCCTGCCTGAACCCAACCAGTTGGTCCCTGACGTAATCCTGAATGGTGACCTGTGAGACTGACCTCAAGATTTGCCAGGCGGAAAAGGACCCACTTGGTTTTAAAGTGCTGGCTCTGTTTTGCGAAGAGCTGGCAAAGTATGTTTTTCTTTTTACTTTTATAGCTTGTTCCAAAGTCCGTGGAGGATACACAGCTGGCTGGCAATACCACAGCTAATTCCATGGCTGCAGAGTCTTAAAAAGCCTCTGGTGGTGATGCTCAGAAGCAACGCACAGGAGTGGTGCACACTATGTAATATGTATGCCGCCTATAGACCTTCTTGCTCTCCACAAATGCACAACATTAGCGAGGTGTTTCATTAATCTGTGATGGAAGTAAAGCAGATGTTTCTCTAGATAGCAAGTTCTAAGTGCTCTTGATCTGTGTCAATTCTGCTTTTACCCCCCTGCTTCTTGCTCTCTGTGTCTAATGCCACCAAAAGTGAATGACAATTCCAAACCTATTTTACATTTTGGAAATTGCTTGTGTCTGGGAGAGAGAAAGCTATTCTTTTGAAACTCTTTAAATGAATATTCAGTTCCAAACGAATTAATATTTTTCTCATTTGGTTGTTTATCAATGATAGTTCTGTTTTCTCTACAGTATCAATGTTTATGGCCTTCCTCTTTTCTTCTTGATGTCTGTGGCTTTGCAAGTAATCTGAAAAAATCTGCAGGACAAAAAGAACACAAATTTACTGAAATTTCATCTAAACCATAACCCAGAAAAGCAGCAGGAAGAGAAATAAACAGCAATAACCTTTTTGGAACTAATCTCCTCTCTCTTCGGATGAAGGGGAATTGCAAAGGTAGTACATGTCTTTGTAGTAACAATCCCAAGGACAATTGTGTGAAACATGGGACCCAGACTGGTCTCCAAACATTTGCTGGTAGCTAGGATGAGGTAGTATGTATTCTTCTGTTGGTGAGTAAAGTCACCCACCCAGTCTTTACACAATGGCCGCCTGTGAGCACTGACATTAATTATCTTACTGTGAGCATTGCATAGCTCATCACCTTCAGTCAACTAATGTCAGTGTGTCTTAATAACATAAACAAATCAGGATGTCTGCAGCTGAGGGTCACACTCCAGTTAGATTTGTGTCTCTGAATGTGAAAGACCTTCTTGATGTTCTTAGAGGAACAGGACAGTCCCAGCTCTCAGGACAACATCACTAAATCCTCAACAGAATGCATCAGAGCCTTGTTTCTTTCACAGGTTGTGGTTGTATCTTCTTTTATGACCTCCCATTCCCAAAACCTAAAGATTAATGCCCTTACTGAAGGTGTGAAGAATCCATGCTCAGTTCCTTCCCCTTCTCAAAAAAACCAGTCCAGAACTATTTTGCTCACCCATTTCGGGAAAAGGGTTTTTCTCTCTTTTGGAGAGGTGTTTTTAGTTCCTCTTGTGGTGCAGAAAATAAACCAAGACTTAATGCCTTTTAGTTTTTACATTAATGGAACTGTCTTTTAAGTGCTCTTAGGGACTTCTCCAGTGTGTCTAGCGAATGTTTAGACTGATTTTTTTTCTTTCACATTGAAGAATTAATGGCTAGGAAAACGTCTCTGTAGGCATTACAGCACAAACTGGAACGTGAGTCCCACTTTTTCCAGGTGAGTGTCCCAGCAGGATATGCAATCCTGTTTGCATGGTTTTCACCTGAGAGCCTGGAGTGGTGTCTTGTGGTTAGGGCAGGGAGCTTGAACCTCTCAGGCAGAGGAGCAAACTGCTGAAGTGCTCTGTCCAGTAGGCTTCTGCATAAGACACTGATGGTAGGATTGCTCTACTCCAGCTTTTCAAACACTGTAATGATCTGTAGCTAGTTTTTGAAAGGGCTTCAAGGGTGACTCTGGAGCTCTTGACCTCAAGCAGAAGTGCGCTCTGCAGCACAAGGAAAGGAGCTTCAGCTGTGTGGTGAAAGGAGGCTACTAACACCCTATTGCTGCCCATGTTTCATGTTAGCTGGCTCTAGATATATATATCCCCTTGGTGCTGGGGGTATTGGGTCCTATTCCTGGCATTTCTGACTCAAACTGCACATGTGGGAAGCCTAGCACATGTGGAGAGGGGCTGGTTTCTATTTCACCACCAATAATTCAGGCACTGCAGCTTTTGGCATTCAGTCCTTGCTTCTTGTATTGTCAGAACCATACAGTTGCCTGGTGTGGTTGCTTGAGACTAGAATCCAGGTATGCAGCTGGTCATGTCTATCTCAATGGGTTGGGATTAATTAATCTCTTTTCTTTGTACCATTTTTCTGGGGAATACACCTGGGAGAAGATCCAGCTCCATAGTATTTTTATTTGTAGGTAATCCAAGTTTTAACTATTTGTTACATGTAAGGCATAACCAGCTACTCATTCAATGGATACTACTTAAGTTCACCCTGAAACAGACATCCATCTTCTTTAGCCAGGCTTCTCTGAGGCCTTTCCAGTTGTCCCTGGTACAGTGTATGGTACAAATCTTGACTGGAGTTGGTAAAGGGATAAATAAATGCAATGTAGTCCATGACTAAGATAAAGAATGGCATTGGATCATTACCTTAATCAAGTATTTTTAGCTGCAGCTCCTCTGTGTGGATCACATAGTGGGCAGTGATCTTTCATTCTGTGCTTTGGCAAAAGGATGAGGGGCAGTGAAGAGCGAGGAACAGGGGAGGAAGGAGGGTGGCTGAGGCTGAGACATCTCTTGATGAGGGCGGTTTCACAAACTAATGAAGGAGGGGCCTGGGCTTGACTGGTGCTTGCTGACTTCACTACAGGCTATATTTATGCAAAAACCAAAGAGGGGGATAGGAGGGGAGTTTCCTCTAGTAGGAAACCTGGGATGATTTGCTTTTTGTTGGAGGCCGGTGTGTGAGCAGTTGTCTATGCCTACCACCCAAGCACCAAGCTCCGATATGGTTATGAAGATGGGTTGTTAATGTAGTTTTCAGTTTGCTTCTATTATTTATTTTTACAAATGTCCATACTATATACATCATGGGAAAACCAAGACTAGCCAATGAAAGCTGAGCTGCAAAGTTTTCCTGTGAATGTAAAATGGAGTTTTATAAAATCATGCATTTTATAACCATTATGAATTGTGATTGGTTTCCAGACAAAAACAAATTACAGTGTCTGCAAAACTGCACCTGCAGCAGGGCTGTATAGTGCTGATGAAAAACGTGAATCATGGATTATTACAGTTTTGGGGTTTGTTTGAGGGATTTTTTTGTGTTTGTTTTATTTTGTTTTGTAAGTCATGAGTTTGCCATTATTTATTACAATTCCTTTAGGACAACACTGGAGTCTTGAGTGTTAAATGTGTTCATATACTCTAGGGTACCTGCATGCAATTTATATGGAAAAGAAGATAAGTGTTTGAGAAGATTGAACTCTACAGCCACTGGAAATTGGAAGGAGAGAAATTTTTACAGCTAGATGTCACAGTTAAATCTTAATCACAATCATACTGGTATAAATCCAGTGTAACTCCACATGGAGCTCAATAGACTCCTGACCACACTGCTGGTGAATTAAACACAGTTTGTGCCTGGCATGCTGCAAGCCACCCTTTGGTGGAAATATCCTTTGGTGGATGTATGCAGGTCCAGACAAGTTCACAGGCAGTATCCCAATTGTCTTTTATAGTACTATTTTCTGGTGCCCTGCTGGAGTTCCTGATAACCAGAAAGCTTAATAAAAAGCTATAGTACAGATCTAGAAAATGTAGATCTAAGAGAAAAATGTCACTAATGAAAATATTGAAGAAATGTGATACTAAGATTAATAAATGTCACTAGTCAGGTTGCCAGCTCTCTCTAAATAGTGCTGTAATGACCCTTGGAAAAAATTAGTAGAGTATTTCTAAAGACATTGCAGGAACTAGTAAATAGAACATTTCATAGGTTATGTTTTGTCCTTTGTGTGCATATAGTCAGGGAAGAATATACCGCATAGGAAAATTAGTGTGCCTAACACATTTCACATCATGGCTATCCCTGGCATGCTTTCCATGGTTAGTTTAAAATTGTGTTCCATGGATTTACAGTACGTACTTTGATTTGTTGCCAATATTTGCTTAAGCAAGTTGAAGAGCTCATGCTCTACTGGGGTAGAAAGAGTGATAAATTGCAAAAATGCAGTAAACGTTAAAGCTACATTTTTAAGCAGAAATCTGAAGAAATTGCTCTCATGGCTGATAATTTTAACAGATTGAAAGGAAAACACATGATCACATAACACAGTAAGTGAAAGTTTGTGGTAGAGGATAGAGGTTCAAATATTTGCTGCACCTGAAGAGATTTTGGAGAAGTATTTTTTACCGGGTTCACTGAATCACAGTTCATTAGTGTTCAAAACAAAAGCTTTGATTCCTAGAAAAAGTTTATTGTCTTCAAATATGAGAAGTGAGATGCTAAAATCTCCCTACAAAAAGGTGCTTGCAGCTCCAGTGTTGACTTCAGGATAGAATTTGGTCCATTGTAGTTCTTTTAGCCTATTTTCTTGTTAACAAATTCATATTGTTTTTGTTTATTTCTGTGTGTGTGGAGAAAACCATTGAAGAAACTCTATTTTCAGAGCTATGAGACACATACTACAGAGCAGAACTAAATCCTGACCTGGTACACTCTAGTTTTGCTGATCTGCAAATATAGGTTTAGATAAAAGTTTTACAGTTTCTGTGAATCTCTTGAAATGCAAAAAAAAAAAAAAAAAGAAAAAAAAGAGATGCATGGTCAATTACTATGGGCAGGATATATTATTTTATGAAGGATAACAATCAAAATAATTTGAAATAGTTTTAGTGACATATATTCTGTCTCTGATTTATACTTGCAGAAACATACCATGTATTTCTGCAGTTCTGCTGGGTAATCTGAAGAGGCTTTAGATCACATTAAAGTCAGGTGAATATTGTACAAAAATGTTTAGAAGTGCTCATTTCAACAAAAGAAGGAGCTTAGTAAGGTACAGAACTAATGAAGTCTGGTATTCCATTGCCTTGTTACTTCTAGGTGGAATCTTGGATATTTGACTGAAGCTGTCATTTAAATTAGATGAAATTCTCAGATCTTTTAATGAGTTCCCTTAATATGGGGATACCTAATTACTTTTATTGAAAGGCTAAAAGTGGAAAATAGGCCTCATCATAGATACTTATTATATATTTGTACAAAATTTTGTAAGAAATATGTGTTGGGAACAGACAACAGTAGGAAAATAGGGCATTATGAAATCTCTTTGACTTTGCTCCTCTCCATAAACCTTCCAGTGATGTGAGGATCAGGTAATATTGTCACTAGGTGGGATAAAACGAAATACAGCCCTTGAAGAGTAAATAGCATATAACAAGTAGCAAAAGAAAGAACTGAAGTGAATCATTTGAGAACGTCTAAACAGCTGAAATATGTTCACTGACACAGTTATTTGAACAACTGTGAGTAACAACCATATGAATTGAAGTCAAAGTTTCTCCATAATAATTCAGAAAGAGAACAAAAGGCTTGATCTACTAAATAAAATATATGCTATGAAAAGCTTGCCCAGCTCTAGCTCATATAATGTAAAAGGATGTTGGCTTAAGATATGGTTTATTACTAAACTCAGATAAGGATACAGGGAAATGTTGCCTGAGGACTTCATTAAAGGAGCTATGGACTAGGGGATGTAAGAGTGGTCAGTAGGTGAACCAAAGGTATTTTTACAACTTTATGACTCTACAGTAATAAGCAAAGGATATAACCAGTGGAACTTGGGGGAGGACACAGACAGAGAAAAGTCAACTTAAGTCAGAGTGCAAAAGTATAAAACAGCTTTTGGCAAGCTTATTTTGGCTTTTTAAACTGGAACAGTGAACCACTATGGACAGTCCCCCCCCCTCCACCATTATGCAGGAACTTCCACCCCATTTTCCCTTGGTAGTCCTCCATGTCAGCAGACACAGATCAGCTCTGGGTTTAAATTGGCCCTGGCACATTATGAGATCTCACCTGATTCAGGTCTGTGAGTTTCCCTGCTTCTGCAGAGTGTTGGGCTGTTCCTCCTGCTGTAGACAAATGCATGTGGCTTTACTGTGATGACTTCCTCCAGGTTATGTTGACCTTAACTAGTGAGTCAAGTGGATAATATCCTTGTGGGGAGGGAGGACTGTGTGAGGCTGGATAACATAAATCCTCTCTAAGGTTCCCTGGGAGACCACAAAGAAGAACGTTCTCACATGCACGAAAATAAGAATGTGCATTTGGAGGGAGTGTTCATCACCACTGTGTTATTTTCTGATGGAAGACTTGCAGGGTGTTAGAGTCACTGTAGCTTGCATCCAAGCCCAAGTCAATGAATTACAGGGCATTCTCTGCTAAGCAGGACTTTATGCTTTCCAGTTCTTTCACACGTGGCAATTTTACGAATTATGGGATGTAGCTGGGAAGGGATCATAGGTTTGTCCTGAAAATTGCAATGCTTTGAAAAGGAAGCTGTATTAATTTTTAGTCATGTAAATGTCATACACCTTTGCAAAACTTAGGCATCTTCTGTGGAGCGGTCTGTGGATAGTGCTAAGACTCCCATATGCTTAGGTAGGTTGCTAGTCTTCCCTAAGGGAAGACAATGGTTCACAAGTAACAGCTGGCAGAAATCACTGTGAACAATGAGACAGGTACATTTTTATTGGATGGGAACCCTCATAATAATAATAATAATAATAATAATAATAATAATAATAATAAGGGTCTCCACTAAACAAGAATCTTTGAGGATTTCTTTTATAAATTTCTCCCCAGTTCTCTTTCACTTTCTTGGTAATTCAGGGGTTCCTGAGTTCCCTTCAATGCTGGATGGTGAGTTCAATACACAGGGTTTCATGCATAGCAGGATACCTGAAGGACTGTAGTTAGTGGAGAAAGTTTTTTTGCTCAAAGAGAGATTTGTGTTTTCATTGTCACTTGATTTTTGTGGCTAATTTGAGCATTAGCTTCTCCAGTTCCTCTTCATACTGTCCAAATTATCCATGCTTACTTATTGTACATTTGCAGCTACCAGTCTGCTTTCAGCCACTGAAGGCTGAAAAGGACATAGATGAGCACAGATTCATGGAATGATGTGTTCTGTCTGGTTTCAGATTCCAGATTATGTCTTCTCCCTAACCCTGCATCCAAGGCTGTCACAGAAACTGACTTCATGGTTCTGAGGACCAGACAAATTTGAGGAGGAAACATGTTGGTCAAATGAAAGGAAAAAGCCCCCAAAATATACTAAACCCCAAACAGTCCTCCCAAAAATCCAAAGCAAAGCACAAAGTTCACTAGAACTGCTCTGTGACCTTTCACAGGTGGGAGTTGAGGAATTAAGGAAACTGTAGAAAACTGAGGTCGTGTCTGCTCAGCCTAGACATTAAAGATCCCGTGGTGCTTTACATACTAGGGGAGGATTTACCCTCATGTCCTGACCAAAACATAACCTTTTCCCAGAGCAAAGGAGCATCCATACTCTGATTAGATTACCTTCTCCATCCTGGAAGTGTTTGCATTTTGATGATGCAGCTTGTGTCTTTGTGTAAACACACACACACACACACACACACACACATACACACACACACACACACACACACACACACAGAGAAGTGTATACAGCAGGACTTGGGTTTTGAAGGGGGCTTTTCACACAAAAGTGAATTTCCCATGCTTGTACAGAGTGTGAAAAGGCTTATGGCCATGCCTTGGGAAGGCATGTTCCCTTGGAAAGGGCAGTACTTTGAAATCCTTTTTTAGATAATTTTTGTTATTTATTATTAGTTTAGAAGGGTGGCCAGCAGTGCAAGCAACAACATGTAACAGCTGTTGGGCTTGATTGGGCAAACATTCTCCTTTTACACATGGGGACAGTCCTTTTGACTTCAGAACTGTTAGGAGTATTGGTGATATTTACCAATATTAAATTCAATTTGTGAAAATCATTTAGGTGAGAAAAATAAATTGGAAGTATACAGTTAGACTTGCAAGAATATTTGCAGAGCATAGCTTTGATTTATAATTAGTGTTTGCCAAGTTCTGTGCTAATGGGTCAGAATTTGTTTCTCCTATTTCCTAATTTAAAAAAATCCCAATGCAATTTTATTTCATCTTTTAAAGCACTTTGACTCTAGGGATCAAAATAGCTTAGACTTCTGCACTAAGTTATACCAGAGAATAATTTTTGTTGCACTGTAGCACAGACTGAATAGTTGCTGTTTCAATACAAAAATAAAAACCATTCGCTTAATGTGTAATTAATAGTTTGGCATTTCCCTAAGGCTTTACCCAGGACCCTTTCTGTTTCTGTTTTGTATTACTGAACTCCCCTGCTAAATATTTCCAGATCATATAGATTTAGATAAGACATGTTCCAGAACTTATAACATTTTTTATTTTGACTTTTACAGTATTTATTAGTGTAATGAAAATAATACTTTGACAAGTCCCCAAATAAATGGTAATATTCACCCCTGGATAGCTGAGCAAAACGTTCAATGCCTCTAGTCCATGGGTTATTTAACTGCGCTTACATCGGAGACATAAAAAATATGATAAAAATTTTAGTGCAGATCCGTTAAAAGCTCATGACCCTCTCCTTTGGCGAAGGTGTTGATCCTGTAGTGTGAGGAACACTAAAGGACATTGGCAGACTTGAGAAATGCCACTGAAATCCACGGAGCTCTCCTGGGAGTACAAGGGGACTACAGGATTGGGACCTAACCTTATAAGTGCCTTTGTGGCATTCTCTGGGACCACTCTTACCTGTTTCTATGCATAATAAAAAGGTGTATCAAGAAAAATTTAGTGAAAACTATTTGACTCAAAATGGAGCTGGGAAAATATCAGAAATTCACAGATGTCAAAAACCCAATTATAATAAATTGATACAGACTTCTGCATTCCTAGAGATAAAGAATTTTACCCATATTCAGCAATAGATATGAAGTTATTGAAGCCACTTTTATACTTAGTACTATATGAACGAGAACTCCTGACAAGCATAAAAAGCCCATTTCTGTGTAACAGATTGTGTGCTTAAGGCCTGTATAACTTTAAAAGTAACATTTGTCATTTTTGTAAAGCTTTTAACACACTTTTGAGACTATTCAGAAATTAAGGAGCCTTTGGAATCTAGGCTGGATCTCAGGATGTGTGTGCATACAGAAAGAAGGGCTTTGTAGAGCTCTTTGGCCAAAATGAGCACATTTTCTCCTTGACGTGGCAGATCTCAACTTATGGTTCCCTAGCTGTATGTTCATACCGCAGTTGTTTTCCTGGTGGATGTAAGTCAAATGGTCTTTACCTCCACACCATTTTGTCACCCACACAGACTTACAAGTTAATTTTTAAAAAGAGAAACATCAGTTCGAAACCAAGAGCTGATGGGTGTCTGTTAGAAAATATTAAAAATGATGTTTCAGCATTTCCCCAAACAAGTATTCCTTTTGCTAAATGAAAAGTTTCAACATAAAAAATAGTTTTTCCATTTTTTAATCCCAGCCAAAAAAATGTTTCCAAACATGAGTAAAACTCGTAAGTTTATGCTCTTTACAAAGTTCAGTTGCTCAATACATTTATCGCTTGTCTAAAAATTGTCTGAGTGGCACCAGGTTTGCTACATGGGCAAGGCTGAGAGGCACAAGGGTGCTTTCCTGACAAAAGCTCTTGAAATATCTCAAGTAATTTAAAATTCTTCTCCTCTTGGTCCTTCCAGAATAGACCATGTTGAATGTACATTCAAATTTTCATTTCTTTGGAGCATGCCCACTTTTTCATTAACACATCCACAGAGTTGGTTATGATTTTTTTAATGTGAAGCTTCTTAAATGGAAGAAATACCTTCTTGCCCTTTTTTTCCCAGTATATGCTTCCATGTGTCCATAAAGGGTATGTATCTGACTGCAAAAACACATGGAGAAATTGGAGATTAATTTGATATTCATTCTGTGCACACCTTATAGTTTTTTCAATATAAGGAAGAGTGATCAGTACCTTGTTTGGTATCGCTGCACAGACAATACAGGTGTATTGTCTGACACCATCTGGGAAGGATCATAGCATCTATGATTGGAAATCCCATGTTTTTACTCTTTCCTATATGGATGTTTAACTTCATATGCTGGTCCACACATTACCTCAACCCTTTGCAAATAGATTATTTTTATAACAGCTTTACAGAGCTCTGTCTCTTTGCAAAAGCCATACACCTTGCAAATTAATTCGACCTGAATGTAATGAATCTGAAAAGAAATTAGCTAACTCTCAACTCTACTGTTCACCAGTGTGTATGCAGAACACACAAAATTTATCAACTTTCTTTTTTCACCACAGCTACCATTATGTGATGGATCAGTGGTGACACAAGGAATACGTTTCTTGATGATTAAGTAGTTAAGTGTTAGTAGTATGTGTATGAAAAATTAGCAGTATTTTTAATTGCTGAATATCTCCTTTGAAACTGAAAGAACATTAAATCTCTCTGATTTAGTGTGATTAAAATAATAAATTAAAGATTAAAGTATGATTAGAAACCTAGTGCATGGCCCACCAGTAGAGTTAATACATTACCAAGTCACCTCCCAAACACAGTTTCAACAATCTTACTGACATGTTGAAAACCGCTATTGCCATCATTGTGCAAATTATGCTTTCCTTGTTTATTCTGGTAGCTGAATTCCTCTAGGGATTATGGGGGGAATTTGGGACTCTCCTGTGGCTATGTGCAAGAGGAAAATGAATGGCAAGAGGGTAAAAATGTAAAAGAAGGGCAGAGTAAGAGCAGTAAGAGGGCTGGAAGGGAAAAAAATGGCAGATATTGAATCCCTATTGAGCATGTAAGAGAATTTCCAAGCAATCAACACCCAGCTATGTTGTTTGCCAAAACTCTTGTTTTAACTGCTGTTACCTCTACCTTGTTGAAATGGATGAAATAACTCCTGTGACGTCAGTGGGAACATGATAAATTGAGCCCTAAGTACAGCTGGAAGTCCCCCTTTTTGCATGTTTTGAAAGTTACATGTTCAGTTTACACTGATCATGTGCACAAAGTTGGAACACACTATTTTTATCTTAAAAAAGGAGAAAAAATTCTCAAAAAGTCAATGCAATTCTTTACCTCTGAAACAGGTTCAAATTTTCAAGACCCTTGTCTGAGTTTCTAGGTCCTACATAGTTTTGTGTCCTACTGGTTGGAAATATTTGTATCTGAACTAGGGCTTATGATATGCTGCAGCTTCTGCTTCCCTAAGGTTTTATGACTTCACGGTAAGCAGCATTTGAGTGTGTGGGAACTTGCCCCAGCTGGGCTGGTGACAAGCAGATTCTGCCTGCTTAGGTTTATCTATGTAGAAACCTCCAGATGCAGCATGCTGTTGATGGAAGAAGGACTTGGAAATTTTTTGTAACTTGCCAGAGTTACACTGAAAGAAGGTCTTGATTGTTTGTTTTGGTGAGGAGGAGGAGGATCACAGATGACCAAAAAAAAGTCTTCTTATCTGTGAAACAAATAGCTCATTCAGTTGAGCTCTGTGAACAGGACAAAGGGAAAGGTGAAATGGAACAAGTCCACACTTACTCAGATCTGATAACAACGCAACTTGAAGTAACTGTTGTCAAAGGCTAACAGGAAATATGACCTAGGGTTCATCCAACTGCAGATTTCCATGGGGTCTTGACTCCTGTCTTCAATGGCCTTTTCGCAAGTCTTGGCCAAAGCCCACTGACACTTCCTTTGGAGAATAGCTGAGGATAGGGGAGCATAGAGCCATATTAGAAGTCAAGAAATCAGAATCCTTTTTGTTTAGAATCATAGAATCATTTAAATTGGAAAAGACCTCTAAGATCATTGAGTCCAACCATTAATCCAGCACTGCCATGCTCACCATGAAACCATGTCCCCACATGTTTCTGCCTTTGGCATTTTTTCAGGTTGCAGGTGTGTTCAAGGGAATGGCAACACGTTATGGTACACACTACAGATGAGTTGAAAAGGGTGTTTTCAGAGATGGGGTCCATGCAATGTTCAAACAACAGCCAATTACACATGGTCTATAGGAATATTTCAGCAGAGAGATTAAAACATATCTGGAGACAGCCATAACTTAAGAACATGTGTAGAATAATACAGATGAGCTAGGTTCACCTCTGCTAGAGGAGCACGTTTGCACATTTTCCTCCCCTATAGGCCCTCAAGGCTTGCTCAAGGTATGCTGGCACTGCTAGTTTTTGGGAAGCCATCACTTGTGGAAGTGGGCCCGAGACAGAACACATCACAATAAAATCTGAAAACACCTGAACAACCAGATGTATAGTTTACCCTTGTGGTCTTTTTCCTGATATCCTAAAAGTTGACTGAAATCTCTGAGTAAAAAAAAAAGTGAAGTCTGAGCATGGAAAAAACCCAGCAATGTGTCAGAGAATCATGTGAGAGGCTCGAGGGGAGAAAACAGAACCTTTGCTGAATGCTTAACTGCCGTTTCCCAAGTGAAAATACAATGGCTTCTATGCTGATCACAATTATGCTGTTATAAATCTACCGATTTCTTCTGCACTACCTTGGATTTACAACATTGTAACGAGCCTTACAGTCTTGTTGGGTCTGTTGCTGCCAAGGAATTGTATTTTCTCACCCGGGCACACCCAGGATACTTCTCTTTATGTTGTCACACAGCAAGTGGTCTATCTTCTGAAGATAAAGCATAAAGATACAGCATGTCCAATTTCTGCTTCTTTTAGTAATTATTCTCTATTTAGTCAGGGTTAGGAAAAAGATTTAGTTCTAACTGGCTAATCTGATCTATAACCTTCTATGTTAATTTTGAAGTTTTGGTTTGACAGAGAAACCCGTTGGATTCAATGTGAGGCTTATCTGTATCAAAGCTCAGCCACAAAGCTGTAGGACTGGAAGGGGTCACCAAGTGTCCCACCCCCCATATCACAATAGGATTCCATATATCTGGTTTGTTCTTAAAAATCTGCACTGTCTTCCCCAATAGCTTTGGTCCACTGCTCACTCTGACGTCCTAGACTGAAAACTCTTTCCCTCTTTTCCTGCATTGCTCTGAAACCTTCTTTAGTGCAAATTAATTTTTCATCCTTTCCTCTGTGGCCACAGAGAACAGTTCATCATCTCTGTCTCCAACAGCCTTTTACATACGGGAAGACTGTTATCATTGCCCCATTCAGTCTCCTCTTTTCTAGACTAAACAGACCCAGTTCCTTCAGCTTTTTCCTCATAGGTCATGTTTTCTAAACCTCTTAACATTCTTAGCTGTTTTTTGGTTTTGTTTTTGTTTTGTTGGTTTTTTTTTCCATGTAAAAGAGAAGACAGTTGTTCTGGGAAAATTATTTCCCCAGCATTTGGCTATAGTGGGTCCCTGCTGTGAGACAGTTTCTTCCTTGCTAGAGAGAGTGTTACCCACTTTTGAGTTAATGTTAGCCTGAAGGTCTCATGTTATCTATTGTCAATCTCTGTGGTCACTGTGTGGTGTGGAAAATGAAAGTAGAATGGTGAGGAAGTATTACTGTGTAGGGGTAATATGTGCTAATGTGTGCCAAGTTGTACAGATTTAGCATACAGATAACTTATTGAGAAATCATACATTTCATGTTTTCCAAGAAGCCCATCTCTAGAAATCTCTCCCTAAAGAGGGAAGTTAGGGGGTACCCTTCTTGGAAGATTCTGGAAGGTGATGCAGCATAGTCATGGAGCAACAGTGCTGATGATTTGAACTAAGAATTGATGTTTGCATTGCTAGAGGGAAAGCAGAAATGTATTTTCTGCCTCTGACTTTTTCTCCCTCACATCTCATGACAATGGTATTTCTGGAGGAAGAATTGGTCAGGCTTATCTCAAGAGTCCAGACTTAACTTGGCTCTTTTTTAGCCTAAACACACAGGAGTTCTGTGTTCTACTGATTTTTGTACCTGAAGCTTGAACTACTCTTTCCTCTGTTACTCATTTTAATGAAATGCACCAGAAAATGCAAGGATGATGAAAAGCCTCTCAGAGTCCAGGATCAGCCCTAGGATCCCTTAGCTCCATGACTAGTCAAAATAATGTGTGAGGTTATATTAGAATTTTCACATTTCCTTTCCATGGGGGTGGAAGACTGAAAAATGTCTTCAAATATCTCCAAATCCATAATCATGTTTATTCAGCACCATCATCACTTATTGCCCTTAAGTTGGTACATCAAATTTGCCATCCTTTCTGGGTCTGGCACTGCTGAGGGACTGCAGCCCATTGATTCTGGCCTGCAATATGTCTGTGACAAATACACAGCAGTTACTCTGATGAGTAACATTTGCCACAGTGTTAAATGCTGGCGGGAATACAAATCCTGATGGATTCATCCTACAAATTTAGAGTTGCCTCTAAATTAGCTCAACTAATTTCTAATTAGTTAATTCTTAACTAATGAAGTTAAGCCCTGCTTACACTGGCCATGACAAAGGACTTCACCTCTGCTGGAGGACAGAGTTAAGCCTACTTCCAGCTGCGATGGCTTATGAAATGTTTTCACAAACCTGTGTGGATAGCACCGAAGTGTTTCAGAGTCACATTTACAATGTGACTTCATGAGCTGGAGACCTGTTCAGAGAAGGCTGAAAGAGCCGCTTGTGTCATAGTTTGCACTGTCAGAGCACAAAGCAAACACTAACCAGCAGGGTGCAGCTACAAACCAGCAAGAGCTTGTTGGGTGCTGTGCTAACTGGGAACAAGGAAGGCAGAAGCACTGCCTCTGCCCTCCTGTGAGCCTCAGTGGGAGGATTTGCCAAAAGGAGAAGGCTGTGGGACTGTCCAGGTGGAGCTTTGAAGGAACCAATAAAGAGCTACAGACATTTTTGCAAAAAGTAGTCTAGAAGTGGATATCCGGGACCTTGATGGGATAATGCATCTCACTGCCTTCCATATACTAATTCAGGAGGGAATTTACTCAAGGCTCTGGAGATACTCCAGAAAGCCACCAAAGAGAAGACCTTATGAATCCTTCTTCAATCCAGTACCTTCTAGACACATCTGCAAATTGACTACCTGGGTCTCCAGATTGATCCTGAATTGTTGTTGATCTCTTTTGCAGCCTGGAAAGAAGTCACAGGATCTCTGGATTTTTGTTCCTTCAGAGTAATTTGTATCTTCTGTTCTCTGTGTTCGAATGATAAATGCAGTCATACCCATGTAATATTATTGGCAACGGGGATTCCTAAAGACTGCAAAGATACTTCTAAACTTCTGCCATTATGTGATTATTTTTACCAACTTCCTGGACACTCAGAGGCTGTTTACTTTCCCATTTTATATTTTAGCAGAATGGAGATATATATCATCAGACTGTAGTCTAATGTGTCTAATTAAATAACCCCATGCACGTTCACATACAAGAGTGGCCAATTCAGGAGCTGCTAGTAGTTCTGCCACAAGCTGAAAGACCACACCATTAATTTAATTACATTAAAGTGCAGCTTGCTAAAGAATACTCTTTTCCCCCATCACTGTTAGCATTAGAACTTTCCTGGTGCCTAGTTTGGCAGTGGAAAGGATTGCTTTATATAAGGATGTATAAAATACAAAAACCAGTTGCTGATGATCAGAAGGTGGTTCAGCTTTCTGCCATGAAGAACAACTTCCAGAATCAAGAAAAATGCGAAGTCTGTGTTCTGTGTTCTTTACCGATAACCGTTTGGTTTTGTTTTTGTAGCATACTAACAACTTTGTGGAATGTTGTTCCACAAATCCCATAACTCTTTCAACCTTTCTGCTTTAACTGTGCAAATGAAAAAGTAACTGTAAATCTTGTTGACAATTACTTCTTTATCTATTGGCAGGCAGTCAGCTTTGGCCTGAACAACATGGGAACAATATGTGCTGTGCAGCCAATGCCCATTAATTGTCTCTTTAGTTTCTCCTGCAACTTGTAGAACACACTTCTCCCAGGTGATCTGCTTCTTTAAACATTAATACAAGCTTGTCTGACACAGAATGCCAATAATTTATGAGTCAGATTCTGCTTTTCAGTAATATTTACAGTGTTCTCTGATGTAGAGCATTAGATGCTCTAAGTACAGATGAAAACGTAGGAAAAGCGATTTTTTTTTTGTTACCTTCAAGAAGCAATCCAAAATTACTCTCATTTTTCTATTAACTGTTTCATCAGCTGACACAGACCCAAAGCTTGTTTTTTTCTCAGTCCACATATGTATGCTCATTAGGGAACAGCACAAGGATACAGTAAAAGCAGCTTCCAGGTACTTTCCTCTGTGTACACAGGACTGCTCTCTGGACTGCCTTGTCATCTTGACTCCTTGATGTACTGCTGTACTGACCAATCACTGTTGTAGTTTCTGTAGCTTCTCCATGACTTCTCCCTGGTTTCTGAGAAGGTTGCTGTGACAGTAGGCAACAATAACTGCTTGGCTGCCATGGATACTTTTCTAGTGGGAACAGTTGACCTTTGACTTTCTGCTTCTGAACTAGTCTGTCAGTGCTGAATGCTTTATAACACTTATTTAATGAGCAATCTCTTCTCACCTCTCCCAAAGACTTAATAGCAGAAGCTGTAGTGAGATCTCCTATCATCATCTTTTTTTTTGTTCCAGAAGCATTCCTGAGCATGCATCAGTGTTTTATGTCATGTTGTTACAGCTAAATCCAAGTAACACACAAAAGCAAATGAGGAGGAACAAGTACTGCCTTGAGTTCTACTTCTTTAACACTTTTCATTCAATGTTATTGTACAATTTAGTCACTGGAAACCCAATGAGGATTGGAATATGTTAGACTATTCTAGTTAAATGTTTAATGAAGGTTCAAGCTATTGTTTAGAAATGAAGAGGGGTTGAATTAAGTATCCTTTACAATTTTAAGGATCACCTGCTATCTCAGGCTCCTGGGTCTGGAGTTTGGAATCAGACATGTTTTCTGGCAATCTTCTAGTCTTAGTGTCTGGATAATGCTGCACCAGTTACTGTATTTGGCCTATAGCTACTTCAATTGGCTAAAAGTTTTTTTCTTACCTTCAAACTTGATTCCAGCTCAAGACTGTTTGAAGACCTGAGAACATTGGAAAGGATGGATGACTTGCTGTTGTGGTGTGTCACCTATTCAGCTGTAACAGGAGACCCCTGGCACCTTTTGTGGGATCAGGTAGTGCTCAAGCTGTCAGGGAGAGTGAAGCAGGCTTCCAGATCCTGCTGGTAACCTAGCAGTAGGCTTATTTCTCTGTGTGTGTGTGGTAGATTTCTCTCTCACAAGACTGTGCACCTTTTTCACTAGACCTGAGAGATGGAGTAATAGGAAATGCAGCAGTACAGTGTGTCTGAGACCCTGCTGACCCACACTGCCCTGCTCTGCTGCTGCTGCCTTGCCAGAGGCAGGGCAGGCGACCCCTGCCCTCGCTGTCCCCTCAAACAGCACTGGACGAACCAGCAGGGCTTTTCAGGTGCATGAGGAGCTGTGAAGACCTCAGAGATGTTAGCTGGTGTGCTGGAGATGTGTCTGTAGCAGCCAACCTGCCTAAAAGCACTGTGTGGGAGGGGTGCTTGGGACTGTACACAGCTTTGTGCTGGCTCTGCAGGGAAGCTCTGCCTGAAGCATGGCTCTGGGCCTGGGCCATGCCAGGGCAGTGCTTGTGCCAGTGACAACCAGTTCTTCACTTGGACCAGGGAATAAGAGAGAATGGGCACAACATTCATTCTCTGGGAAACTGCATTTGTGCTAGTGAAATATTTAGCTCAGAATGTGATGGTGCTTCTCAGATTTGAATATGGGGCTGGACAGAGAAGATACAAGTGGATTACAAGGACATTCACAGAACTGGGAGGATTCTCCTTTCTCCTTGGCTGGTTTAGTTGAGCAGATGTAACTTTTGTTGCAGTGCCCAGCCTTGGAGTGCTGTTCTGGAGAGCAGCACTGACACAGCCAGGCTCTTCTGCCCCTCTCTGAGGGGTATGTTCATTAATACAGTCTGTCTGAACTATAGTATCCTAATGAGAAAAGAAAGACACTTATCCTGCAGAGCTGTGTCTGTGGATGAATGACAGGATTCCCAAATGTTTTTATTTTTTATTTTTATTCAGCAACACTCAAGACACCTGAGCCTGTTCCTGCAGAAAAATCTTTCCTGCAGTATCTCAAAATCTCTCTTGTAAGTGGTCCCACCTTGTCAGGTCTGGCAGAGCTTTTCCAGCCCTCCTTCTTGTCGTGACTGGGCCGAAGGTGGTGTTGGACAACCTGCGTTGTTCCTCCTGGGGGATGGTGGGACAACTATTCTGGAGCATGCTGTCTCTCTGCTCTGCACCCCATGAAGCAAAAGCAGGGGGAAACTTGTCCATGGTCACGATCAAAAATTTCAGTATGAAACCATCCTGCTCAAACTGGCACTTGAAAATATGTGGCTTTTCCAAAGGTGCCTAATTTTTACAGCTCCACAAACTCTCTTGGGGAATTCTTTGTGCTGAACATCTTTGGGTGTCAAAAATGAAACATGAGAGATCTGAGTTAATCTTTGAATGGCTGCTTACTCCTGATATTCACATGTCTGTAAGTGAGTTTTTTCCTGGTGATGGTGATGGGGATTAACCCCATTCCCATCTACAAAACAGGGAAATACATTGTAAAAACAAATTTTAAATGCTGATACTGGCTTAGAGGAAGTCCAGAGCCAGTAAAAACAGTTCTTGCAGCCTTCAGATGAAATATCTGATATGCAGTAGCTTTCCCAGATGTACAGGCACAAGGAGGATGACTGGGTTCACATATTTTCTCACACATATCTGCTAATGGAGAAGTCCCATGTCCCACTGTAAATGTAAACACCCAGTAATGTTATATAAAGTTATGGCTTTCTCTGGAGAATTTTTGCTTCATAAATTTTTGGCAGCTCAGGATGGATGTAATCTTGCTCCTATGTGTTAAGTGGAAACAGGGCCTATTGCTGTCAGGTTGCTACACCGAAGCCTTGAGCAATAAGGGATATCTTATTAATGGACACAGAAACACACTTGCCATGAATTTTGAGACTTAGAATTTAAAATGTGCGTGAGTATCACCTTTGAATAAGGTACTGCCTCCTGCCTGTATTTTGTAACACAAGACAGGATTATTGCTTCACCAGAATACATGAGAGGAGTTGCTGCAGCAGTGGCCTCTCAGGTTTGCATATCACAGAATTATTTTGGCCTTAGGTAGCTCATTTAAGTAATGCTGCATGACACCTTTTTCCAGTGATCTGAAACATAACAAAGGTGTATTCTCTCCTACTGTCTCTGACCTGGCTAGGGTTTGCCACAGGGGACATTTATTTGCCATAGGACATAAAAGCATCGAAAGATTTTGTGTTGGTGATACATTTAGTCTTTTTATGCTGTTAGAAATTTTCTCATTTAAACCTCTGGGCACTGGTTTTGCTTGTCTTTTGTTAAATTACTTTCCTAAACAAATATTTCATTTGACGACAATGTGATTTTAGACAATATTTTATATAGCTCCATATTAAAGTCTGGCTCATGAATCCTTCATAACTGTCTTCAGACATCTGTTATCTGAAAGATGACATTCTCAAGTTGTGTAAGGACCCCTGGATATATGTGTATAAGTCTCACTGCCTAGGCTGGAGTTGGCACCTGTCTTTCAAACATCTCGGTACCCTTTCCGAGGGGGACATCCAAGTCTGGGATCTTTCCAAATGGGAAAATTCATCATCTCAGCAGTTGAGATCCATGGAGCTGGCACAGAGGAAGTGGGTGTGGTTACTAGGCTGATTCCAGGTATGGGATCTTCAGAAATCATGGTGAGCTACCCACATGTGAGTCTCTGTTGGCAGTAGGATTTTGTCCAGAAGCTTGAATTCCCTGGTCATCCAGAGAAGCTTTTATTCAGCATGCTCTGCACTGACCCTGTGATGTTTGTGTATGTCACATGACCACAAAGCAAGTCAGTTTGTTGGGTGGAACAGAGTGGGGTTGGAGTGTCAAGGGGCAGAGAGATCCTTCTGTGGCTCTGTCAAATATATCTAACGGGATTGTTGTCACTAGTAAAAATACCCCTTGGACATAACAAAGAGCACACGTGCACTTCACAGGTTAAAAGTATGTGTCTGTAATAGTATCGCTCCATGGTGCTTATAAACATTTTGGAGAACCTAGCTAAAATTTATGATACCTGAAGCATGGTGTTAAGGCATCATTGAGCCACCACTGTTTTAAAAATCTGGCATCCACTTTACTTGTAAGGCTAAACTGTTTTAAATTTATTTACACCCCATCATTTCCTTAGGGACCTGTTTTCCATAAACTAATGAGGCACTGGTGCAAGAGCTCTGCTGTTATTCCTGGCAAAGACCATTTTGACTCAGAGGCATACCTCACTGGGTTTTTTTTCTTCAGTAGCCCACTGCAAATAATAAACAGGAGAAAATACATCATGTTTTTAAATATCAGAGACAAGCTGCAGGACTGTGAAATGTTAAACAAAGCAATTACAAGTTGAAATCCATCTTATTGCACTTGTCCCTGCAGTTTTCATGTCTCACACTTCTCACCTATTTCAAAATTGAACATATGCTTTGTTGAAGACCAGGTCAATCCACCAGCAACCAGAGAGCATGCAAGCTTGCATAACAGAAATAACTAGATTGATATTCCTCATTGTGCCCAAAGTAGTGATATCTTGTTCCTTTTCCCTTGGTTAACAGTGTGTCACACAATGGATCTTTTACTTAACATTTGAGATACCAAAAGACTGCTGCTGAGACATACCAGACTTTCTAAGCAAGTGGTAAGCTGAAGGTCAACTTTTAGAAGTAAAAAGCGCAAAGCTTCAATGGATTTTCTAAGCGCTGATTCTCAGTGCTAAGTGAAAGTTCTGTACAGGGACTGGGCACTGTAAGGTATACACCTGAGTGCAAAATTGCATCCACTTTGCAAACTAATGGACATCGGCCAATGCAACAAAAGTGTACTATAGAAATCAAAACCTTTTCTTACATAACACTGTCAATATGCACTTCAGTTATTCACATCTTTGCACTAAGGCCCATAAATTTGTAAAACTGATTTATTGATGAGGGAAAAATGGTTATGATCAGAGTGATTACAACTGATTGCTAGAATGTTGAGAGTACTTTTCTTTAGATTATTTATATGAAAAATGTCAAAATAAGTGCCTGTGATTAATCTCAAGGTAAAAAGATGAAGGTAAGAGGTAAAAACCTCTTCCCAATTACATGTGAGAACATGTTGCTCTACCTGTGGACATAGGAGGATGGAGACACTGTCCTCCCTGGGCATCTAAAGCAAGCTGCCTACATAAGGGTCTGCAGTTTCTCTGGGGTCATGGGAGAGAGAGAGGTGAGGGCAATAAGTGGCTCTGAAGATGGGCTTCTGCTCCTAGTTTGCTTGTAAGGAGGATGGAGCATCCTTCTGATTGACTAGCTGCAGGGAACCTGGGCTGCTCACCTGGAGTGGGGAGATGAACACTCATGCTCCCTGCCAAGGTTATTAACCTATTTGACATTTGTGAAAATCATGGGAGGTAGGAAGGACATTGTTGTGGTTTAATCCCAGCCAGCAACCAAGCCCCATGCTTCTGCTCGCTCACTCCCTCACTAGTGGGATTGAGGAGAGAATCAGCAGGGTGAAAGGTAGAAAACTCGTGGGTTGACATAGGGACAGTTTAATAGGGAAAGCAAAAGCCTGCAAGCAAAGCAAAGCAAGGAATTAATTCACTGCTTCCTATGGGCAGGCAGGTGTTCATCCATCCCTAGGAGAGCAGGGTCCCATCATACATAATGGTTACTTGGGAAGACAAATGCCATCACTCTGAATGTCCCTTCTTCCTCCTTCTTCCCACCACTTTATATACTTAGCATGATGCCACATGGTTTGGAATATCCCTTTAGTCCTTTGGGGTCACCTGTCCCAGCTGTGTCTCCTCCCTGCTTCCCATGCACCCTCAGTCTCAGCAGCATGGCAGTACGAACAGCAGAAAAGGCCTTGATGCTGCGCAAGCCCTGCTCAACAATAACAAAAACATCCCAGAATTATCAACACTGTTTTCAGCACAAATCCAAAATGTAGCCTCATACTAGTAACCATGAAGAAAATTACCCCAGTCAAACCCAGCACAGATGTAATTTCCCCAAAGCCAAAAAACAAATGTGCCAAAGCTGAAACCAGAAACTGAGTGTCCTGATTTGCCGGTCATGTACTTTAACTAGAAGACCATCCTTCTTCCTGCAAAGAAGAAGAAGTAATTATTAAACACAGAAGACAAAGCATGCAGAAATAGTGATGAACTAGAGCTATAAAACAGGATTTGCTTGTTTGGTTCCCCCTCTCTCCCCTATTCATCCCAGTTTTATTCTAGTTTCTTTAAGTGCTCAGTGGAATACAGTCCTTTATCTGTGAGCCCTCATGAATATAGAGCAACCAAATAGGACAGAGGTGAAGTCTTCAAGCACAGAATGTTCCTGTATTTTTCACAAGCTGAGGTGACCATGAGGAAGAAATCCACAAGCCCAAATTGTCAGTGGATACAGAAATACTTTCTTCTCTGACCTTTCTTTTGCTCACGGTGTGACTAAGCTGATTAATTACATGAGGGCGTACTGTTAATAGCTGCTCATTTAAAAATTTTAACTTAATAAAATCCACCTTGAAGATGAGAAAAGCATGAAGGCAAATACTAAGAATTCTAGATAATTGACTTCAAAAATAACTGATGATGCTTGAAGTTCAAAAGTACTAATCAGGATGTTTAGAAGTGGATTGTGCATCACATTTTGAGTTGTACAATTTCTGTATTGTATCTCGGAAACATGAATCTTGCAGTAAACCAGAGGAAATCTGTTCACACTGAGAACAGCCATTGCAAACTGCTTCTGAATTACACTAGAAAGAGTACTGTGATAAGTATAATTCTGTTGAATTAAAGCACATTATACAAAGAGTACTGCTAAAAAAAGAGTTCAATTTTCTGATACATTTTAGATCTTCTAATCCATCCTGGTAGCCGAAGTTTAAATTTTCCATGTGAACTTTTTCTTTCTTAAATCTTAGAAGGTGATGAGGTCCCATGCTTGTAGAGTAATTCAGACTTTCCATTTCTTTATTATGTGTGTATGATGTAAAGTGCTTTTATGTACAAAGTAAATAATGGCTTTTAGATATAAGAAGACAGATTTGTAAATTTAAATATCATTATATATAACTGCAGCCAGATTATTTGATAATGCCCATGTCTGTTTACTCTCACAGAACGTGAGAATGTTTTCGTTCCATTTTACGATGCTGTATTGCACATATGTGTGTAAGCACTTGAAAATACTCTCACAGATGTATAGGCATGATGAAGCCCACGAACAGCTGTTAGAGTGGGTGACAGACCCTTGACTTGAGCATGTTCCTGGCAAAATTTACTGCTTGGGCAGAAATGAGTTTTTACACTAAACATGCTCAACATGTCAGGTGGTGCATTTGGCCAAGGGTGCCTACAACCACAGGCATCTATCCTGGCAGCCAGGCACCAAGATGCCCAGCGTGGTGCTTTAGAGATGCTGTGAACTTCTGCAGTGTTGTGGCGTGGCCTTGTCCGGCTAGATGGTCAGTGGCCGCAACCTTCCCAGAAGCCTCACGCTTGTCCGGCAGTACCTCGGCGCGGTGTGTGATAGCTGGTAGGAAAGGTACAGTGCTGTGCCTTCCCTGGAGTCCCTCGCAGGTTCCAAGGCTCCCTGAGCCTTGCTATCCTGGGTGCAGGCTACCACCTGCAGCCAGTAACCCCAAGGGGGGCTGTGAAGCCACCACACATACACCCGCTAATCCCACCCGCACAGATGGTCGTGCAGGCAGTTGCACAGTCGACGCCTTAAGACAGGGATAAAGAGTCAGAGGTGGACTCTCCTTATGATATTCCACAGAAGGTGTTTATTCTTAGAGGGTCAGGGAAGGAGAGCCCAAAGCACAGGGTGACACAGGATTATATGCCAAACCAGACAGGGGTGGAGAGAACACTGAGGGCCAATCACATTAGGGTCAGGGGGAGGAGAAAAGGCGGGGTAGCAGTACACAAACCAATAGGGGTAGGCGAGGGGAGGAGCAGGGGAACAAAGCCAATGGGGCATCGAGTGAGGGAGAACTTTCCAGAACATAACCATATACAGAACATAGACTGACAGACTAACTAAACAGGGGAATGTACCATGACAGGGCCTGGAGGGGAGAGACTTTCCTCATTATTACAACCGAGGGGGAGACTTCAGACCCTGGCCTCGAAGCCTTTTAACACCAGGGCTCTCTAGCCCACTGACTCCTTGGTCCCTTATGTGGCTGGCCCATCCTACTGCAGGCTCAGCCACCTCCACACTGCAGCCTGGCAGAGGTCAGGCAGCTGCTACAGGTGAGAACATGGGTGGGTAGAAGAAATGCTAGAAATCACAGCATGCTACATTCCCACCACTCGTGCCTCATCTTTGGATGCATGCTGCCTCTGGTAAGCACAACACATGGGTTTCTCTTGTCTCTCTGGTTCAGGCTTGGTCTGCAGAGGAGAAAAGCGGAGGAGCTTCTGCCTTGGGTCTTTGCTGTGAGTGAAACCAGAGAAAATCCAAGATTTGGTCAGTTTTGGACACAGCCTTCATGCCAGGCTGCCTTTTCTTGCATCTTTGCTTGCGCTGGTGGAGATGTCGGGAAAACACCATGGTGAGCTGCATCTTCGGAAAGCATGCCCTTGTGCATTCATGCACACATGCACAACCTGGGTGCCCTTCTTGCAGCCAGGTGTTTCATTGCAGACACCAGGGGGAGGATGAGGATGGGGCAGGAAGGGAGAGCAAGGCCATCACTTTAGTCAGCAGCGTCCAGGACAGAAACAGTATATGCTCACTAAAGCAGGCAAATATACCAGCAGGGTGGCTGAGACAATTTTGGGGTTATTCAGGAAAAAAATGTTTTTCCCAAACTTGCCCATGTCTTACCCTAGCTTTTCACTCACTGTGACCCTACATACCCCTTGGTGTGCTTATTTTTGTTTTATTAACCATCATCCATTCTGGCTGATAGCAGCACAGCCAGAAAACAAGGGTCTGGTTTCCTTGCATCCCCTTCCTACAACCTCGGCCCCATCCTGCTCCATGTGGAGTGGGGTGACCAGTGCAGTGGGACTGCAACGTTAGGGAATTAATGGTATGTGACTGCACTCGAGCACTAAAAGCCACTTGGTGGGACACTGAGGCTGTGCTGCACTGAAGGGCAGAGAGCACCTTTGGGAGATTTATTCCCCTACTTAGATCCTCATAATTTTTTTTTCCTTACCTTTGCAGAAAAGCAATTCAATAAATCACCAAGAAATGCCTCATATGCTCACAAGGAAAAACCATTACCTGCGCGTTTTCTGCATGCATACAGCATCGTATCTACATTACAAATGTCACAAACATGTCTTAGAATCAGTCTCCTTCATTTTTTCCAGATGGCAGAAAAACAGCTTTCTACATCTGTTCCTTAAAACATATTTTTATTTAAGTTAAGGTGTTCTGCTGAACAATGGTACTCGTAAACAAGTAATAATGCTCAGACCCCCTTTGCACTGCTTTAACTGACTACCCAAGACACAGAGAAGTGATGAATTTTGCTTACAGGCTCTGATTTTTCTTTACTTCATGGTGTAATTGATGCTCACAAAAATTATGTAGAAGAGGTTGTGAGATGTGGCAGCATTTTTTTTCACCTTGAGTAAAGGTGTTGAATTTAATTTGATTATATTTTTAAAAAAAGTAGCTCTGAGCTGGAGAACCAGAATTTTGAACATCAAAAGTCCTGAGACATTTTATTTTGATAAATTCAAAACTTTATAAAACGCTCTTGAAAATGTTGAAAAAAAGGTCTTTGAATGTAGATTTTCCTGTATAATGCTTTACTTCTGGCAAATCAGAATTTTCTGAGAAAAAAATACTGTCATTACATGTCTCAATTAACCCCCCTTGATATGAGAAGGGTCATTTAAACCTCTTGAGAATATTGTGTATATCTTCACAAAAATTCTGAGATTTAATGAGGGGATTTATGAGCAACCACAGTCAGGTAAAGTAAAGAGAATCATAGGCCTGCCCTTAACAAGTAGGGGATGCCCATCTTTGTATTTTTGGAGGAAATAAGTCCTCAAAGCTTTCACCTCATCTTCTATCTTCCATCCTTCCATCTTCCAGCTCCCTGAAATTGTGGCTATAGAAATCATTACTATGCGAGTGTCAAGCTGATAAAACAACCCCTTGTGAAAAAAACCCCAAAATAATGTTTTAAAAATTCCCTTGTGAGCCTGTCGTCTTGTAGTGGGACAAATCACTTATATTTTACTTATCGCTTATATTTTCTTCTTTGTGCTCCGTTTCCTTGTCTGTAAAATGGATTGTGTGATCCTGATGCTTGAGAGAAATTGATGCCTTATAGGGAGTACCTAAAAGAGAGAAACTTGACAAAGATTAAAAGGTTAAAAGCGGTGGTATTTATTTGAAGGCCTTCAGGTACATCCAGGGCAGTCAAAGCTCGCTCGGGGGGGGGCCTACACCCCAGGTGGACCCCCTGAGATCCGCTCCCCAAGTTAGACCACCCAAGATGGACAACTGGTCACGAGTTGTCCATACTTTTATAAGTTTGGTCCATTATCATATTGGGGCTAGCTCTTCCAATTACAGTCCCAGCTTATGAAGTAATTCCCCCCAGGTTTTTCCCCCCTTCGTCAACGGTTGTTTGGGCCTGAAGCAGTAAGGTGTCCTTGAAGTCCAGGCCTGAAGATGGATTGTTTTGTCTAAAAGGCAGTAGCTAACACTTTTATATGGGCTTTAGAGTTATACACTAAGAATTGCAGGGTTACAAGTACATGAAAAATATAAAAATATAAAAGCCAAAATCCTAAGGCATCAAAATGGTTTAGTCTCTACTAACACAAGTTCAGCATTTCTTGCACAAAAAATGGGCCAGATTCTCAGCAGCTGCAATGCAGAGCAGGTCAAACAAGAAGGTTGGGGTTTGCATGGAAATACCAGTTTGCTGAAATCCAGGTTTCTGACCAGCTGCTCAAACTATTTTAAACCAGAATGAAATTGCTGGTTAAAAGCAGCAAGATCAAGCATCCACCTGCTGTGGAGCATTTTATTACAGAGACAAAAGCACTGCAGAAAATGTGGAGAAAATGAAACATTGAACAACATTTGCAGCGAATAAGGCGTCTTTAGGAAGCCTCCTTCCCAGGAATGTTTGCTGAAAGGTAAATTTGTTTAAGAAGATAAACTCTACTTTATTGTTGCAAGCCATGGTATAACCTCCTGTCAGAAAAGACTTAAAATGGTGTATATGCTCAGTCTGGCCCTGTAATGGCTTGTTGTGCTCAAGAAACATAAGCCAGTTGAAAGTGGCTCAGTGATGGGGGTACAATGTAGCATTGCCATGAAGAAAGTGAAAGGCACATTTGGCACTAATTTACCCTGTTTTCAACCCCAAACCCCCAGCATTTGCCTCAACAACCCTACACCACGTTCACAGAGCACTACAGCTATCTGGAGCATGTTGTTAAGAAAACAAACACATACCAAGACATGTATGTCATGCAGACTAATATTAATTTTACAGTGTTTTGGAGGAAAAATCTGCAGGACACTGCACTCCCCTCCTCTCCTTTCTGATTTTGTTGGTCATCTGGGAGGTGGTCCCCATGCTGTATTTTTCTGGGACCTGTTCACATCCCTTCCTGCAGCTGGATGGGAGATGTTAGAAGATGGTGGTACACCCAAGGGATGAGTTTGGGATCAGCCTGGAAAGATGATGCTGAGGCATGCATGCTCCTGCTGCCTGTTTATGCAGCACTTCCTCCTTTCCAGGTTTCTCCTGCAACACCTATACTCAGAGTCATTTCTGTAGACAGTGCAAAGCCTAATTTGGGGTTTTGATACAGCATGAATTTACTCTATTCACTACTTCTCAAGAAGATGCTCCAGGTTTTTGCTGCAGCACTGTTGTTCACAGCACACTCTCGGGCTTGACTTTCTGGAAGGCATTCTCTAGTTGTTGACAACTTGGTCAAAAGTACTGCCATGCTCCCAAGATTAGCAGCACTGTATTTTTGAAGTAATTATCTCTTTGTTTACCTAAATCTACATCAGGTAAGGTCTCATTTGGATCTTTTCAAGACAATAATCTGAAAAGAAATTAACAAATTGCATTGCTGAAGTTGAATTTTCTTAATTGGTTCAGTCTATTGGAGATTGCAAAACACAGCTTTCCTTCACTCCAGAGAATGTCATACCAACTTAACCAGTTTTTTTTTTTGGAACTATATGAGAACTTCCAAGTAGTTAAAAAACGTTACTGTTTGTGTGGTGGGATTAATTTCCGGAGGAGTAATGAAGATTTTGCTAAAGCAAAGTGGCTGCTGAGGATCCAGGCAGTGGATGATCCAGCAGCAAGTTATGAAAGAGAATCCTGTATCCTGAGCACATGTGTTGGAATATTGGTGCATGCTTTGGTTACACCAGAGGTCTCTTGGTCATTTGTTGTCAGTAGCTCTAGAATGCTTTTTCCCAGTGCTATATCTGCATTACACACACAGACACGCAATATGGCACAGCAGAGGTAATGCATGTGCCTAACAGGTGGGAAAAGTATCAGTGACATGAATGGCAGAGTTGTACTAATGCAGGTTTTTAGATACTTTAAAAATTCACTTCTACAATTTTGTTGGGTGCAATTCTGTTCTTAGGTAAGGCCTTAAGACCAGAGGGAACTTCTGTGATCAGGTAAATGCAGAAGACATAGAATACTTGTTTTTAAGCCCCCAATCAGGTTTGCTCATGCACTGCTGCATTTGCAGCCTCAATCAATTCCCATTAGCTTTGGCAAAGGTAAATGGTTGAGTGCCACAGAGTTAGGCCACATTAATCTCACCTTTTCTCATGTGGGCTTTAAAAAATGGAAATGAAAACAATTGAGAGAAAATACTGGCCTTCTGGGAGAAGAACAAGTTCTGCCTGCTGGTCCCAGAGGGGATATATAACACCAGGATTAGAGTTACTAAAGAGTGGCTTAATGAAGCTGGCCGGTTCTAAACTGGTCATGGTAGTACACATGGGAACAGCATCTGCATGCCAATAAAACAAGACAGTCCATGGTCTTTAGCTAAGAACCAATCAAATAAAATTAAAACAGTGTCTTCATACATAAAAAATTCACCATTTTGACATTTTTTACCTTTTTTATTTGGACTTAAGCACAGATTTATTGATCTTGTATGTAGCTGTAGGGAATAAAGCATGATAGCTTAAGTCCATTAGAAGGTGAATCAGATGGATGTTGTTTGCTGATCCCCCCAGCCAGCAGAAACTGGCCTGTAAGAAAAGGATGTCTCTGCAAAGCAGTTGACTGTCAGCTTCTTTGGCAGAGGGGCTTCAGGTAGTCTTGCTCAGGTACACCACTGCACATATCCTGGCATTTAGACAGGGCCATTCCTGGGCCTGCAGCCCTATATAATGCAGCAGCTCTTCTGCTCTCAGTCACATCAGAAAATCACCTTCTCAAACTGAATCAACTCAATTTTAAAGCAGTTTGCACTCTTTCAAAGTGCATGCCAGAACCTTACTACCATCTGACAGTTAAAGCCTTTTAATTATCCTCATCCATGTATTCATGGCTAATTTTATATAAATGAGTTATTGCATTAGTGTTATCTTTTAATCATCTTATCCACTCCACAGCATTTGCTATCTCTAAATATAAAGTAATATTGATATATTTTTTTATCTGCCTTTCCTCCCTACCCTCCCTTTTTCTCCCTATCAATTCCTTGCACCCATGCCTTGTTTTGGTGTGCACTGGCCTTGTCTGTGCCTGGTTGCTCCCTGTATCCAAGGAAATGGCACTGCCCTGCAAAAGTGCCCAATGCTTACCTATGCTGTTACATGCTTTCGTGAACACTTTTGACCGTTCTCCAACACAGCTCCTGGACTTGGTCAGGAGGTGTCATGAGCCAGGGAGTGCTGTTCCGGTCAGTCCATCAGTGTAGATATCTAAACCTAGGTGTGCTTAAGTTGCTAGTATAGCTAGCTAGTATTCTCCTAGTGACTTCCTGCACTCCTCACACTAATATTTCTCAGATCTGCATTACTGCCATTGATAGAGGTGAGGTCTGCACCTCTATGGTGGGAGTTACTGCCATAATGGCAGGGCTAGAAATTTTGTGGATAGCATCATTTGCTGGACAGAAAGAGAAAGAGAAGGAGGGAAATAGGGAATATGAAAGAGGCATAAATAAGTGCAGGTTGTTATGAATTATCAGCTGTCAAGAGGCAAAAAAAAATAAAGGTTGCATTCAACAAATGTATCATTTTGCTTGAAACCACTGTCTATTTACATTCCAATTTTTTTTTCCTACCTTAATCCTGAAGTTTGCTGTTACTTGGGCTGGCATATGTGCTGATATCCTCAGGCAAAAGTACAGTCTGAAGTTAATCTATCTGGCAAACCCTTGAAGTGCCTGTTGATAGAAGAGAGTTAGTTTCTGAGCTATACTGATCTTTCTGCTCTGCCTGTTGATAGAAGAGAGTTCGTTTCTGAGCTACACTGATCTTTCTGCTCTCTCAATGAACCAAATGGTGCAGTCAGGAAATGCCACAACACAGAAAAAAGGCTGTTTAGATGGAAAGGAGAACACATGGGACTTGCTGTATCTGTTTTGGTAACACATTCTCAATTAAGATGATTAAAGGTGATGCCTATCCATTTTCTGAGACAAAATCAAAGTAGTTCTTGTAACAACCATTTCTTTTTCTTGTATAGTTGAAAACAAACAAACAAACAAACAAAAGATTTTATTATTCATGAAAAGTACCAGATTGATAGTGCTGAAGATAGAAATCTGCTGTTCAGAGGGCAGGTGAAAAATGACCTCACGGCTAATATGGCTGAGATTTACTATAGAAAGGCCACCTACAGAAGTAAAATGACAGTTGAATTCCTCAGTTTCATTGATCTATTTTATTTAGAATGTTTTTCTCTCCACCCGCATCTGTTAACTTGGGAAACAGTGGTATTAGCATTTCTTGACTGTCTCATTAGTACTGTACTCAGATATGTTCCTTTTGGAAAACAACCAAGCAATTCCCCTATAGTCTAGCTAGAAAATGACTGCATACTGCCTTCTCACCTGTGGCCAAAGGATGTTTAGTTTTAATTCCTCAAAAGCTTCCCAAGTCCCCTAAGGCAGAATCAGTTCCTGCATGCCAACACTTGAGTTTATTGAAAAAGATATAGCAGCACCTGTGACCAAAGGCTCCTGCTGCCAGAAGCTGGAGCTGTAGATGGAAGTCCCTGGATCTCCATGAGAAATACCTTCAAGTGAGAGTAAATTCCCACATAATAAGATAAAGAGAGGATGGTTTGGAGAAGATGTACCTGGTTTTGGAGACTGTTCACTAATTATTATTTAAATACTACAATATTTCAGATTCTAAGGCCATTTGTTAATTTTTGGGAAGTCCCAAATTAAAAAAGAAAAAAAAAAAACCTTACAGAACTGCTAGAATCAATCTCTTCTAATCCAAACAGTGCCAAATTTACCCTTTAGTGAATCAAATCAAAGTTTGACATGATCTTAAATGCCTGCTCTTTCAATGTACAGGTTGCTTGCTTGCAAAAAGCCAACAAGGCTTGATTTTCTCCAAAATTATGCCTTTCACAGAATCATAGAATTGTTAGGGTTGGAAGGAACCTCTGGAGATCATCCGGTCCAATCCCCACACCAAGGCCTCAGGGTCACTTAGATCAGGTTACACAGGAGCATGGCCATGTGGGTTTTGAATATCTCCAGAGAGGGAGATTCCACGACCTCGCTGGTCAGCCTGTTCCAATGATTTGCCCTCCTCAGTGTAAGGAAGTTCTTCCTCATGTTGAGATTGAACTTCTCGTGTTTTAGTTTATGCCTATTGCTCCTTGTCCTGTCACTGGGCACCACTGAAAAGGGTCTGGCACCATCATCTTGGCACCCACCTTTGAGGTATTTATAGATGTTGATGAGATCCCCTCTCAGTCTTCTCTAAACAGACCCAGCTCCCACAGTCTCTTCTTGTAACAGAGACGCTCCAGACGCCTCATCACCTTTGTGCCCTTCCACTGACCTTCTCCAGTAGCTCTGTGTCTTTCTTGTACTGTGGAGCCCGGAACAGGACACAGCACTCCAGATGTGGCCTCACTGGGGCTGAGCAGAGGGGCAGGATCACCTCCCTTGACTTTCTGGCCATGCTCTTCCCAATACACCCCAGGATACCAATGGCCTTCCTGGCCACAAGAGCACTGCCGGCTCACGGTCAGCTTGTCACGCACCAAGACTTCTGCAGAGCTGCTCTCTAGTGGGTCAGCCCCCAGCCTGTGCTGGTACTTCTCTCTCTGTTCATGTGTCCATATAGCCCAGTACACCTGAACAGAGAAGACTTGAAACTCTGGATAATCCATTCACCTGGAGTTACTGAGTAGCAGCTCAACAGTCTGTGTTCTGTACTACGGAGTATTGACAGATTATAATCATTTTGTGTCTAAAGGTCCCTGAGACTTGCCTTTACTGTAGGGACTGTGCTTACAGCTCAAGCATCTGTGTGCTTGGAAATACTCCACAACTCCCCTCCCTTTGGTCCTTTATCCTCTCCCTCAAACATACATTTCTTCTCCTGACCTCTTCCCTAATATGGAGGGAAGCATTATGGAAGATCTAAAGGACTTTTATTCACTGACCCAAGCCATCATCATTGTCTGATGATCCCCTACTCATCTCCTCTCAGGCTGTTTGATCCTCTACTGTTCAGAGAAGCCACCCCAACAAACCAGGTATCCTGGCTTCTGCTCTAGCCATCCCACTTCTTTATACTCAGTGAAAGCTGTCTGAAGTTAAGCAGAGGGGGCATGTTTTTATTTCTTTAATAGATTTAAGTCAAGACCATTTACATTAATAAAATAAGTCCCTTGAGGTTTTTTAAACCCTCCAAAAATAGCCCTCAAAATTCAGCCAAAGTTAATGCAGCCATAATTTCCATGGAAAGCACCATCAGATGGAGGAGGCTATGCCAGCCAGCATGCCTATGATGGCTGTTCAGTCCCCTCCACACTTCTCACCTTGGCAGATTTTGTAGGGAGACAGGGGAAAGGTAATGGTTGGACTCTGACATGATGTCATACCCTCTGCTCAGGAGAAGATCACCAAAGCTTTCAAAAAGTCTCTTACAAAATCCCTCATAAGAGGCTGTTAAAGAAACTATGCAGTCACAGAACAAGAAGAAAGTGCTATCAATGATTAGAAATGGACCAAGAGACAAAAGCATAAGAAAAACCAAAAGTGACTAGCTTTAGACAGACTGAAAGAGAAACAGGTGCAATCCATGCTGTAGAATATCATGACTGAGGATGCTGCAGAAAGAGGTGAACAGTGAGGGGAGTTCTTGAATGTGAGCAGGATTACACTGCCCACTGGGCACCATGCATGGCAACTCTTGGGAAGGGTATGTGAACAATTTACAGGAATTATAGTGCATGAACTTTGATGATTAATAAATGAGCCCAGCAGAAAGATCTGTGAATGCCTTCGGTAAACTAGCAGTGTCTGAGACCAACCAACCGAAAAATCCTCCTGTTTCAAAAGCAAGTGCTTTGAAATGCCCACCATGGGAATGATGGGCACAATAAGGAGAGGAAAACATCTTCATGTGGTATGAAATGATGCATCTCAGCTGAAATTGGTGAGCAGTGCTCTCATAGATAACCAGTCAGAATCTGACCTTTTTTCTTGACATAAATACTGAAAACGGAGAGCAGGAAGAATAAGGACGTAAGCCGATGGCTAAAAAGAAGATGGCATCTTAGAAACAGATTATTCCATAATTTGATTGCCACTGGAATTTTCAGGAATTGCCTTTGAAACATCTTAGCAAGTCTTGAAAGAGAGATATTAGACTAGGCAGGTTGTGACTTGATGGAGTATAGCAATTCTTAACATCAATGGGAGGTCTTCAGTAAAGTCTGACATGATACAGGCTATTGGTAAAGCTAGAATATAGAGGATAAATAAATAAAAGATGTGTTTGTTGTTTCTAAAAGAAAAATAAATCCCCCCACTCCAAGCTGTAGGGTATCCATTTCTCTCCAGTTTGTAAGGTATAGCTGAAATATCAGGTTAGTGGAAAGGAAAGCTTTACAATTTTTCCTGATTTTTTTTCTGTATGTGCACCCGCGAGCATAGTCAGTACTCTTTGCAAAGACTAATGGATCCAGTGGCACATATTCAGCATCTATGCGTTTCCCAAATCACCACACCTGCAGAAAAAAAAGCGTTGAGTCCCTCTATCTGTCCCTGGCATCAGGCTTGTACAAAGCTGTGTTTCACACAGCACAGATCGTTCAGATGCATCACTTAAGCCAGTCATGAGTAGGATGAAGTGTGGGGGACACTGAGAGGGAATGTTTTACAGAATGAAGGGCTTCAGGGAAAGGATTGGAAATGGAAAAACAGCCATGATGGACTGTGCTTCTCTAGCTGTCAGATGCAGCTTGGAAGTCAACCAGGATGTCTAGAAAAAGCAGTTTTTTCATATCCTGGTGAGTAAGTTCTTTCATTTTTTCCCCCTCCAATGTTTTTTAAAGCCTTTTACATTTCACTTATACAAAAATAGAGTGTTATGGGGAAAACTCCTTTTTTTATACACAAAGTTTTGTCTTCTAACAACCAGCGCAAATTTAGAATTGATACCAACACTGAGGGAGATGCACACATATAGAAAGTAAAAAGCTGACCAAAGCATCTCTGGAAATCCATTTGTTTTTAAAATTCTGGTTTCTAAGATTATGATTATTATTTTCTGTTATTACAGACCCTAGGCAACAGTGAAATAGTTCTGGACATGGGACTAGCAATAGCAATTCCGTGCATAGACTGCAGGTGAGGCGGCTGAATAGGAAAAAGATTGTAACATGCAAGACAGAGATGGGCAATGCTGAGAGCTGAACACATCTCTGGGATCCCACAGCATTAACCACAACCTCAGTTTCTCTCACCTACATCTTTCACATCTAAAAGTATCACCAGTCCCATCACTGCAGGTTGCAGCTACGCACAGGTCCAAGCCACCTGCTGTTTCCTGCTGCAAGGAATGAGATTCCTGGCACACTGCCCCACTGAACACCAGACCCTTGTCTAGGTGACTGAACTGATGGTGGAAGTGTCTGTCTAGACTCTTGGCTTGAAAAATTGCTGTTGCTAAAAGAAAATAAACTTGGTTTTATTGTTTTGGGTTTTTTTATTTCTTCTATCTGAACTTGGTTTTCAGTTAGTGACAAAGACATACATGGTTCCCCTGCTCTAGCAATTCCTGGGTTGCTGTACTTGTTGTGTAACATTCTCAGGATGTCCCTGCTCTCCTAGCCAGGGATATAAAGATTGGAGGCATCTCAATATCTTTCTGGCTTCTTCTCATTAGCACGAGTGTTCAGGTCTTCAGAAACCTCTTGGAGTTCATTGTGTATCGCCTTTCTTATCAAGCTGTTATGTAAACATTCAGTACTGTGTGTAAGATATGATATCTTGATAGCTTTATCCCTCTTATTGTCTCTGGGGTTTTGGCTGGGGTTTGCCACAGAGAACATTTATTTGCCACCGGATATAAAAGCATTGAAGAGAGAATACACCTTTGTTATGTTTCAGATCACTGGAAAAAGGTGTCATGCAGCATTACTTAAATGAGCTACCTAAGGCCAAAAAAAATCTGTGATATGCAAACATGGTTCTACAGGCAATTCAGGAATTTGGTTCTTCAGGTGGTTCCAGACATTGGAAATGAAGTGACTGGGGTGGTATAGACACTATAGAAAAGGGTCCAGCTTCTTTTCTGTAACCTGTGACTGTCCATCTGACATAAGAGACGCATCCAGAATGCTGTGTACCACACCACATCATGTGTTTGCTGCTGCATCTGTGCTTGTTTAAAACACTTCCCTTGGCTCAGCAACTTTTGATACCTGTCGTGGAGGCAGAGACTTCTGCTGAAATTTAGTCTTGTGCTTCATTCTTCTGTAGCGGTTCACACTGAGCTTTCTTCATTGGAGCAGCCAGGTCTTTTGCACTGTGCCATGTGGATTTGTGCGGGCTGCGACTTTTCCTTTGATAGTCATTCACAGAGCTTATGGGTGTGTGCTAGTGTTACTGCAATTATCTATTAATCATTATTACACACAAAATCACTGCTGACTTAGTGTACTCTGGGTTATCATTTGCATGCTTATTATGTCCAACTTGGTCTCATCAGTGATGGTTAAAACTTCTGCCAGATCTGGATCAGGTGAGAATACACTCAGATCCTTTCCATTTGCCATGCTCTGATTGACATGTATAGATCTGTTATTTTAAACAAGAAGCACAATTTTTGCTGACTCACCTGGCTACTTTCCGTGCTGCTGAAATTTATACTGTGCATCTACCACATTTATTTTTAGTCAAAAAAATTCTTTAAAACTAAGAGTGTGCTATTGTGTTTGACTCTGGCAAGGGGGAATGCCGTAGGATGCAGACCTGCCTGCAAATCCAGTATGGTGTTTACACACTTGCTCTGCTGTCACCCATCCCACCCACACCACTCCCTCTCCAGCCACTCCACAGATTTACCGGCTGATTTCATTTTGGATTCTTCTTTTGCCTTTCCAGGACATCACCTACTGCACAGTATCTAGCTGCCAGTCTCATTTCTGTTGCTCAGTACAGATGCAGGGCTTTTCTACACCAAGAGGAATGTTTTTCTATGCTGTACCTGTGTGGATGTAACCACGCCAGCCAGCAGTCACGTGACACTCCCTGGGAACAGAAAGTCCAGCAGTGTAAGCTTGAGTCTGCTGATCCCTGTGCCGGCAAATATACGTATTTTAAGAGAAACATCCTGTCCTGGTTATAGGGCAGCCAGGGAGGTGCAGCTGAACTTGCAAGACAGTCGGCCTTCTTGGTAGATGCCTGGGGTAGTAGCCAGGGGACTCAGGTTTAATTTACAATTAAGTCATCTAAGTTTATTTCTCAGAAAGTACATATTTTAAAAATTCTGAAATTAAAACATAGTTAAAACTGTCTACAATAAACAGAGGTCTTTAAAGGAAAGAATGGCTGCCAGCTTTGCTTTTTCTTCAAGCTGTAACAGATTTGAAGTTTATTTTATACCCAAGGCTTAAAAGATGCTTGAGACAGTTCTTCAAAAGGAGCTGCACATCTGTGAAAGCACTCACTGAATACTTCAGATAATGCTCAATCTGGGTTGGATGCCCCAGAGATCAAGTCAAAGAGAGAAGTGATTGTTTTGCTTTTGATATCTACACCCAACCCCCTTAAAATGCGTGACATTTCAGCTGCAGGCACATTATCAGTAGCCTGAGATCAGAATAGCTGTCAAGTACTTTCAATTTGGAATAAAAACCAAACAAGCAATAGAGGTCATGAGTTAAAGATTTAGGATATTCTTCTGAACTTCTCAAACCTCGTTCTCTCACAGAAAGGACGCTGTAATATCTCTCCATATAACTTATATATCATGGTGGTGAAGGAAGCCCTAACACAGACCAACCAGTATTCCAGAGAATGTTTCTGCTGTGTAATTATTTGAAAAATGAAACTCTCTAGGACAGGGAGATTAACAGGTCAGATTGATTTTTCTCAGGGTTCTCATATCTATGTCTTCAGCAGAGGCTGTGTGAAACTGGTCTGTCCCCAGCCTCACAGGATGGGAACAAAATGACTTAATGCTGACTCTGTTGAGTTTCCTGTGTCATGCAGTCTGGGATATCCTGGTGCGGAGGGGCAAATTGCATTTTGCAGTGCAGGGGTCTAGTTTTTCTTTTCAAAACTCCAGAATTCTTATGTGACAAGGTGAGACAAATCTACGGCATTTTGTCTTAATGATAATTTCCTCTCAAAGACATTTTTGTTAGGAATGACAGAGGATTTTGTTGGGGTTGAAAGGAGAGGAAGCCCCTCCACCAGACTTTGGCTGAATGAAGAGTCCATGACATCAGCTTGTCTTAGTTACCCTGCGTTGTTCTGTAGATGAGGGCTGAGGATTTATGTCTTCCAAAGCATGCCTGGTGTGTCCAACACTGCATTCTGACCTAACACATCTCAGTCCTTCCTCTGTAAGCTACTTTCTTTTGAGGGCCCTGGAAGACTCCAGGTGCTCATATCCCATCCTGCTGCCTTCTAAACACTCAGAATAACTTTATTTTTATAGCGTTTGTTTGTTTGTTTGTTTAAACTACCAGTTAGGAATTAACTGTTAGGAATCAAGGGAAATGGTGACCTATTCCAAGCAGCCCTTGCAGGTGCTGTCTTCAATGTGAGAAATCCCTTCCCTGTCTTTCAGTGAACAAACTTCACCCTGTCAGGAAGGATTTCAGATGTGTCTTTTGTGTAACTCCCTGTTCTGGCAGCCAGGCAAGCTTAGCAGATCTTCATGAAAATCACTTCCTTCTGTTCACAAGCTATGAATGAAGACACCTCTCGAGCCCCCGTGTCTCTGTCACAGTATTTGAAGGTGTATCAGACAAGTAACACCAGTACCACTAGCAGTGTGAAAACTTGCCTGCCAAAAGTGCACTGATTGCCCAAATGCCCACGCACCACAATGCAGGTGGACTTCAGTGAGTTTCCTGATTCTGCACGTCCTCAAGGGACCTGAGGGCTGGTCAGCACACTCAACCCTGCTGTAGAGCCTAGAGGAACTTTGGTGACCTGAAGTTTGTAATGGAGATCACTGAGCTCGGTTCCAGAGTTCACTGCATATTCTTTCCATATTCTTTCTCTGGCTTGCAGGAAAAATGGAAGGATGGTTTGCTTTCTCTTAATGCCCTTTATTTCACCAGTCCTCTGTGCATGCAAAATAGCTTACAGAAGCTGATTTGAGGAGGCCTGATAGCTAGGGTAGGTGAGCAGTAGCAGTCTCTTGTCTGGCATGGGGAGTGTATAGGGAGCGCCCTCTATTGATTTTCCAAGTCTTAGGAGAAAGGTTGGGTTCTCTGTATTCTTCACTGGGGAGAAGCATAAAGCTTTGTGTGAAATCCCTGTCAACATTATTCACTCAGTGTAATGGCTTCTTAGGCACTGAGATGCACTCATACCACCTAATGATTGACATCTTGAAGTCAGGTGTCTAATCTAGTTGCTTGGCCTCAGTGGAGAGAAATGGCTGTCTCCAAGTTGATTCATTCCAGCTATTATGGGCATTTGTTGTAGGAGAAGTTGTCCGTAGAGGGTGACCATCACTCTGTATTGGTTGTAGGTTGGATGTTGAGTTTTTAGGCAGGTAAAGAAGTTGGACCCTATAGCAGGTAATTTTTTCAGACTGACCTCTTAAGAAACAATATTTCTTGACATTTTGTTCTCTTTCTTTTTCTCTAGCATGAAAGAAAACCTGCTTGCAGTAACACACTGATACTTTAAGGACTATGCTGTCAATGTTCAAATGTTTATTTAGAAGCTCTGGCCTGAAAACTATAAACTGAGCAGCAGTTTAAATATTGGCCTTGGTCTTTAAACTACAATATATTTAATTTCTCTTAGTTTTTCTGTATTTTTTCTAGAAACTATTTAGGGGTTTTAGAATTTTGCTTATCACCTGTGTTTGCAGGGTCTGTCATTCATCTGGAAATGTAAAAACTATACTGCTAGCCCACAACTTCAGGTGTCAGCTCTGAGTCATATGCTTTTTTCTGGATACAGGTTAGGGAGAAGGAGATTCTTTGCCTTGCAAGATTGAAAAAAGAGGTTAATAGAGTATGAGGTGCTCAGAAACTATGGGAATTGGGAACCAGGTAAGGGCTTGCAGGGAGAAAGAAATGAAACAACTTTTGCTATGACAAGAGAGCAACTGCTGTTGTACTGTAATAACAAAACAAGTAATTAATATTCCATTAAAGGATGAGCTGTTATTGCTGAAGGACATACCATAAAAAAAAAGCAGCAGAAAATTAAGTTGTGCCTGATATTGCAATGCACAAGATCCCACAGGCAACAGGAAATATTCCCCATAGTAGGATGTATTACGGATTACAGAGAAAGCACCACCTTGCATGGAGTTGGAGGCCACGTAGTAGGTATGAGTTGGGGAGAGATGGAAGATTCCTTGATTTTGAAGTGTGCTTTCCTCTCCTGCTCACTGCAGTCCCGGTGAAGGTTGTCATCGTGCTCTCCTGGAGCGTGCTGTCCAACGTCTTCCCTGTTTGTCAGGGATGTTGAGGACACAGGCTTTGATTTACCAGTGGGCAGCCCTGCGTTTAAGGTGGGAGTCTTGGCTCATAGGGAACGCAGGCAGCCACCTGTGGAAGTGACTGCGGTTTTCAGACATTCTCCCACATTAACTAAACACGGCTTTAAAACAACAGCTGCTGCCCAGAGGATGCACGGGCAGGTTACACGTGTGCTGGGGCTCTGAGGTACAGGCTCATGTGCTGCGGCTCTGAGGGCATACACAGCCCAGCCGTGCCGAGCCGTGCCGTGGTGCAGCCGTATCGAGCCGTGCCGAGCCGTGCCGTGCCGAGCCGAGCCGTGCCGTGCCGTGCCGAGCCGTGCCGTGCCGTGCCGTGCCGGCAGCAGCCCCAGACCCCGCTAGGTGTCCCCCGCCGTGTGCGCGGGATGAGCGCCGGTGGTGGCGGTGGCCGGAAGGGGCGCGAGTGTCGCAGCATCTCGGCCCCGGAGGCTTTGGTGGCCGGAGTCACTCACCAGGAGATTTTTGCTCCCTTAGTTTCCAGCCCTAAGTCAAACTCGAGAGCAGTTTCTCTAACCTTAGGCTGTTAATACAAAATACTGCCCTCAAACCTGTGGTGTGGCTGTAGCTTGTGGGGAACTAGGAAATTCACTGGACTTTTGATAATTTTAATTTTTTGAGCTATGGAAGTTGTTTTCCAAGATGACGCTCAGAACAGAATGGAGAACTGTTTGTCTTTTCAATGCTACAAATAACTGATTATGCATAAAAATGTCAGACCTGATTAAGAATTGGAAGCTAGACTTTCAGAAAAGTGTTTCAGATCTTGGTTTGCCACCGTTTTTTATGTGTGTGGTCACAGATCTGATTTCATGTATGTTACCAAGCTTTGCTCTTGGTGCAGCTGCGTGATTTGTCCTTCAATTGCCTTTATAGTGAATTTAGTGCACGCTTGAGTACTGATCTGGCTACGATAGTCAATAGATGCTACTCTTCTGCAGCTGAGGAAAAGCCGGTTAATGGAGACAGATCATATTTGTTCGCTCCAGACAGACGCTGAGGAGAATGTTCAGATGCAATTGCTAAACACTGCACCTTTTTGGAAACAAAGCGCAAGATATGAAAACTAAATGTATGGGCAGGTTTTCAAAAAAACCTGGTTTTCAAAAAAGCAGTCTAGAGGCATGGGTAATGTTTCTCCATTCTTAAATATTGGGTGATGTTCAAGAAGACTGAAAAAAATACCTTAATATTATGCTGCCATCATTCAAAAGAAGCAGAAGATAACGTCTTGTTAAATGTGGCTGAATAAAGACTAGACGGCTTCACATGTGTTTTGGGCAGACAGTAGAACTGCGGAAACAAGAGTAAATCAATGACTGCTAAAGAAGGGCAGTCTTATTCAATGGCAATGCTTCTATAACTTGATTCTCTCTCTATTTTTTTTGCTAATGAGATTATGAGCAATCTAAAATTTAGTCATGTAGTTTTGTTCTTCTAGTTCAAGTCTCAATACTTAGCCTTGTTAGGCAGATCATAGAGACATGTTAGAAAGCAGTCATTCTCATATTAAGATGGGTCTGTAGAGGAGGTGGGATTAGTTGAACTTTGGAGACATTGGTCCTCCACCAGGACGACTATAGAGACATTCTGGGCTAGACGTCCAGCTCCTAGATGGATACAGCCAAATGAGGTGAATGCTTTCTCAAGCATGTGCACATAAAATTACAAATACTACAGAGGTATGCCAACTCAAATAGTAAGAACAGCCAAATATTTAAAAGCAAAATTATACATTTTAGGACTTTTAAGTAGTGAAGATAATTTTCTACTGAAAGAAGTTTCTTAAAGGTGTTAATGGAACCTCCACCCTTGACAATCCTGAAAATGTTTTTGTCAAGACTGGATGTTCTTCTAAAAGCCAAATCAAAAGTTCAAGAATTCAAGAGTTCAGCTCAATAAGAAAAAGGAATTAATTTGTGAAAGCTTTGTGCTAGGAAAGAAGTCAGATGGCAAACTTTTCTGCCCCTATAGTCTGTCAGTCTGACAATGCTTCTCCCTTGTGATGTTTGGTATAAACAAGAAAGATGATATAGAACGAAAAATAGTAAGACTGGACTGGGATGATAAGTTGAACTGAAATGAATGAAAAAGTGTATGTCTTCTGCTGAGGTTGTCATTAAAAAACATAGCAAGGGTTCTTCAAGTACCAGTACCACGCTCTTCAACATATGAAAAAGGACACTGTCATCTAGGATACAGCTTTGGCAGAGTGTAGACACCCAGTATGGACACAGTGATGCAATAAGCCCCTCTTTTGAAGAGTGCTGTAACACAGCAGCCACATTAACACCCCACAAAGCCGGGCAGGGAGAGAGATCCCAATATGCATAGCACTCTAAAGCCCTCATCCTGCATTTAATGCAGCACAATAAATATAAAGATGGGAGAGAAAGTGAAAAAGAAAGAGGTACACAGGACAAGTATGACTCTATGCTTGTATACTTAGGAATCATAAGAAAGCTTTTCCAGCCCCCTGAAGTGGCAGATAAAAGAGGAGGATGTTTGGATTCATCGTAGTTTTTATTTCTTAACCTGTTTTTCCATCTTATGGGGACTTTCCCATAAAACGTTATGGCTGAATACAGGCACAGGTATACCCATCCACAGATATTTAGTGCAGAAACACAGCTCTTGAAGACCAGATGTGCACTTAGGAACACCATCCAAGAGAATTAGGATGTCCATTGGGAATTACTGTTTCTACTTCCTGCTAAACTAGTATCTGTGAAGTTTTACCTGAAGAGACATTCCGATCCTTGTGTTTTATACAGCAGAAGTTCACTGGTGTAGCATGGGCCTGGGAAATTTGCATATGGTCAGAAGCTGAGATATTTTTCTGGTTTTACAGCTTGTCAGATCTCAATACACTACAGCAAAATTTGTAAAAGTCCTCTTTGGACAACAAATGTGGGCATACTACCATCTTTGTTCAGCTTTGCTGAACATCCTAGATAAGCCATGAGGCAGCTGCTTTTCCCTGGCCTGGTGTTTGCTCACTGACTGCATTTGCAGAAGTCACCTGGCAGAGTATTCATCAGATTAGTCCTGTGGGAACAAATTAAGGTGTTTCTATTGCTACACTGCACCATGTATTGTGTTATTCCCATGTTATCTTGTATCATTCTGGTACCTGGTGGCCTCACTGAGAAAGAAAATGTCACTGTGCCAGGCATGTACCTTCCTTGAAAAGCAGAGGAGGAAAGGTGGTAGTGTCAGGGAAGAAGGAAAAGTAAATTCAAATGTCTGCATGGGACTTTCAAACCAGTAGGAACAAGTAACTGGAATGAAGATTTCTCACACATTTCTCACATTCTGAAATCTCACACAGAATGAAGATTTCTCATAGGACAGGAAGAGACTGTCTTATGGAGATACTGAAAAGAAAGTGCTAGGACAGCTCTGATCTCAGAGACATTCCTAACTGCATCCCTTTGAGAGTTTTCCAGGGATCAGGAGGTTCATTGCTATCTTAAAAGTTAGAAAACCGAAAAGTGCGGGCAGAGGGGTTCAAAACAGAAAGAGCAAACCTCCTTCTACGCTGAGCACCTGGGGTTTGAATGTCTCTATTGCCCTGCCTGTGCAGAGAAGAGCAAGTGAACGAAACTGCTAATGGAGAGCCTGTTTTGGCTGGGCTACAAAACCCATTAAAACAGCAGAGCCAAGACAGTGACAATATTTTGGCATGCTTTAGTGGTGGTCAAAATGACCCTATATATCATTTTATGTATTTATTTTTCTATATGTATACTGTCACCTCAATGACTTGGCATGCTTTCTAGTCATGCCAGCCAAACCAGACCTTTTCTATTTGGCTCTACCTTCAAACTTTCTGGCATGTCAACTTCTACAAGGAAAGATGGCTGGCAGAGGAGTCTTTGGTCTCAGCTGAGATGTAGTGCCTTTTTTTTGCTGCAGTTGTCAGGGCACAGAAGGAAGAATCTGTATTTATTTCTACATAAAAGATAAAGACAGTAAAGACAAGAAGAAAAAGAGCTAACCAGGAAACAGTGGAATAGGTGTTACTTTTTAAACCAAGAAGTGTTTGAAGTTTTTAAATATAACAGCACAAAACTGGATATAGTTTTAAGCTGTCCAGTGAAACCAGTTAGTAGAACAGTCTCGTCTGAAAATACTTGGAAGTATAAGAACCAGGAAGTATAAGAACCTGCAGAGATCCACTTTCAGCTTCATGAACAACTAATACTACATTAAGGGCGTAATATTTAATGCTTATGGTTTGCCTGTGGACTCACTTTCTAAAGGCACAGCAGTCACAAATTGTACAGTGTTTTAGTGAAGCATCATCTTAGACCCTGCATAAAAAACAGAAATGGAGATGGTCTAGAGATATCCAAAGTGAGGCAATGCTTTTTCAGGACTGGAAAGTAGAAATGTCAGAGAAGCTTAGTAGCTCCTATCTCATTAACAAAGACACCTTTCCTGACCACGAGAGCATGTTTGAAAGAACTACAGTAGGAGGAAAGAGAGTGGAAAATGTTATGCCAGGAACTCATGTTTCATCTTTAATGACATTTTACCCTGACATGGGGATGATGCTGTCACACTGATCTGAGAAAAATGTCTTCCAGGACCTTGTGAAACAGGGAACTTGATTTCCTGAAGCAAAAAGCAATGCTATGATATGATGGTTGGTTGGATAAAAAAAAAAAAAATTAGAATATGCATCTCCTTCTCAGCAGCAGGCTGAGATCCTGAACATGTTACTTACAGATCTATACGGTATCCTTCTGTATGTGCTGCTTGCAGACAAGCTCCCATGGACAGTTCTTACAGGAATAATGCTTTGCGTGAGCTGCCCTTTATTACCATTGGTATAAATTGCCATATTATTAGCACACTAAAATGAACTGACTGCATCCAGGACTACTGCCCCATGGTGAAGGCTGTTGTCACATACTTCATCTTCTGAAAAAGACAACACTTTAAAACCGTGTTTCATATAGAGTATGTAACAATAACTGTAACAAAAAAGAGGTAATAAGAATTACAGTGCTAGAAATTCGGAGGTCTAAAACGTTTTGAAATTAAGGCTAATAGAGATATGGGCATCTGTTAATGAAGCTCAGAACTTCTGATATGGGAAGAACAGGATATACTGTACCACTCCACTGAACCTTCTTGTGAATCAATAATTTTTTAATATCCATAATGACATATTTTATATGATTCATTTAATATTTGTGATATCAAAGATAGCCTTCAGATAGCTCTGAAAAATTGTTTTAATACTTTGCCAGAAATGGCCATGTGTTTGCACTCACTATAAGAAAATGTTTTGTCCATTTATAAGCAACTATAAGCAACTAAACTACTACATAAAGGAATTCATCAGAAGACACACAACCTAAAGCCAAACAAGGGTTATCTGCCATTCTTTTCTGAATACAGAAGTGTTTTCTGGAAGAGACTGCTGGCAGTCATCTGTGTCAACTTTGTCATGGAGATGGACTGTTGTTTAGACCAGGTCAGACTGGAGAGAGCTGCCTTCCACTGTGGACCGAAAGAACCAAGTACTGATAGGACATTCTGGTGGAGTCCAGTTATACAAAGACAGATTTCTAGTTTCACACTGATTTTGTGCGATGAAGGTATATAGTTATTACATATGATCTAAGTTAAAATGCAGGTCTGATTGCAGTACAGGGAAGATAAATGCTTTGCTCCACCTCTGGACTGTGAATAGAAAACATGTCCTGACATATTCTAACCCCCTTTCAGCTGTCATGAATTGTTTGGCTTTCCACAAAAATATTGCTAATAATTTTTTTATCATCATTCCCTAATTGTACCTAAAAGTATGTGAATAGAATACATTGATACAAAAGCTCCCAAATACCTGCTTTGCCAACACAAAATGTACCCCGTTTTCATTCAATATGGCATAAGATTTGGACACCACCCTGGTAAGGAGCAGAGATAATGCCACTTGGCTGACCTGTGCTGTCCCTCTGCATGCTTGCAGTCTGGGCAAACAGAAGGTAAAAATGTCAGCTTAAACTTCAGCGGGTATTTTAGGTCAGCAGATGCTAAAATTTCTTATCTCTTGAAAGACATGGGCTGATAAAGCTGACAATTGCTATGAGATACTTATCTAGTAAACCTTGGCATTGTGTTTATTGTGTATAAGCTGAAAAGTGAATAGCAGGCTGTGAGGACAATTTCTTAACTCCTTTAATTCTGGCCTTAGCTGCGACATCTGTCCTGCCACCAGTATTTTAGTGAGGAGACAGACAGAGCAAAACATGGGTCTGTGCCACCCATCCCACCCCCTACACAGCACTGACATAGTAAACTCTTGGTTTTGCTGATCTCCTCCTCCCCTTTGCTGCTGGGTCCTGCTCACACCATGTCAACACTTCAAGAACTGGCATGGCATGAGCCTCACTGATGGGTCTGGCTTGTGCACTTACAGACATTACAGATGTGTCTGAGTTTGTATTTACTAGCAAGATGCCCATAAGGCAGGTGTTTGGGAGGAGTGCCCACCACTGGGTCACAGAACAAGAGAGCAAATGTGTTCATTTGTCATGGATGCGATTTACATTCTCTATCCTTCAGTATATTCTGCTGTCCAACAAAAGGATCCAACGGGAGCCAGAATATTTGCTTTCACCTCTCCGTTGCTGGATTTGCAGTGCATACTGGATCTGTGTGTTTCCTCATACCTGTCTGCCAGATTAGATAGGGGGCAATAGTGCAGGCAGCAGATGTCCGAGCACCTGCTGCAAGGTCTTTACTCTCAGCGTGGCACAACAAGAACTGATTGTTTACAAATGTGATAGTGTGTACTCAGAGGATACTATCCAGTGTTGTCTTCTCTTCCTGGGCTGTAACAGCATCTTTGAGCTGCTCTGACTGCTGGACAGGAGTGAGATGATGAGTGCTGGACTCAGCCTTAGAGTGACAAAAAGGTAAAGAGCTGTGGCATGTTTGAGTGACCTTCACTGGATGCAAACCTGAGGGCTCTTCAACATGGTCAAGAAAGAAGTATGCCCAACCTGGTGTTTTAATGGAGAAAAATAAATTAACTAGTTATGTAACCCACAACTGCAGTATGTGTTTGACATGAGAATAAAATGACCTGCGTCTGTTTAAACCACCTGTGGATCTAGGCAATAATTTTCAGGATCTCAGCAAACCACTCTGAAGATGGTTCAGATATAGTGTCAAACAGAATTTGGCCCTGTGACTGTAACCAAAGTCAGAATGTTTATTACCAGTTAATTTGTACACATGCCTGTGGCTCTTATTCTTGGAAACAAACTCCCTGAGTGACTGTGAAATGCTGCTATTTCTGCGACAAAAAGTACATTTTTCCTGTGGTAGACCAACTCATCTTGGAAGCTGCTCAGCTGATGTAGCTGTTTGTTGAATGTTCTTTATTCGTGTGTAGGAACTTCTGGAATAATGTGATAGACAGTGTAGTCATATGGCACCCGCATCCACTTTATTGTAGCTGTAGGACAGAGGATCAAGTTCAGTCTGAGTTCAAGAAAATTGTGCTGCTACAAGGAAATATTCTTGTCATTTATAGGTCTTGTTCTTATCCCACAGAATGGAGATGGGGAACTGAATTTGTGATACTATTTTAAACCATCAGGAAGAAGTAAATAACTGGTCTGCAATTTCCGGACACATTCTACTGGGAGCTTTTTAAGGCTATTTGAGCATTTTGAACTACATTGTTTCCCCTTGAGCTGAAAAATTCTTCCCTGCCATTCTGCACCTTCTATTGATCATGGTTCAAAGATCAAAGTAAAGTGCATTTTGTGAGAAGCAAAGGTTAAAGTAATCTGCAAAGTTACTTGACTACTGGGAGTTCAGGGGCAAGCATTTGGGCAGCAAATACAGTCTAGAGCCCTTGTGTCCTGCTGTCTATCCATCCCCTGGCATCTGTTCTGAAAATCTCTTTGCTTTTGCAAGAACTGCATCATGCATTAAAAAACTAGCACAGGGGCTCTAAAACATTGAAATTCACTGCCCTGGTGAGAATTCCATAGACTTATTTATAAGTATGGCATTTTTCCTGCATCCACAAATAGAGCAGTTATCTCTCTTCCCTGCTTGTTAGTGGAGGGAGGATTTTGTCCCTTGGGCTTAATTAAGCACCAAAAGTCATGCCTTTATTTATTGATAAGCCTTTTCAGGGTGCCCGTCTCTGTAATATCTGAGGCCACTCAAGCCGTGACCCCGCTGCATTCCTTGGGAGGCAGGGAAAGGTCTCAGGGATTTATCTCTGCTGCCCGGGAGCTCACCCATCACTAACTGAAATAGTGCTAAGTGTGCAACCTGCCTGTACCAGAGTCACCCCTGGCAGTGGAGGTGGAGTGATTATAACAGTATTTGACTTGCTGGGATATGAGACACTGTACTTAGAAAACAGTCAGAGGGAAATTGGACAGAAGAGACAAAAGGCAGAAGCTTTTAATCGCTTTAGCTTATGCATGGTAATTGGTATAGAAGCTTATGTACCTACCTGAATGTACTTGAGAGAGACACTCACAGAATCACAAATTCACAGACTCACAGAGTCACAGAATGGGTAAGGTTGGAACTGACCACAGTGGGTCATCTGGTCCAACCTCCCTGCTCAAGCAGGGTCATCCCAGAGCACATGGCGCAGGATTGCATCTAGACAGTTCTTGAGTATCTCCAGTGAGGAAGAGTCCACAACTTCTTTGGGCAATCTGTCCCCATGCTCAGTCATCTGACATTAAAGAAGCTTTTCCTCGTGTTAGGTGCAGTTTCTGGCCATTGCCTCTTATGCTAGTGCTTGGCACCACTGAGCAGAGCCTGGCTCCATCCTCTTGACATCCTCCCTTCAGATACTGATAGACATTGATGAGCTCCCCTCTGAGTCTTCTCTGAACAGGCTGAGCTCCCTCAACTTTACCTTGTAGGAGAGATGCTTCAGTACCCTAATCATCTTTGTTGCCCTCCTCTGGGCCTACTTCAGGACCTCCATGTCTCTCATGTACTGAGGACTCCAGAACTGGACACAGCAGTCCAAACTTGGCCTCACTAGGGCTGAGTAGAGGGACAGGATAACCTCCCTCAACCTGCTGGCAATGTTCTTCCAAATGCACTCCAGGATACCTTTGGCTGTCTTTGTTGTCCACCAGGACCCTCAGGTCCTTCTCTGCAGAGCTGCTCCACAGCAGGTCGGCCCCCAGCCTGTACTGGTACCTCGTGTTATTCCTCCCCAGGTGCAGGATCCTGCATTTGCCTCTGTTGACTTTCAGAAGGTTCCTCTCTGCCCTTCTCTCCAGCCTGCCCAGGTCCTTCTGAAGGGCTGCACGGCTTTCTGGCGTATCGGCCGCTCCTCCCAGCTTTGTGTCATCAGGGAACTTGCTGAGGAGGCCTCTGCCCCTTCATCCAAGCCATTGATGGATAATTGAACAATACTGGGCCCAGTACTGAACCTTGGGGGACACCACCAGTGACAGGCCTCCAACTAGACCCTTTGCCACTGGTTACAACCCTCTGGGATCTGCTGCTCAGCCAGTTCTCAATCCACCTCTCTGTCCACTCTCCCAGTCCACACTTCCTGAGTTTGCCTATGAGGATGGTGTGAGAGACAGTGTCAAAAGCCTTGCTGAAGTCAAGGTAGACAACATCCACTGCTCTCCCCTCACCCATCCAGACATCTGTTTCACCATAGAAGGCAATCGGGTTGGTCAAGCATGATTTACCTTTGGTGAATCCATGCTGACTACTCCTGATGACCTTGTTGTCATCCATGTGGATAGTGATGGCCTCCACAATGAGGTGCTCCATTACCCTTCCAGAGACTGAGGTGAGACTGACAGGCTGGTAGTTCCCTCTGTCTTCCTTGTTGTCCTTTTGAAAGACTGGGGTGACATTTGCTTTCTTCCAGTCCCCAGGCACCTCTCCTGACTCCACAATCTTTCAAAGATGACCGTGAGTGGCCTTGCTGTGGTGTCCACCAGCTCTCAGCATTTGTCGATGCAGCCCCTCAGGGCCCATGGACTTGTGAATGTCAGGTTTGCGTAGGCGTTCTCTAACCCAGTCCTCCCTGACCAAGGGAAAGTCTTCCTTCCAACACCCCTTTGGCCTGGTGCCCTGGGTCGGAGATCCCTGAGGGCTGATCTTGTCAGTGAAAACCAATGCAAAGAAGGCACTTGGTAACTCTGCCTTCTGTGCATTCGCTGTTAACCAGGGTCCCCCCTCCATTTAATTATGGGCCCACATCATCCCTTTTACTTCTTTTGTTATCGATATATTTGAAGAAGCCCTTCTTGTTGTCCTTGACATCCTTGACCAGATTTAGTTCCAGATGGATCTTGGTCTTCCAGTGCTGTGTTTTTTTGCAAGACCACTATCAGTATTTTAAAAGGCTCTAATAAAAGCAAGATCCTATATTAAAACTAATCCAAACCTGCATGTTTTCTGGGTTTTCCCATTTCTGACAACAGCAAAAAATTTGCAGCTTAGAATAACTCCCAGGAGAGGAAATATTATTTATAGCTCACCCTTTTTTTTCTTCATAAAGAAGTGTGTGGTAAGCACATATTTAGAAATTAATTGAAAAATAATAATAACAAAAAATTATGAGAACTTTTCACCTCTGTGAGTACTTTTTTATTTTCCCTTACCAGTCCTGAATATGGAACAGGGAAACAGGTGTCATAAATCCACAAAATAATTATTCCCCATTTGCTATGTTACATTTTATTTATATTCCCTGGCTGTTATTTTATGTTAAATCCGCAAGTTCTCTTGTTAGATTTTAGTTTATACCCCAGCAAATGAGGACATAGCACATAACCACTGTTGCTGCAGAGATTTCCAAAACTTAGTTACTCTCTGGTTATGTTCATAAGAGTTTTAAATATTTCTGAGGGTTCTTGCTAACTGTGAATTTTTGTGACAAACTTCCTTTTTGATTGGAAAAAACTGGTCTATCAGGAACAAAATCTTCAGATGTTTTTCCATTAAAGGTTAAATTTACTTCCATGTAAAACCTGGTAAGGTTTTGGCTTTTAAGGTCCAGATTACCTGTCCTTCTCTGTCATGTCCTTGAGGAAGAAGAGCTTCAGACTACCATGATGTTTGCCTCAGACTGGAGAGTTTGAAATAAATGAAATTTTGATCTGTGACAGAACCTGTTGCTTTCAGTGGTGAAGACCTGTTTTCACCAGTGTCCTGCGTACCTACTGAACATAAAAAGAGAGATGTTAACTGCCATAAAGAACATGTAGTCAAGAGATGGTGGAAGAAATCACAGGGAATAAAAGCAGCTAGAGGAGATGTACAAATCGGTAGGCAGCCCATCAAATGTGTCTCAAGAGATAGTTCAGCGGAATAGAGCAGAGCCTTGCAGACAAGCTCACAGAAGCCCAACCATGGATTTCTTTTTTCTCTCCTACATTTTAGATGTCATTTAGTATGGCGTTCCCTTCATTACGTTTTAACACCATCAGACCTGGGACTGCTTCCTTCAGACAAGCTCCCTCAGCCAGGGTGAGAGGCTGCAGACTGTAATGGCACACTGGCTGTCCAGCCATGCTGAGCAAAGGAGAGTTGAGCAGAGGCATCAACTTAATCAAGTTACTGCTCATCAACAAAGATATTTTCAGTCATCTTAAGTGTGGGCCTGAAAATAATATTGTTGTGTTAGTCTGCCTCCAAACCTCTGCTAAAGAGGATTACTTTTGGTCATGCTATATTGCTTCCATCTCTGGACTAACGTTTTTCCCATTTGCTTGAGGTCTCTGAGCCCTGTTTTACTGAAGTTGGAGTAAAATTCCCTTCCATTCAAAGGGAATTTCTGCACCACTTTGCAGAACAGAAGTGAAGAGGAACACAAGTTCAAGTACAAGGAACACAAGCCTCCAGGACAGATGATTGTGGAGAATGAATAATCTGAGTTTAAGTCGGGAGGAACTGCTGTTTCTTTGTCCCAAGACCTTTCCTCCAGTAAACCCTGGCTTTCAGTCCCAGAATTCTTTCTTCACAGTCAAAATTGCTTTGCTTCTAGTTTTTTGCAATTATCTTCACATATAGATTGAAGCAGATGGGTAAAATTCATCCTCTCTTGATTCCAAAGACTTTGGTTGAGCAGTAATATGAGACAGGCCTGTATTTAAAAAGCTGATATGGTCACAGTTTGAGAAGCTAAATGATGGTTCAAGATATGCACCGAGTAATAGGAGAGCTGGAGGGAAAGCACAAGTTACATTCCCAATGGAAGCAGGGTATTTAGCACAGCATGGAGGCGTATTCCATCAGGTGAGTCAAAAGCATCTACCCTGCCTTGGACTGTTGCCTCAGCTCTTGTTATGTCCAAGTGAGGGGCAGACCAGGCAATTTCTCCACCAGAGGTGACCAAGACCTACCCAACACAGATGAAGGGGTGACCAGGTTAGCAGGATGGGGAGCAGCACCAGGCTGGGTTGGACACACACTGATTCACTGTTTCCAGCAGGTGATTTTTGTCAGTGAAGCTCCTCAGGCCCTTGTTAGAAGTGAAAACAGCTTTGCCCACGGGCACATTCTCTAAGGAGAGCAGCTGTTTTCATAGAAACGATTAAAATCTGTACCAGTGAGACATTTTATCAGAGTTCTGGCCAGAACCCCCACCGTGCATCTACTTGCAGGTGTTTCAAGAGGGAAAGCTGAGAGAAGGAAAAAAGCTAGGCTTAGCCAAAAGTAAGCATGACTAACAAATTACTCATAATTGAGGTTTGTTAATTGCATAGAACCCAATTAAACCTTTCCACATCTGAAATGGAATAACTTATGCTCACAGCAGAGCTGTTTAGCTGTGAGACATTTCTGGTGATACTTGTCTGTTGATTTGCCATTGGATAACTTCTTGGCTTGAGGCCAGTGGGACTGAGCTAAGAGACTTTTTGTACATGTGTTTGCAGCACATTTTCACAAAGGGTTGCCAGAGTTTGGCCCATGATGACTAGTGAGTGGATTTATTACATTATTATTTTAGATTGTTATATTATTATTATGCATGACTGACATAGTGAAATTCTTATGTTGCAGAACTATGTAGAGTTAATATAAACCAGTAAGCCAGAGAGGAATTTTTCCTAAAATTCCAACCTAAAGTGCAAATTTTATGTAACTGAAAGGTCATGACTTTATATAGCATCTGCTAGAATATGTTGCCTCAAAGTGGACGTAGAGGAAACCTCTCCTGTGACTCCAAAATAATGCAGATGACCAGACCCCCACCATTTCCAAGTGTGTGTGCCTCTTCCCTTCTTAGTTCCAGCTGAGACCACAAGTGGAAATACCAAGATACCACAGAAATGTAGTTCTTGTGGTACTTCCAGCCCCAGCAGAAGCAGGAAGTATTAGAAATCTTCCAGTAAATCATGTTTTCAAGGGATTTCTAGCCCAGCATTGCAAGTTCAGAAAAGTTTGAACAATAAGCCCAACTCTGCTTGTCCACCTCACCCTCAGGAGATTTACCTTTATATTCACGGACTGTTCTGTCTGAGATATTGCTGATATTCCTTCTCAGCCATAATATATCTTCAGTTTCACATTAAATTCAGCAAGAATTGAGATTAAATCTTGTTCTGAAAGACAAGTTTAACTTTGGCCTTCCATTTCTGAGAGCTGCAGGACAGTTGATTTTTGTTTGTTTTCCAGGACTAAGGCAACTACAAGACTGAGCAGTTTGAACGCCCATGGCAGAAGAGCTGCAGCCAGCAATTTGGGACCACGTCTGTGTGTGGGCGGGTAAGAACCAGTGTCATAACATGGGGAAGAAAACAGTGCACACAGCCTGACCTGCACCTGAACTGGCAATGGCAGAAGAGAGAGGACTTCCAGGATGATCTGGTGAGTAAAAGAAGACCCATAAGAAGAGCTGTCTCTCCGGTGCATCCTGACCTTCCCCTGGTAAACAGCTCTTCCTTGTTGTACAGAACTCACTAAGCCCAGCACCAGCTTCTCTTCTTACGTGGCTCAACCTGTAAGACACTGGGTTTTGTGGTTGGCTGAGCAGATGAGGAGGGCTCACCAGATCAACTTAAGTAGGTCTATATGACGGTGGCACTATCAAGCATGTTTTTCTGTCCTTTCAGAACAGAGCTTTGCTGAAACCTCTGTAAGAAATTAGGTCAGTGTGATCGCACTGAAGAGACTTTCATTGTTGCTGGTTGAAATTTTACCACAGACAGATCACAAGATTTTCATGACCTTGTGATCTCTTTTGTGAGTGGTGGTTGTGCAACAGATCCCCTGGTAAGATAAGACAACATGAAGGTTTACACAAAGTAGGAAAGTTTACAAGAGATACGGCTTGCCACTCACCTCCTTTAAAGAGATAACAACTACATTTCAGGCTCAGAAAAAAAAAAAGCAGCAAAAATATCTCAAGATTTTTATTCTCTTTTGAGGTTGAGTGTGATGCCAGATCTACAGTTTTCAACTTCTAAGGCCTCTCTCTGTACTAGGAAGATGACTAGTTGAGAGCAGTAATTATTGGCAAACATTTCTTTGCTCCCCAGTGGCTGAGACTGAGTGCACTGTAAATGGATATATCCATGGTGGCCGCTTTTGTGGCAAGAACTTCCTTCCATGTTCCCTTCATGCTGCTATTGAACATGTCTGAGATGGCTGTGAGAGCTACCTTTCCATAGCTAACATCCCAGGTTACTGGTAAAAGAGGAAAAACAGGAAAGCAAAGCTCAGCTCCTAGTATTTTGACTAGGAATTTCGAGTAAACATTTCAGTGTCTGTGTTGGAGGATGTGGCTGGACATGCCCCTTTCACCACCTCATACGTGGTTTTGCTGGGCAGATGTCATCTCTGCTTTCTGCAGGCTGCATTTTTAGCATTTCCCCAACCTCTGGTGCCTGCAGACCCAGGCTGTTATTTTGTTCAGTGCAGACTGTCACAGAGGGAAACCTGTGCTCGTGCAGAAACATTACTTTTGTTCTTGTGCTTTTGTTCCTCTTATTTAAAATGTGAACATATCTGCTTGCTCTTTTGTATGGAAACCACTCCTAACTATTTCCTGAGTTAGAAGTCTGAAGAGACACAGACCTTTGAAACATTTTCTTGGTGTGTGGGCAAAAACTAACTATAACTTTCTTATAAGGTGTACCACCAATTCTTGCTGGTACTCAGATTGCAGACTGTTTTGGCTGCTTGCACTCACAAATGCTTTGTCCATTTCTGCTTTCTTTTGCATCTAGTGTAAGACCTTGTGAGCATTTATATTCATTTAAAAATATAAAACAAAGCTCTTTTGCTGACCATGTGAAATTCTTCAAGAGCAGACACACTTACACGCACATATTTAGCTTAAGAAAGAAATATTTTCTTTAATAGCATGGCTTGTGTGGACAATAAAACACCCACTAAATATAGTTAATATTATAAGTTCCCGTAATATATCTTAGGTTTCAGAAATTTAGAACCTGGCTATAAACAGTGACTTTTGATACCCCTGAGAGTATAATTTTTCCTTAAAAAAAGAAGAATATGTGTTGAACTGGCCACTGATTTTCCCTCCAACAGGAAGCCTTTCCATAAATGTTTGGTACAATGATGTGTTTATTGGTTTTGATTAGCTACTCTGGTTGATAGCTCCCTCTCTTTCTTTTGAGCACAGAGATGTGTTCTGGGATGCGTTGCACATTCCTGCTCTTAAAAATGACATCAGAAAACAACAGACTTGGCAATAAAATAGGGGAAAGAGGATGTTTGTTTGGAAATAATGATTTGGGGTTAGCCTCCTGTTCCAAAATTTTGTGATGGGAAGAATGTTGAGCCCTTCATGAAGTATGCCCTTCAAAAATAGACTGAAGGGGTGTTTATGTGCTGAGAGATACTGGTTTCAGGGGTGAACAGAATGGCTAAGGTAAGGAAAGCCCAACAGTGTGTGCTGTGATGGTGAGAGCTGCAGCCAGCTGGGAAGCAGACACCGAGTGCCATGTCTGGAGCGGGGGTGTGGGGCCCAATGCACAGCTAAAATCTACATCACCTAGGATGAAGAGATGAGCGGTGACAGACACTGGTTACCATCCAGCAAGGCCTGGGTGGCCTGTGGCATGGCAGTTTAATAGCTGATGGTTGCTCCCAGCAAGCACTGTGTCCGTAAAATCATCTGAAAAGCAATCAGGGGCTGCTTGTCATTGCTGGAATTACTTAATAGCCACCTTGGAGCTGCCTTGGGGCAAGGCACTGAACTGCATTCATAACTGCAGATGGGATCCTTTCCCAGGTCTGGTCGCAGGCACAAGAAGGTAGTACTGCTCCCACAACTTTTTACCTCTTTTTTAAGGAGGCAGAAGAAGCCTGAATGTAAATTTGACTTCTTTCATTCTTCATAAGCTGACTGATTAGATCTGAGGTTTCTGAGGAGCAAAAGGATAATTTCAAAACAAAATGGGAGAGTTCCTGGCCTCTGTACGCTTCTGGGCTTTTTCAAGGTGTTTTGCAGAATAAATTGTTCTGGACCTATCTTGCAGTCTTTTCTTCTTACTTGTATGGGCAAGTTGGGAAAAGTTTTACTGGAATCACTGATCTGCTTTCAAGAAAGTTACTCTGGGTTAAGGGGAATGCTGAAGTTCAGTACTGTTCCCAGGCTGGCAGCCTACTCTTTTGAAAACTTTGTGCTTAAGGCTGTTCAGCTCAGGATGTCTGCCTGTTCACGTTAGAGACACTTGGGGAAATATTCTAAAAGATGTGTGAGAAATTTATGTTGTGCCACTTTAAAGATACTTATGGCAGTTTATGCTCTTGGATCTTGAACTCTCACCTGATGCTATATCACTCAGCATGCAGGAATATGATCACAAAACCATGGAGAAAACTTTCGGATCTGTCCAAGTTTCTGTGATAAATGTGAGAGGTCAGTTTAAAAAGTAGCTCACTACTTATCTGTAAGAGGTGAAAGACAGCTGTATTTTTAAGAGTTGGTGTCTCTGAACATGTGGGGTATATTGTGAAGAACCTCTTGGTGTCACCAATGATGATGGGAGAGCAGGAAAACTTCAGATGGAAAGTCTAGGAAATGAGTTCTGAACACGGGGATCTCAGCAGAAAGCTAAGCAGGTTGAATTGTCTGAACCAGGGTGATTTAGAGAGTTATACAGGGGAACACAGAAAGTCAGGAGAGAGAAAGAATTGTCAGGAAAAAGGCACAGGTTTACATGTGGATGAGGTTAGTACAAGAGAAGGCATAGGAGGCAACCTTTGTTAGCACTCATGGCTGAGTGGTGAGGAGCTAGGTTTGCCAAGACAGGCATGGATGGATTGGCTCGTTGGAGAAGGGAAGAACTAGAAGAAGGCATAGTCATGAAACCCATGGGAGAAGAACAGGCTGTGGTGGATTTGGTCTGGGAAGATAAGAGGAGAACAGTCTTGAGAAGAGGAAATAAAGAACAATTACCAACTCCACAGGTAAAGCCAGCTGAAACAGCTCTGTTTGAAAGTCCACCCACAGTGGTGACAGAGAGCTTCTGCTGCTTTGAAGAACATGTGTTCCCTCAAAGGAAAATTGAAGCACACAAGCACATTTTTATGCTCTCCCAACAACAGCAACACATAGCGCAGAGAATTCAGTCCATGCCTTCAGTGATGCCTCTAGAAATTGTCTTCTGCCAGTTAAGTCCACTCATAATTCCACCTAAATGCCACTGTAACTGGCACGGTAGAAGTGCTGAGACAGGTGGAGATGGGCTCTGTGCAATGAGAGGAAAGATTTGGTGTGTTACTTGTACCACAAGTAAATACCTCAATTGTGTGCTATAGTTCCTGTGGTCTGCCTACTGCTCTTGGGAAGGTTACAATGGCTTTTAGTGCAAAAAGGAACAAATATGTCCAGACCTGTAGCTGCATAATAAGCCCTCACAGAGTCTTCCAGCCAGTATTCTGATGGTGTATTTAGAAAGTCTTTCAAATATGACCTTTCAACTACTGATGCCATCCTGTAACTTTCACAAAAGTGATTGTGTCAACTGCATCACATGGCTGAAGCTAGACTGATTTTCAGCCATGTGATGCTATTTTATCACCCTCAGGACAAAGGTTAAGTCCTTCCTTTCTTTTCTCTGTTAGGCACCACTTTCTTTGGTCCTCTTACTCTGATACTGCTGAAATTCCTGAGGACCACAGAGTTAAGAGTTTTTATAATCCACTATGCACTTTCCTGATGAAGAACCCTGCTGGTGTGGTGCATGTAACAGAAATACCTTCACACAATGAAGCGATCATTCTTCCCCGGCAGGGTCTGAATGTCTTGATTCTCATCCTGCAGTGGGTTTGGCAAGCAACAAATCCCCCAGTTTGCACAGGGCAGTGGCCAGCATAATCTTTCTGCATTTTAAAACATTCTTTAATGCTCGTTTCTCTACATTCAAATGGTAACTTTAGCTGACATATGGTTTTATAGAATACTTGAATTGCAGCCTATTGAAACTCTACTGCACTGCATTTATGAATATTTTTATTGCAGTATAAATGTGTTATTTTTCCCTTTATTTATTATCATATGAACATGTTTTTAATACCTGTTCTTGCCTTATTTGGAGGCTGTTGTTTCCTTTTTCTTTCGGTGGGGTCACGTGCATTATTGAAAGCTTGAATACAAAGTGAGCAGCATTGAGATAAAGGCTCATAGTTTTTAAATCAACCTAATCAAGCCTGTGGATGAAATGCATAGAACAAAATAAATGTAGTACTATACTGCATATTATATGATGGTGTAATTAAGTAAATGGACAAATGTTGGATGCACAGTTGGACTATAGTGAGGATGGTTCCTGTGTATTTTTCACTCTAGATTTCAAGATTGCATGTGCAAAAATTCAGTTTCTTCCTAAGTGAAAACCAATGTAAAATTAATCACACTTTGTAACAGAAGTAGGTACATTTGTATGAAGTAGGTCAGGTTTAAAATCTGATTTTTAAATGTTCCCTTTCCTGCCAGTTTTGGAAAACAAACAAGAAAAACCAGGAGCAAAACCCATCACTAACAGTTTTGGATAGTTCCAAAACTTGGACAAAAGCTATGTAAAAAGTTAATACTAAAAAAGGAATTATGGCAATCCAACTTACTATTTGCAACATTCATTAGCCATGCTGCACACCCACCTGGGCATGGGTGGCGTGATGCCTGGCTGAGCAGTGGTGTGTCCCCACCACCAGTGGTGATGCTGCACTGCTCTACTGACGTTGGTTGAGACCAACTTGAGGGGAGTTGTTGAGACTACCAGAGCACGGGGTGGTGTCTGGGCACCAGGCTGGGGCTTGACAAGAGGAAAGGCAGCTATGCTTCTCCCTGTGCCATCTGTCACCTTGTTCTCCCACCACTTAAGACCCCCAGTGCCACCCAGCACATACCCACTTGCAATGGAGATGCTCCTTCCTGGCCTTGTGCCCAAGCACTGGATAATTGTGCTTTATTGATAGTGAGACAGGGGTTGGGGCAGAGAGAGGAATGTGGGTGAGAGGATCCCCTAGGTGGACAATGAGAATTGGTATCAGAGAAGACCTAGGAGAGCTGGATCCGTCTCAGGATCTGGCTTAATGGCTTATCCCAGTTCACAGCTGTGTAACTTGTGCTGGAGTCAGGTTCATAATATCTCAGGCATGTGATTCACATGAGTGTAAAGGCTGCTGGATACAATTACACATTTATTTTTACCTACCACTAGGGAATTTCCATTGATTACAACTTGAGCTGGTTGCCCTTGCTCTGTGCTGTTTCACTAGTATTTTTCCTGACAATTCATGTCTAAGAAACACAAGACGGAGAGAGACTTAATATTATGTGAAAGGATTTTCCTAGGGTAACTGTATTCAGTCTTTGCTCAAACTGAACGAATAACTTTGATCTGTCAACTGTGAAAAGTAAACTGGGTGCGACCTTCCGTCATCGGCTAATCGTCTCACTTAATGACATCTGTTAACTTTGTTCTGATATTAGATCATGGTCTTTCTTTGTACTGTCAAGATTTTTCATTCAAGGTCTAATTATTTCACTTTATGTGTATACAGATATCTTGGGAGTCAGCTGCACCTAGTATGAAGATCATTTTTTCTATTTTGAATTGCCAAAATGGATCACATTGGTCAGATCGATGTGGCCTTTTAATGGATAGAATATGCCACCTTAAAGCCCAGCATTGTATGTCAGTCCCTCTCTTCCTCTTCAGTTTCTTTTAGGCACCGTATTTACTTTTATTCTTAAGTGAGAGAAGGAGGCAAAGGGAGAATTGTTTCTGTCCCAGTAAAGTTTGATATTTCAAAACTTGAAAATTTGATTGATTTTACTTGTTACACACATCTGAACTGTCCCACAGGAAGGAAGAAGAAAAGACTGGTTTTCAGTCTGTCCCTTTTCCTTTCAAGGTTTTTTTACCTTTTAATAGTGACAAAGGCATGGGTAGATGGCATTTTGAGGGATTAATGGCCATTTGGGGTTAATGCCCTAAGGTCCTCTGTCCCTCAGCTCTTTCCAAACAGTGATTAATCTCCAGGGGAATGTATGTGCCCTGATCGCTACTCCTGATAATGCTCATCCTTATGGTATAGATCAAAACACGTAGACTTATTGTAGTAATGGCCATGTTCTCACCTCCCAGGCTTTGTTCAATTCACTCAGCCCACAGCTTAAGCCCCTGGTATCTGGTCGCATTCAGTTGAACAGATGTTTTCTCTCTTGGGTCCAATCCTGCAATGCTTCCAGTGTTGCTCACCAGTGTTTAAGAACACTGTCTTCTCCTCTAGTAACTCTAGAGAAATTTTCCCTTAGAATGCTGGGGCACTCACTGCCCTCTCCCTCTGTTGTGCAATAGCACTGGAGGGTGTGGGACCACCGAAGAGTGCAAAGGCAAGGAGTGGAAACTGGCTTTTGGGCTGAGGCGACAGTGGTAGGTAGCCAGATCGATGGCAGGAGAGGCATTGCACGACCACGAGCTCTTGTGCCTGCTTTCTTTTTCTGTCACCAACTAACTCTTAATTTGTTACCATGACGTACTCTCTTCTTTACCGGGTTCAGGTGAAAGTAAAATGGTCATTTAAGTGAATTGCCCCATCTGTAGAAGACCAGTGCCTGTCAGTAGGTTGGTCCATACTGACCAGGTGAGTAGGTCTGATATTTTTCAGATGCTTTCCTGGGGATAGCAAAGGATTACAAGTTGCAGAGTACCACATCAGCTCTTAAAGATAGGCCAGGTGCTGTCTCTGTATTAGGGGTTTGTTTTCTTGGTTATATTTCTTAGTACCTTGTCTGATCTACTTTTCAGTTTCTGAAGCAATTTATTCTGCATCACCTCCTTTGGGAGATTATTCCATAGTCTAGTAGTCCTCACTGGGATCCAGCCTTATTTCAATTAGCATTTCATGCATTTGGAGTTGTAGTGTCTAGTTCAATGTCTGGTTATAAGTAACATTCACAGGTAAGGAAAAATGCATGGAAGGTACCAAGACTGCTACATGTAAAAGCTTTAAATTCTGAGAATCTGAAATAAATGTTTCAGTACGTTCCTGACTCTTTAAAAACATATTACATGCTGAGAAATATTAGAAGAAAAAATAAAACCTCAGTGGCCACATTTTCTACTTCAATGTAATGTTTTTACATGGTATCTAATCTCTCTGTGAGCAGCTCCCTGAGCTGTCCTCTGGGTTTTCAGCATGCATTCTTTCTGCTTTAGGAAAGGAATTATGTCTGGTGGTTCTCTTATTCCTCTAGAAGCTTTTATAAGTAGATGTTGCTACTGTTAGATCTTTACGGTCAGTTAAAAGCCCATGAATGGGTGCAAGTATTCGATTTTAATTTCATAGAATAGAAGGTTTTCTTTTATTTTACAGCTATTGAAAATGCTGTCTTTTTAGTTTATTTTTGGTCTTGATAGGACTTTTAAATACGACAGTTACTAAGTAAGTGATATTATGTTACATTATCATGATACTTTATTATACATGCATACAGCTTTTCACAGCTCACCAAGTGGATGTTTTCCTTATTCACTCTTTTGATGATTATGATGGGCTACTATAGAATTAGCAAAGCCTATAATCACTGATCACTTCTGAGTGTATTCCCAAATCTAGTTTGAAACATGGAGGTGATTCCCATAATTCTTAATGAACTCCAGCCACTCTTGATGATGATGAAAGAAAATGCAAAGCCATTAGGAACTTGCCAGAACAGTGGAGAAATAGCCAGTCAGGGCTATTGGGAGCTATGTGGCTATTTGGAAACAAACGGTTATTTCACCAGCAGCAGAGTAAAACAAGCTGCACAGACCTAACTCTAAATTTTTTTTCCCTTAAGCCCTTCCTCCTCTTTTTTCTTTCCCTCTTTTGTGCTAACCGTATTTGCCAAAGAAGGCCTAGAAATCAGTCGTGGAGATTTCATCCACACACATCAGAGTGGAAGACTTTATCATGGCATTAGTAGCTAAGCCTTCTCTCTTATCCCATTTCCAAGTGCACCTTGGCTTGCTCAATTTATAAAAACATTCACTATTCTTAGAAAAGAAGTACCCGGTATTAAGTAAGTTTTCTAAATTAGCATGAGTATTAACTTTCCTAGGGGAATACATTTAAAAAGGAGATGTAACTTCCAGGCTTATTTTGCTTTTAAGCATTTTACCTGTTTATTACATGTTTATTTTAACCATCTCATGTATTGCGTAATAATCTGTGAATCAGTTCATTGTTCTGTATTTGCTGACTGACCATTCAGGTTCCGTTTTGTTCTGTTTTATTCTTTATTTAAAAAAAAACCCCAAAACACCACAAACTTGATCTTTCCCAACCTGAGAAGCCCATAAGACACTCAAGCACTGAGTGAGGGTCTGCCAAGAACTTCTCCCCAACAGGTCCAGCATTAAAGAGGTGGACATACTGTGTCTTGGATGCAAGCTGCAGGAACTAATAAAGGAGATAAACACAACTGAAGAGTTTGAATCTGGTTGATGAGATCCCTATCAGTGACTGAAAACCACTTCAGAGCTGTCCTTTTTCTTCAAATATCCTGTTTAAAATTATGAGAACACCCCTGAAAACACCCCAGATGTTGGTGGGAAGTGCCTGGTGAAAACAGGACTGTTGCCACCACTAGATCAGGTCAGACATAACATTGTCTAGATTAATTTTAAAAACCTTCAATTCCAGCACATTGCTGGATACCTGTTATCATGCTGCATCTCTCTCTTGCAGTGAATAAAATGTCACTGCATTTTTTTAAGTCTCATTTTAGCTAATCCTGTTGGCTTGTATAAGGCCAAGGCCTTGGCCAACAGTGAGGGTCAAGCTGACCCTTTCCAACAGGCAGAAACAGCACACAGGCACAGGCTGGGAACATTTGGAAAGCTGCCACATCCACTCCCAGGAGAATATTTGGTGTGAGGAAGCAGAAATATAAAAGCAGTTATGCTGGCCTGGACCACAGGACCAATACCCAGAAATGAGTGCAGTGGCTGCTTTGGGGAGAGTATAAAAAGAGAGTGTACATATAGTGACTGGGGTTGGAAAAGGAATTCAGATATTTCTTTCTACAAGACAGGAAGAAAATCATCACCAATATCACAAACAGAAACACTTAGGGCTGCCTTCTGCACTGTATGCATGTATGTGTGTGGCAAATGAAATCCCATGAAGAAAAGTTTCAGAAAAGAAGAAGAAAAGCAAGGAGAGGAAAGCTATCGTAGCTCCCCCCCAAAAAAATCCCACAATCCAACCCTCCAGAGCACTCACCTATCTTTGCAAAACCTATTCAATGAGTTATTCAGCTCCAAGGGATATCCTCTGAGTGAGGTGATTCATCCTGGATCTTTCAGCTGTGGGCACAGAGGTGAGTTGGTTCCCACAGAATGCCTTACTTACCTGGTGTGTTCTGGGAGTGAGCTAGTAGGAAAAGGCAATGTTTGCTACCCAGGAAGAAACCTAAGACCCTGCCTTGGACATCTGCAATTTAAGGCAAAAAAAACCCCTTAAAGCTCTATTTAGATACTTCCCTGATTGTAAAGTGGGTAAGACTTGATGCAGGGGCTGGGGAGTGGGACAAAGCACAGTGTTGTCTTGACAGAAAGTGCTGGAAGAGGGGACAGCCATGAGGATCCAGAACTGCTTGGATATTCTGTGACTGGTGATGATCACATGGAACTCGGAGAAGAGGTTAGGAACTTCATGGAGGAGAGGGAGGAACCAGATCCTTGAAGCTCTCTTTGCAGTAGGATGAGGTAATAAAGAACAGACCTTCTGTAAGAAGGCACGGTGCAGAAAGAGCAATCATGAGCACCCTAAGGAAACTGAGAATCTTGATCTCTTTTTGCTTCAGAATGCAGGGAAAGGTGGGCGTGAGAACCACAACACTGGTTATGTGCCAAAAGGCAAAACTGGCCTGATAGGTATGATGAAAGGAGTTCTTGCTGCTGAACAGTATGCTCATGAGCAGGACAAGGAAAGGTTTACTTCAATTCCAAGAGGTACCAACCATGCAAATCATGAGATTTGGGATGATGATGCTCACATGGCGTAATCGACTTAAACTTGACTGAGTCCTCTCTTCCAAATGCTCAGTGTATATGGGCTGTTCTCTACACTATCATTCTTGCTTAGTCTTTACAGACCTTTTCTTTTCTGATGGGTCTTTAGCTTCTTTTTCTCTTATTCTCCCCATGCTGCTGTCTCTACTTCCTTTAATTTCTTCCTCTTTGTTGTTGCAGGGTTCAGTTGTGTAAACACAGGTACTTGCTGCTGCTTGCCATGGTCTGCAGTATCTCGCGTGGCCTCTGACCTTGACTCTCCTCTGCAACTGTGGTTTGAAATCTCGTGCACTTGAAGGCACCTCCAAGAGTGCTAGGCATGTGTCCAGGTGAGACAAGGTGTGATGATTAACACCCTGAAACAAAACAACACAAAGGTGAGGAGGCTTAGTGCTCCTCTGGGTACCATCACAGTCACTTGAAGATGAATTATCTTGGCATAACCTGCAGCTCCTGGAGACTTCATACTGCCTGGAGCCTCATGCTGCTTCCACTAGGGGCTTGCATTCAAACAGCACATAAATGCAAAGCCTCACCCCAAGAAATCCCTCTTTTTCCTTGGGGAGAAATCCCTCCTTCTCCTTTCTCCACCCCCAATCCCACCCCGCTGTGCAGCACACAGAGGTCCCTGCAAGCACAGGCTGTGCACCAAGTCCAGGCAATAAGTTATTTGGTCGAAGACACAGTATTTACAGGCTCTCAGGAGGCTCATTGGAAAAATCTGCAAATTAATTATTGTATAATAAGACAGCACAACATCTTCAAGGATTTCTTGTAGCCTTCTCCTAGTGCTTGGGTTTAATATTTCTCCTTAACAGCAGTCATCTCCATATATCTTCTGTAATGTGGTGGAATCAGTGCCTTGGAGAATTTTTTTTTGAGTTCTAGCTGCCAGACAGCTATAGACCAATTAATCTAGAAGTATGCACATTTGGGGATGATATTCTCTAGTGACTCAGCAGTGTAACAGATGGCAAAATATTTCATATTTATTTCCATTCCATTTCTATATTGGAAATGAACCCAGACATTTTATTTTTTTGACAGTCAGACAACATCTGTTGAGAACACTGTCAACTGAATTACAACCTCGCTGGCAGGTAGCTGGGTAGACAGCATGAATTGCTTTTAGCTATTCTGTATGTGGTTAAATCTCTTTCTCTACTACATTATTTTCATTATAACTGCTGGATTTATGGATTGACTAGCTTTACATTGTATCTCTGAGAGTTTAAGTTTAGTCATATAAAGATTTGATGCATTAAGATGCTGAGCATTAAGTTGTGATATCAATGGATTTATTTGTACTCATTCCTTAGCCAAGACCAATTAAAGGGATCAGGCCAAGGGTTTGGAGGAGATGCACTTCACTGCCATGGAAGGAACTCAAGTGTGGGAGTGACTTGGAGGATTGAGTCCCAGGAGCTGGTGTAATCCAGACATATCACAGTCTGAGATATCTGAGCTGAGCGAGAGGCTGCCAAGTGTTCTCTCTCCTGGTGCAAGCAGCATACTAGACTTCTGGCAGTTCCCAAACAAAATTTTTCCTGTGGAAGCAGGTGTGGAAGTTGAGGCCTTCCGTGGTGAGAGGATGAGGAGCCTGAGCACTGAAGGAATCCTGAGCTGAGGGAAGGGATTTGGTATTTTTGTGCAGAGATAGAAGCTCACTGAGTGGCAGAATTAGCAATTTCATCTAGGCTTGTTGTCCTGTGTCTCATGTGCCTTATCTCAATGCAGTAAACTTTATTCCTGAGCACTTTCCACACTGCCAGTCTACGCTGCAACAGCACAGTCAATTCTGCCTCTGGTCCTATTCCCCATCCACAGTACCCTAAGTTCTCTTACGTTTTTTTCTGCTGTTGAGCAAGACACTGAGTGTGATGATCAGAGACACATACATATTAATTTTCTAGAGAACATATGGCTGTGGACTGGCCAGCTGCTGCCAAACAGATTGAACAACAGCTGAGTTCTCCTCGCATTTCCATCAGACATTTCAGATTTTCAGCAAATATGTGTGAGTGTCCTCTAAGATGTCTACTGTCTGCCAAATGCAATTAGGGTAAACTGATGGACAGATAGGACAGACAGGGTAAGCACAGTTGTGGAAAACTAGGTTAAGAATCACAGTAAACAAGTGAGTAATGAGGGAAATATTTACAAAACATTAGTTTAAATCTTGGGTTCTTTTCTGTCCTTTAACTGACTTTATTCGACTTCTTCTTTGAGATACGAATTAGATGTTCTTCTCTGTTTATTTGGTACTTAACATAATTTGTTTACAGTGTACATATGAAGTCATACCAGTTACATCCGCTCAACCATATGCGTATGTGTGTGTGTTTATACACATGTGCACAAAGGTATCCAAACCCAAGGGTGATCACTGCGGTTAGTTGTTAAAAACTTGAAGTTTTTAAAAAGTTTAAAGTTTTTAAACTGGATTTCTCTTTCACACTGGATAAAAATACAGTGCACAAGTAGATAAAGTGGAAAGCACAGGCTTAAGTGATGGGTTTAAGCAAAGAAATATGCTGATGCCCTAGTGCCTGTCTATGGGTACCAGTCTGGATGCCTGGTAGGTGACAGACTGTATGTGACAATGGCATAACAAGTTGTTGAGCCTCAAGTGAGGCTTGGTGAGTGTCCCTGCCTATCCATGTACCATGGGACAAGCAGAAGATAGCATGGCACACTGGTGGTTTCTTCTGTGGAGTGAAACTGAGACACTTGCATTTGCCAGGAGCTGAACCTGCTAATTGAGATGACTTGTAGGTCAGAGGCTCTGGATGTCCTGCCTGGTGCTCTGTCTGTGAGCACTTGCCAAAGCTTGGAGAAACTTTATGTTCTGCATTGCTCACTTGTGTAAAAATAAAAACCCAAGCAACTATTCTTTCTTTAAGTCTCTCTGTAGTACTGAAGTTTGCTGCACAGTCATTGTCACTGCATAAGGGAACAGACAGATAAAGGCCTCTGTGTGTATTCAAGGCCTCCATAGTAAAATGATTCTTCTTATTTTCCAGTGGCTCCAGTACTTTAAATTAGCCCCTACGTTTCAAGAAACCACAGAAATTACCAGATTTACTCAGAAAAATGAAATGTTTGTTTGGTCCCTCTCCTTCTCAAAAATTGGATTTCTGTTTGCTAAACAGGAGTTTATTCAATTCCGGGTGGAAACTACAAATAAATACTTAAACATGTGCAATAAGGCACTGCCTTCAAGTAGCCAACTAAACTGCAGGTTTAAGGCTTCTTAAAAATGAGCTAAAATATTCTCCTGGAAGCCCTCCCTTTCTTTTTCTTTTTCTTTTTTTTTTTTTCCTTGGCATCAGAGGATGGCTTGTGTTTTATCACTGTCTTATGAATTACATTGCAGTCTGATGTCCACAATCTGGCAAATTTCTTTATTGAGCTTTGTTGATTATCAAAACGTTATTTGTGTGGAAAGCATTTCAGAAACAAGGGAGAATTTTTTGTCTTAGATTTTATTCTAATCAAGCCATAGTTAATATTCTTCACAGATACTTCTTTTTGCTGTTGTTTTATTAACTTTTGAAGGTTTTAAGACAAAAGGTGGTGCTCCTTTTAACCAGAAAACACAGCACTGTGTAAGTTTTGCAAAACAAGGAAGCCCGATCAAGTTCAGAAATCTTCATGGCCACCAACCACCTTGCTAATCCAAAATCACCTGAGGCAAAATTTTCCTTTAAAGCTAACCCACATATTTTAGGGTGCAAAATGTCTTTTATAAATTCTCAATTTCTTGTCCAAAACCTTTGGGGAACAATGAACTACCCCCAAGACAAAGAAAGTGCAAAAAATAACCTTCATGACGCCTTTGCCAACCCCATTATGGTGGGCATAAAGTCCCAGACTTGGTACAGGGACTATGAGGTGGCTGCTAGATGGACTCAGTTCCATTACACTGTGTCTACAGGTGAATAATTGTTATAGGAATATTACATTTTCCATCTGTAGTAAAAAGATACAAAATAATTGAATATAAAAAGCCAGTTAAAAGTGTGCTCCACCTCTTCTGGAAACAGGGAGGGGAGACTAATAGGAGATAGGATTATTTGGTACCTGGAAGGAATGGGGGTGCAGTTAATGAGACAACCCTACAAGGGGTTGAAAGGCTGAAAGAGAAAAACCTGCACAAAAAAGCTGCAGAACATGAAATCAAAACTCCATCAGTCATGTAGTCTGTTTAAACCAATGTCTTGTCTTCCACAAGAAATCGGTAGAGCTGGAGGACTTAGCACTACCTAGATAGTGTCAACAAAAGTAGCAATGAAAAATAGTGTGGATCAAGGGGTGACACATATAGATTTTGTAGCTAGGGTTTAGGGAGTTGCTACAGGCAAGTATGTCCTTTAATTACCCTTCTCACATCCCTTAGATAAAAACAACGCAGAGGAGTAATCTCAAGAGGAATGCAGTTCTCTCTAAATGTGAAAGATATTAAGCAAACATTCTTTTGCCCATTGAGACTGTAAAAGCTCTTCTCACTGTAAAGTTTGCATGTCATCTCCTGCTTCTGTACTTATATGAAGAATGCAAAGGCTAACAGAAGTTTAGGAATCACATGGGAAAGAGCTTCTTTTGTCTGTGGATCTTTCAGACCAATGGAAGCCTTCTGGGCCAGGAGGAATGTGAAATATTCCCCTGGTTGGGCTTGACCTTTGTTATGCCTTTCCCAGACCACTTGGAAGAAGACAGCAATTTTGTCGTATCAGAACATGGCCGGATGTGTTGGTTTTGCAGGGCCTGGTTTTTGGTAGCGGTGGGGTCCACAGTGGTGGCTTCTGTGAGAAGCTGCTGGAAGCTTCCACCATGTCCAGCACAGCCAATCCCTGATGGCTCTGAGGATGGACATGCCACTGTCCAAGGCTGGGCCAATTAGAGATGATGGTAACGCCTCTGTGATAACTTATTTAAGAAGAAACCAAAACAAGTTTGGGGGTAGTTGTAATTTTCCAGCTAAAGAAGAGTAGGAGTGAGAACATGTGAGAGAAACAACAATGGAAGCACCAAGGTCAGTGCAGAAGGAGGGGGAGGAGGTGCTCCAGGTGCCGGAGCCGAGATGTCCCTGCAGCCTGTGGTGAGGACCATGGTGAGGCAGGTTGTCCCCCTGCAGCCCATGGGGGTCCACGGGGGATGCAAAGATCCACTCGCAGCCCNGAGAGTGGACCCACGCTGGGGAAGTTCACAGAGAACTGTCTCCTGTGGGAGGGACCCCAGGGTGCCGCAGGGAAATGACTCCTCTCCCTGAGCAGTGGAAGAAACATCCTGGGCGATGAACTGACCAAAACCCCGACCCTGTCTCCCTGCACCATCAGTGGGAGGGAGGGAGGGGCTGGGGGGAGGAAAGGGTGTTTGTAAGGGCTTATTTTACTTCTCATTCTCTTACTGCTATCTTGTTAGTAATAAATTCACTTTGTATCATTAAGTTGAGCCTGTTTTGCCATTGAAGTGTTTTCTGCCGGTCCTTATCTCAACTCATTGACCCTTTGTTAATTTTTTGCCTCCTCTGTCCAGTTGTAGAGCAGAGGAGAGTAAGTGAGTGGGCTTTTCATGGGTGCCTGGCATTTGGCCAGTGTCAAACCACGACACTGGGATACAGTGATTTTACCAGAATGTAACCAAAATAAAAACACTCTGAGGATGATGTGTCTGTCCTCTGTCAATAGTTACCCTATTTTTTTCTTTCTTATCCTTCCTATATTGCTATGGAGAGAGATGAATTCAGTCTGTGAGTGAGGGTACTGCACGCAAGTTGGGTGTGAAGCAATGCAAAGCAAAGGCTCAAGGGAGTCTGTAGCAAAGAACAGCAGACATCACTGATGTGGGATTTCTCAGATAAGAAGCCAAAATGTAAACAGAATCCAGTTTCACTTACATTCTTCCAAAAGCACTTAAATACAGTAAATTTTGTGTAATGTAAATTACTAATGTTGTGATTTGGAGCAAAACCCCAGTAAGAAGAGTGGCTGAGCACAGGTAAGGTGGGAGCTGATGAAGCATTGAGGAAGTTAAAGGAGTTTCTCTTGTCTTATTGCTGGCAGTCTTGGGGGTGAGGTTATCAGTGTGACATTTCTCACCTGTACTTCAGGTTTCTTATTTTGTTATTCCTTTTGATTTGTTCTTACAACAAATTAATGCATCCTGTTCAGTGGGACAGTCTGCGGTCTTGCCTGTTACTGCCTGACCAGCTCAAATTGCCATTGACCTGCTTCGTACTCCTGTAAGCAATTACAGCAGTACGAAGCAGATGCAAAGCTCTGAATCTTCACATCTCCCTCCATGAGAGTGAGATGAACTCAAGGTGTGAAAGATCCCCTCCACAGACTTCACCTGACTTTGCAGTTTGGTTGGAGGAAGAAATAGGATATGTGCTACCAGACTGACAATGTGGAAATAACCCTGACCTTGCCAACACTTGTACCTGAGCCAGCCTGTCTGCATGTGAACTGTCCTTTAGAAATTGCTGAAATCTTTTATTTGTTCAGAGAAAATATGTGTTTGAAGGACTGAACCAAAACGGCAATTTCAGGTGTTAGTCACGTAGTCAGTCAACTCCGCTCAAAAATTTAAGAGATGAGGCTCTGGTTTTGTCTTCTTGCTTCATCTGGGAGAGCAGGGCAGGCATGTGAACAGAAAGTACCTGATCCAGAAGATCCTCTGAAAGCTGTCTGATGCTGACTGCTCTCCCATGGGACTGGCAACAGCACTGTGCTCAACATGCACGACATGTCTGGTGTGGGTTTGTAAGAGCCAAGGTCTGTTGGGGCCATGGTCTCTGAGGTCCCCTATTTACCTCCAGCATGATGATACCTCTGTAACACAGGCAGACAGAACTGAAGTGTGGGGACACAAATGTCTAAGCTAACGACCTATACAAATTGAGTTCCTTGCGTTAAGCAAAGAAGCTTTAAATTGCACAGAATTCACATTGTTGTTTGCTTCAAATTTCTAAGACATATCTATTGAAGTGTTTTTAATACTTTATGTATTGAAACAATCACCATGTGTCCTTCAAAGTCCTGTTTCTCTGCCTGAGCTACCATTTTTGGGGTATTTGGGATTAAGGCTGCTGTACGAATGTTTAAAAGTCAGTATGTGTAGATTAGAATTAGAAAGATGTGAAATGTGGAGGTGTTTAGAATTCCCCTTTCATTTCCACCTTCAATGTTCAGGTACTGTTTAATTATAATTATTTCACCTCAATTATTGCACCTAACCACAAAGATCAGACTGCAGACAAATTTAAAAGGTTTTTTTAGAGACTGCATTAGCTTTTTTTTTTTCTTTCACCATAGTTTGAGATATCCTTCTGTTAGAATGTGGTGTAGGATTCCCTTTATGACGTTCTGATGCATTGTTGTGAAAGGAATTATCATGTTGCAAGTTCAATAACCTGCCTTCAGGATCAGTTAGCAAGAAATCATAGGTCATAAAGGAACAAAACCTTGTTAAACTTAATAGCTTCAGTAACAAAGCAGGAAGGGTAAGAGGAGTTCTAGAAATTTCAGAGGTTTTGGTTTTAATCAGCTTTGAAAATTTTGATCTAATTTGAAATGTGAGTTTCAGATGATTATCCTGCTTTCTGTAACACAGAAAGTTTGTTCATAAGGTGAAAATCCACTGTGTGCCAAGATTCAGGTTAGAGAATGTTTTTATGGCTATCTAATAAACTCTGAAAATAGGGGTTTATAATGGAAATGCTGACTGACTCCTTACTCTAACAAGACTGGTGGATGCTGCTGTAATGTACTGTGTAATTTATAGGAGTCACCTGTTAAGCCGTCTGGGACAGAAAGTTTCCCAACTTCTAATATGTTGGTAACTTGATTAACCTTATGAACTTCATTTTACAGCGATACCACATGCAGCCTATGCCAGTCCATCGTATTCTTGGACCATCATTTCATATTTATCCAAGAAAATTAAAAAGAGCCTTTTTAATTACCCCAATATGAGTAGTAGTGGAGGTTAGAAGGGTGATGCTGGTGCTTTGATTTATTGTTTATAGGTGTCATATGGAGTGAGTCCTGGGGTGCAATAAAAGTTTCTGTTGTTACTCTTCAGCTAGGGAAAGTGTTGGGTTTTTTTAAAAGGGACTTGGGGCTTTTAAAAATTGGCTACACTTTATTAGTCCATTGGGCCGTCCACACACTGGAGAAGTGAACAGAAAGGGAGGTTAATGGAGAAAGGATGATGGATGATAGTGGGGGATCATTAATAGGCATCAGCTAGAAAAGCTCTGCCTGTGAGTTAATGGGAATAGCAATGTCTCTAGCAGTAGTAAACACTTTAATTTTCCTTGAAAGACAGTGAGCAATGAGAGGCAACTCTAGTTCGTCACTGCTTTATTATGTTTTTCGCCAACTATTTTGTCTCATCTATAATCATTTTCCTGGGTTCTTTATTCAATTTCATAGTACTTGGATTAAGAGGTGTTTGTCAGCAGGACTTTCAACTGAGCATTTGGGATTCTTCATGTGATTTAACATGGAGAATTGCTGTTAAATTTGCTAAAAGAATTTGCTAAAAGAGACATCCATTTTTGTGGATGGTGTGATGAAGCTAAAGCACTGAACTTCGGGTGATCATTACAGACATTTTGCAGGGGAATTAGAGGAATATTAGCCTTTTTCCCACATTGCAATTGTAGCACTTAACATTTTGCACTCCTGCTGAAATGTCTGTGAATGTAACTTGACATTTTCACCCCAGCTGTTGCAAGGTGTTGCTCAATACTCTTAAACAGATGCTAACGTCCAGTGAACATCCAGCTAGCAGTAGTCTTCAGACAGCCTGACAGACAAGCTCTGGCCTTGTAGTAGAGCCAGATGTTTCTGGGCAGCCTGTTGGAGATGATGGAGCCGACTCCTATGGGAATACTGAACATCCCAAGTCTCAGTGCTTTCCACACCATATGTAAGAGGCATGTCGCCCAGCTTTGTCCTCCCTGAATACATGTAGGGCAGATGAAGCATTTATGAAAAATAAATCTGAATGAGAATTCCAGCAAAAGGAAAACCCTGTAGCCCACAGTCAGTTCTCCACTCTCAGGTGAAGAACTGACTGAAACATCCAAACAAGATAGCAGTCCCATTGCTTAATGTGCTACTGGGAACTGCTCGAGAATTATGGTGATAGGGGTGCAGTGAGATTATACATATATTGACATGGATTCAGAGTCCCTGGTGCCTTCTCTTCATTTTAATATTTAGGTTTTTATGTGTCTTTCAGAACTCTAGACACTATATCAAGGTAATTGAAGCATTAGTTTGTCTGCTGCTTGGAAATATGTGAGGGTTTGGGAGTCATAGTGAACACACAGCAGAGAATTAGCTTTCAGTGCAATGCTATGAAAAAGGAAGGGGGTACATATCAAGTCAGTATAGGGAGATGGTCTCCCTCTCCCCTTATTAATTATAGGGCTGAAAAACCACACTCTTTTACTGGAATACAAGAGTGGAAAGATGGGCCATTAATACCTGGAGATGTAAAAAGCATGACCTAAATGCTTGTCTGACTGTTTACTAAGATCTTTCATTTAGTGAAAATGCATAGCAGTTAAAGATTCTAACCTCAATAACAAAGGCAGAGAAAAACCCTGGATGCAGTTTAGCGCCAAATAGATACAGCAGAGAAATGAGACAAATATTTAAGGGATGCTAGAAAAATGACAGAGCTACCAAGAGAAACACTGTGTTCTACTTCTCCTGAAAACTTCATACCAAGACTTGTTGGAGAATGTATATAAGCCAAAAAATTTCTGGGGCTCAATAAAAAAGTGGGTGAATGGAATTATATGGTCAGTGTTGTACTTTTGGTCTTTAGGAGAAGAAGTGGAAAGGAAGATGGGTTTAAAGGGAGTCAACAGCCTGCTGCAAGGCAGGTTTAAAAGAAGACAGAGCACAGACAGCAACTGATGGGGATCCTAACTATTTTTTTTCTATTTTTAGCTCTGTCTTTTCAGTGACTGCATTCAAGGATGGCAAGAGACCATGTACCATTACATAACCATAGGAGTGAAAAGAATTTTCCTCAGAAGTACTTAGGACACTAAGCAGATGGCAACAACTTAATCCAGTCCAAAGAAGGAATAAGTGAAATCACTCAGTCAGTTACATTCACTGGGGAAACTCTCTGATTCTCTCAGATCTAATGGAAAAAGAAAATAAAATATTACTGAAACTGCCATGTATGTGTAATTTTATTACAGCAGAGCAGTCAGTTGTCTTTTGTTTTCTTGAGCTGATATTATTAAAAAAAATTGTGGGTTTTTGTTTTTTATTACCTTTTAAATCTTCCTTAATAGTTTCTTGTCATAGTTCATATTAATTGAACTGATACTGACACAGTATGTTCATACATACAGCTATGTATGAAACTACATAGCTGTAGTTTGCAGCTATGTGAGATCAGATGAATTGCAAACTCTGTCTGCTTGTTCGCTGTTGTGTGTTTCCATGGGAGTCAGCAGAAACCATGGTTGAGCACTTGCATCTGCCCACAGAGCCAGACTAGGAAATGCACTTCACCAAAGCTTTCTCAACATAACGTCATGAAAACCAGTTGGAAGGAGGAAGGCAGTGGGGCAGAGCTAATTCAATCCATAACTAGGTGAAAATCAGGTGCTTCATGCTCTTTTGGCAGGGTTTAGACCTGCAGTAAGTCTATGGTAGTAGGTGACCACCTTTGAAAAAGTATCTTTCCCTCTCTTTCCTTCTAAAGTATGACCTCCCACCTATTGTCTCAGGAGATGCATTTTTCATCTCTAGCCAAAAAAGCTTCCACAATACCTCTAACAGTTTTAAAAGGACCCAAAATGCCCACCTTTAAGCTCCTAGGGAAATTACAGACAGATATATATTTGCTGAGCTGTATTACACACATCATCGCTGCTGTTTGCAGTGACACATGCTCCTTCTGGTGAGATACCTGGATGCAAAGCAGAATATGCAGTAAGAGTATGGTCACTGCTAATAGTTTGCTCTCTGAAAGTAATTTCTCCTTAAAATTAATACTGTTTTAGTTTTCACCATTCAGTTAATGGTAAGGCACAATTTAAAATTCAATTAACTTTCCAGGGCACAAGTAGTTACTGTCAGGGCACAGGTATGGCAGGGCAGAATGTAACAGCCAGGGTCCATCCTGCCACCCCAGCCAGGAGCAGGGCAGCCAGGGGCAGCCCCAGACACTGGGACAAGGAACATGTCAGGAGGTCCCAGGAGAAGTTATTATGGCACTCAGGGCCCTGGAATTTATTGAACATCCACAAAGGCTTTCTGTGCATGGATTTGTGCCTGTGTGTAGAGGTGCACTGGCCACATTCCACCTACCACTTCATCCTGATGCGCAACTTCCATCACCTCCTCCTCTGTTCACCACCCACCCAACTTCATCCCACCAATGGATGCCCCTGCCAGAAGCACAGGTCCCTGCAGGTCACAAATCCTTACCAAGTTGTTTTAAGAAGAGTGGGTTTAAGCAAGGTAATCGTTGAAAGGAATCCCTGATTTGGAATCGTCGTGAATTTGGAGTTGTCTTCCAAATCTTAGTCCTCCAGCTTGTGGTGGGTCATTCCCCTCAGATTGCCATGGCTGGCATTGCAGACCTCGCCTCTGATGCTGATTCCTCCCCTTGGGAGGAGGAATTGGAGGATGGGACTAGTGTCTAGGGCCCACCCCCTCTCTCTCTCTTCGTCAGCATCCCAGCTGTCTGTTAAGCCTAAGTTCTGCCTTCTGTTCCAGAAAGATCTGTTATACTGGGTTGCTCATTGGTTGTTATGTTATGTACCCTTCCCTCAAATGTTTTTATTGGATCCTGAACCCTCAGATCCTCCCCTAAGCCTTACCCCGGTTGGCTGTGACCCTAAACCCCTCCCCTTTCTGGTCCCCTTTTAACCTCTTGCACACCCAGTGCTCGGGGGACTTCTTCCAGAGAGCTTTCCTGCCTGGATCCCCTGTCCCTTGTCGTGCTACCCTTTAATAAAGGAGAGCTTGCAGAGACCCCGCTCCCAACCCTTTGCCTCTTGCGTGTTCCCTGAGACATCGGCGTTTTGGTCTGTGCCTCCCTGAGGGCAGACACATTCGGGGCCATTCACTGGCTCATCGTCTGGAGGCAGCACCAAGTCTCAGACTCGGGTGCCTGGCGCTGAGGTGGAGAGCAGCCTAATGCCGGGAACCCCTTGACAACACCAGCTCCTGAATGTGTCAGTATCCAAATCCTCTGCCAGGTCTTCCTTCTCTTCTGTGTATCTGGTGACAAAGCGAGGTGAAAAATATTTTTTGCAAAAGAAATTGGAAAATGCAAGACAGTGACTACTATTTTCAGCTTTGAATGAGCAGAAAATAGAGGATTGAATTTTGCCTGCAAAGAAATTGGGAAATAATAACATAGATGGAAGCAACCTTCCCTCTAAGCCCCTAAACTTGGGAGCGATAGACAGTTGTGTTTGTAGCCTTATTCTAATAATGTAGCATACAAACTGAGCACATGGAAGTAGAAAGCAGAGTATTTTATCTTGACATTTTCACACTACCACAAAGAAAACAAACATTAAAAAATACGCAGAATATAACTTCAAGAATGTTTTACTTACAGCTTAGTGTTCTTTTTATTTTGTAAGCTAATTAAAAGTGAAGGAAATTGTTACAGCTAGTAACAATTACTGAACAGTTTTTGCAAAAAAGATGCTTTTCACAGTGGAGTACTTTTCTTCCTGTTCCTCACTGAGGAGAACTAGGATTTATTTATTGTGCTGGATAAAAATATTGAACTAATAGTAGGCAATTTTGTATGACTTCATATTATCATAAATGAATTAATTTTCAAATCAGATTCAATCAAACCTCAATTTATAATAATGAAATCCAGATTTGCATGCCACTAGAGATATATTGTACCAAAAATAACAGACTTCAGGAGGCAATTAAAATATATTCTGTATACAATATATGATTTTAAAATTTCCCTTCTGTACCATATAAGCAATGCCCAGAGAAGGTGTGGGATTTGGGTGGAACTGGCTGAATAACATTAAACAAAAATAAAAAAAAAAAAAAGAAGGACTACATTGTAGGTTTTGGCTCAGTCCTTCAGTAAGGCTTTTGTATGAACGACACTGCATCCCAGGAGTAATCCTGGGAACATGGTGCTCAAAATATTTCAGAAAAATGTGACTTTGGGTACTTCTATGCTACACAGCCAGTTGATCGTCACCTGCTGTGACCTTTCTCACATGCGCCAGAGCACACATGCACACTGTGGTGTTGTACCTACTCTGCAAACACGTTTGGTGGGAGATGTCTTGTGGTCCTTGGTGCAAATACACTTCAAATGGCTTCAAGCCTAGCAAATGGTGTCTCCTTGCTGTGACATGGTGTCCACTTCCTGGTGGCACCTTGGGCACAGTCAGCCTTCTGTACCTTTACATCCACTCTTACTGTTCTTTGCCTTTGAGACACATTTATTTATGTTTTATTCCCGCTAGAAACTCGGGGAGATGCTCTTGCAAAGGGGCTAGATAGTACGTGTCGCGACCTTCCCAAAAGCGTCCTGCATTCGGCGGTGCCGTGACGCGGTGTGCGGTGGTCGGTGGAATAGGAATGTCACAGTCGTCACCAAGCATCCCTTTCAGGGGTTGCTGGTCGGTGCAGTTGCACAGCCAACACCCGATCCCACTTGCGCAGGTGGACGCGCAGGCACTCACTCACACACAGACGCGTACAGCCGGAGGCAGAGTTGAAGGGGCTCTTCTTGTGTTATTCCACAAAACAGGTTTATTCCATGAAGGGTTCAGGGAAGAAGCACAGAACAATGGAGGGTCCAGGGTTATATACTGGGGGCAGTAGGGGCGGAGACTACACCAGGGACCAATGGGTTGAGGGCCAGGAGGCGGAGAGAAGGTGGGGTTACAGTACAACAACCAATAGGGAAGGGCAAGGGGAGGAGCAAGGGACAGGGACAAATGGGGCGTTGAGTAAGGGAGAAGGTTCTGGGACATAACCATAAAAGGTTACAGAGACCGACAGGCCAATAGGCCAATCGAATAGGGGAACGTTAACATAGTGTTGCTAGGCCAGATAGGGGAAACCTTCCTCCTCACCATGACTATGGGGGAGATCCCAGACCTCGGAGCCTTCCCACCAGCAGTCTTCTACTGCACCTGGGTCTTCTGGCTCCTCGGCCACTCCTGTGGCTGGCCCTACCAGGCTCAGCCACTGCAACATCTCCTCCTTCTTTACTTAAAAAGAGAGAAGGCCTCTCCCACAGACCTAATAACACACTTCTTAAGACAATTAAAAATACATAAAATAATAAAAATAAACAGAACAACCCACAGTTTGATCTTAATCAGCAAAGTCATTTCACTTCCCAATCCCCACCGTCCCAATAGTCTATCGATTCAGTCAATGCTTTCTTCAGTCCTCAGTTTTTTGATTTGTTTTCTTATTTGCTGGACTGCCATGTGGGCATTCTGGCTGTGTGGTGCTGCGGGACAGTCTACGCAATGACACCAGGTGTTATGGTGGACCAGCAGATTAGGCAGACCAGCAGGAAGCGGAGGTCTCTCTTGATGTTGGCAGTGTGTGGGGGTTGAGACAGGCTTTTCTGTGGGGCTCATAAATCAACATCATTAAAAATTGAAAGCAAAAACAGTATTCAAAGCAAAGACTTAAAAGAAACTTAGCGACTACTAAACAATTTTTAGAACTCTGCTTTAATTCTGTAGTATTCTTGATATAAAAAACCAGTTCTCCTTTAACTCATTCCCCTCTCAATCCCTTTCCCCTTTTTGCAGGGATAAATGATTCCATTTTTGAGTGGATTCAGTACATGGCTAGCTATGGCTTTAAGCGAGTGATACTCTGTTTGCTAAGGTCTTATAATTTTTGTTGTTAAATCTACTTATACATTGCAAATTAATAATGTTACTAAGCAGTAGTTCTTATCTGTACAAATAAATTTGGTGCTTGTGGAAGCTAAAAACCTGCCATGGGCTGTTAATGCACTGACTTCACCCAAACCTACCAGAGCTAACTTGTACTGTGGTCTTTTCCCTCTCTAAAACCCCCTCTTCTTAAAAGGAACATACGATTGGTGTGGGATAGGGATAGGTAAAGGGATTACTGGGATAGGAAAACACATGAGGACTGCTACAAGAATTTGCAAAAGGGGAATGGCGAGACAGAGGAACAGGGGTAAAACCTGGGAAGATGTTAGACTGGAACAACCCATCGCACTGTGGCTCTGACCGCAGGGTGACAGAACGCCCCAGCCGAGCGGCAACGGGCCAGCGGCAGCGGCTGGGTGGCTGCGTGAAGTCTGCGTGTAGAGACTGCTAGTTTAATTGGGCTCCGGACCAGTAGTGCGGGTAGCAGTCGTTGGCTGATGCTGGCTGACCGTGCCGGCGGCGCAGCGCGGTGGCATGGGCGGCGATATTGGTGAATGCCGGTGCTGGCTGGTTGCGGATGATGACGGCGGGAGGCGTCAGCGTTACTTGATGCAGTGGTATCGCGGCGAGAAGCGGAACAGGAAGCGGTGTTGCTTGATGTGGTGGCATTGCGGCGGGAGGCGGAATGGGAAGCGGCGTTGTTGGACACGGTGCCGTCGTGGCAGGAAGTGGAACGGGAGGCGGTGCCTCTTGGTGTGGTGGCGGCAAACATGGCACCGACTGTCGAAGAGACGATGGAGCAGCAGAACGGATGGTAGGCTGCTGCCGATGGTCTGTAGCGGTAGGGCTGCACGGGAGCTCGGGACGCGGTACGGTTGAAGCAGCTGGGTGCGGTGCCATATGTGAGGGTGCTATAGATGTAGAAGCACTGCATAGTGGCGGTGCAGGTGGTGCTGGCGCGGGGTGGACCCGGTTGGAGCGCCGGCGGCGCCGACGACAGCGCCAGGCGGGTAGTTTGGCACGGGGCTGTCTTGCGTTTCGCTGGTTGTTGTGTGGCTTGGCATTCAGTGTTGCTGCTTGAAGCCATTCTGCGTTCTGGGGCCCAAATCCCGAGTGCCGTCGGTGGTGGTATCGGCAAATTGGACAATTCCATACCGAGCACACCACAGACCGCTGTACTTTCTTACAGGTTGAACAGTTTCGTACTAAGCATCCTGTAAGCCACTGTATGCTTTCCATAATTTTTTGTTTTGGGTAGTTCTTTGACCCTCACCCATAAACCTTTTCGGTTTTATCGTTTTTCAACTTTTGCCCTTGATTTCTCCCTGCCTTGCATGGCTCTTTAGGCTGTGCCTCAGGGATCGGTTTCTGCCTACGTTTCCTCCTCCTGTTCCGCCTAGAATTTTTCCCTTTTTTGTAATTAACTGGGGCTAGAAAGAATGTATTTCTGAATTCCCAGTTGCTGTCCTTTGATGCCAGAGAGATTTTTTTGCTTTTATGCTTTTTAGACTAGTAGCATTTTAGTTTTATACTTTTATATATTAGTACCCCTATAATCCTACAACCTCTATCCTACAACCTTGTATCCCTTTCCTATAGACAAAACAGAGCCAAGTTATCGGCCTTTAGGCATTCCAGAGTTGGATTCGATAAGCTACTGAAGTAAGCAGAAGATCTCCCAATAGAAACCTGCCACAAAGAATAGTGTAACAAAATTCTGCTTTTCATTGGAGAATATTTTCAAAACTATGTAACCCCTATAATAGTAGAAGCACGAACACGCTCGGGGCTCTTTTTACCTTTTGGCACCCTTTTACCTTTGTATAACTTACACTTGCTGGAACCCCGCTCGGCAGGATTGGGCCCAAAGCCTGCGCAGTGGGGGTCTTGGGGCTGTCCCTGGGAAACCTTTGCTTTCTCCAAATCCTTTTAATAAATTTTTACTTTTTATCCTCTTATTTTGACCTCAGCCTGTATTTTCAAACATAAATAAGGCATCACCTTGACAGCCCAATGGTTCTCAGACCCAAAGCTGGGATTTGGGAAGCCACCACTCTTCTCCTCCGGAGAGGAGGGAGGATGCTTAACTGGAGTGTGCGGTTTGCGGCAGACTGGAGATGTTTGGTGTTGAGTGGTGGGGGATGTCAAAATGGCGCCCTTCTGGCTGCAACAACACCCACATCCGGTCCCGATAGCGTGGGAATCGGAAGGGGGTTGGTTCCCAGGGGCAGGGATGCCGATACAGGGGGAATGGTTGTGGGTGGGGTTCGTGACGGGAAAGGGATTCCCGATAGGGGAGGGACGTGATGCGGATATACCCAACGACGTGAGGGAGGGACCCGACACAAAACCACCCACCGACACACTAGGGAGGGACAAAGAGGAGCAGCGGGAAGGGGACAAGATGGCGGAGTCGACCACGCGGTCAATGCCATCTTGTAACACAATAGGGGAAACGCCATTTCGTGGAACATTAGGGGATGAGGACATAGGAAAAAGGGTAAGGGAAGAGCCCAGGGCAGCATGGCCAGTGCCGTCCCGGGAAGGGGACAGAAGAGACTGGGAGACGTCAGGGAGATGGTAGCAACCCTGCGCCCTTGGGCGGGTTATGACTCCTGATCCCTCCTGGGTGGGATTAGCGGGGTTGGGGACACGGGGAGAGGACGGTTTAACATGGGGACCCGAACTTTTCCCAAAGTTTCCCAACTCATTCCCCGCATAAATAACTGATTTATAAATACACGTCAACAAAGGAAATAACTTCCCAACTGAATCATCACCGTTTTCCCTTAGAACAGTTAGTTTCTCCCAAACTCGATCCCAGAACTCAAGAGAATTAACAGAGGATACAAAAACATAAGGGAAAAACTTAAAAAGCCACTGAACGAAACGTTTAAGAAGGCACTTAGAAAAATAAAAATTTCCCCAAGCAAGGGTAGCCCCAACTTGGATAAATACCTCCCACTGGGGACGGGTTAACAGACTACCCATCTCCTACCCAGAAAACTCTTCCCAACACCAAGAGGAAAGGATGAAATAAAAGACAAAAAGGAGTTTGAGGAGTTTGAACTCACTCAACTCCTGGCATCAAATAAGGCTCTTGGTGTGGCTTCCTGGTCCTGACCGATCCCCCGATCCACGAGTCCTCGGGAGGTTGCCGGTTGCCCTTCAGGCAAGAACAAAACTGAGATCTCCCTTTGGGGAAGCAGCTGTACCAAACATGCAGACACTTTCAGGGACTCTTCTCAGAGGGTCCCTGTTCGGGCGCCATCTGTCGCGACGGGGCTAGATGGTACGTGTCGCGACCTTCCCAAAAGCGTCCTGCGTTTGGCAGTGCCGTGATGCGGTGTGCAGTGGTCGGTGGAGTAGGAATGCCACAGTCGTCACCAAGCATCCCTTTCAGGGGTTGCTGGTCGGTGCAGTTGCACAGCCAAAACCCGATCCCACTTGCGCAGGTGGACGCGCAGGCACTCACTCACACACAGAAGCGTACAGCCGGAGGCAAAGAGCTGGAGGGGCTCTTCTTGTGTTATTCCACAAAACAGGTTTATTCCATGAAGGGTTCAGGGAAGAAGAAGCACAGAACAATGGAGGGTCCAGGGTTATATACTAGGGGCAGTAGGGGCGGAGACTACACCAGGGACCAATGGGTTGAGGGCCAGGAGGCGGAGAGAAGGTGGGGTTACAGTACAACAACCAATAGGGAAGGGCAATGGGAGGAGCAAGGGACAGGGACAAATGGGGCGTTGAGTAAGGGAGAAGGTTCTGGGACATAACCATAAAAGGTTACAGAGACCGACAGGCCAATAGGCCAATCGAATAGGGGAATGTTAACATAGTGTTGCTAGGCCAGATGAGGGAGACCTTCCTCCTCACCATGACTATGGGGGAGAGGAGATCTCAGACCTCGGAGCCTTCCCACCAGCAGTCTTCTACTGCACCTGGGTCCTCTGGCTCCTCGGCCACTCCTGTGGCTGGTCCTACCAGGCTCAGCCACTGCAACAAGATGCCACAGTGGTTTGGCCTTGGAGATGCCAAGAGATGACCAGTGGCCAAGAGGCAGGCAGGGGCCAGATGGTGATCAGAGGGATGGGAACAGGCTGCATCCCAGCAGCGAGGGAAGGGGTGGGACTGCCCATGGGAGGGCTGCCTTTGGTTGATTTCATAATTTCGGCTCCATTTAGCCTTGGTTCTCTAACCTGATATATCTGGAAGGTGTTTCATTCCCTCCTAAAATGCCTGTCTAATGTCAATGAGATGAATTTCCATCTGGGAGTGGTCTCCTCCTGTCATTCCAAACCCAGACAACCAACCAACCCACCTTGGTTGCTGGGACTAAGCAACCAGCTCACTGACTTAAAATCGAAGGAGGTGGACTCCCACTTGCTGAAACTAGTGCAGAGCCTCAGACAGGGCAGTGTGCCCAGGGACAGAGGTATCCTTGCAGTTAAAAACCTGTGTTTTCATCTTTTGGCTTACACACATTAGTTTGTTGCCAAATTAAAGTCTTCAAGAATTTTTTTTCTGTATGGAGTCTGCAGTGCTGCCACATCTGAACTTCTTGAGTGTCTTCATCCTCATCCTCCGAGTGCTTTTAAGGGCTTCCTGAGGGGCTTTACCTGCCCATGCAATGGCCATGAGACAGCCCAAGGCAGCCCAACGCATCCTTGATCCCCTTTTGATCCCTGAGGATCTCCCAGAAGAGAGGACCCCTTGGCAATAGGAACTTGCCTTGACACATACCTGCACAGAGCCAGAAGCACCAGATGTCCCCTGACACCTTGCACTCATCTGCCATTTCTCCATTACTTTAAAGTAGGACTGTCTTCAGGTGTTTCAGCCAATGTGTAAATTGCCAGTTAATTCTGTCCTAAAGATAAGAAAATGGTCCAAGCAACCGGTTTTCATGTCAGTCTACATGCCATCTACATATTACCACCATAAAATATAATTTTCAATAATTATTTTTCTGTAATTTGGAAGTGTTTATCAAACATTTCAGCATTTTCTGTGTCTCTCACTTTTTTAATTAAAAAAAAAAGAATCCACAGGACAAGATGTAGAATTTCCTGTTAAGAAAATTGGAATAAAATATTTATTTTCAGGCCTCATTAATCACTACAGTTTCACTGCATCTGGGGATCTGTGGTTTCATCCTCCCCAGCGGTCCACACTCCCGAACCCACTGTATCTTCTGTAAAGAGCAGAGGTCAGTCTGTGTCTTGGCAGTGTTATTCTGCACTCTACTATTACCAGAAATGCTGCTTGCTGATTTTCTGTTGACACCCTGAATTTGTTCAGTCAATTTTCTTTGCTTTGTAACGAGCATTTTAGCAAATTAAATGCTCATTGCAAGCAACTTATTTATTTTCTGTTTGTTGCTTTCCCCACCCTTCCTAATCAGCCTGTTGTTTTTCATGGTTGAATAAGTATAAATAATTAGCACATTAGGAAAATCAGATCTCTCCTATTGAAAACTATTGAGGCTGAAAAGGAGGCTGCACCAATCAAATTGGTTTTTGCAATTGTTTTCTCAGTTCTGCTCTGTGAAGCTTTCTAACAGACTTGGGAAACATGGATAAGGCTAGCCATAGCTTATTTGGAAAAAGAAATATCTCCCCAGTTCCTTCAGATTTTTCCCTGAGAGTCTATTTATTTAGTGCTGAGCTTTGCCAGACCACTTGATGCTTCTATTCTAACACACAAAACCAGTTACAATATATAAATGATTCAGAGATACATTTTGAAGTAATTAAATGCAGAACAGTGATGCAGAAAATTAGTCAAAATTAGTGTAAAATTATGATAATCACCATGCTGAGTATTGAGTGCAGTGGAAGCTGCAATGGTAGTTGAAAAAAAAGGAAGGATTATGGTTTAAGTCACAGTCCTGGAAGTCAAAAGAGCAATGTTCAGTCCTAGTGTGATGTCAAGCAACTCACCTAACTTCTGTTCCTCGTCTTGCAAAGGGGGTTAATCGCTGTCTGCTGCAAAGAAGGAAATTCATCAATTTTTATAAATTACTTCTAGTTGCTGTGATATAAAATGCACTGACACTAGGGTCAGCAGGATTTTCCTTCTTAGAAATCTCTAGGGAAAAAGAGACTATTTATGTAGTTTATTTACTTTGGAAAGCATCCTCAGGGCTGTTTTCAAGGGCAAAGTCAGATGCTCCTTAGCTTGTGGCAGAACTTCACCATCCTTGACTCTATCCACATCCTGAGCAATTCTGTTTGTTCTGTGTTTCACACAAAGAACTGTTGCTGCTTCCTCCTCTCCATATCCCTTCCTGTGCTCAGGGTGTAATGCTGAGCAGGATGCAGGACAAAAGCTTTTGTTGTGAACCAGGGCATAAGGCACAGCTTTGGCTGAGGGTGCTGGTGGACCAGGATTTGTGAGACAATGCCCTCTCTGAATTATGCTCTTGGATGTGTACCATAACATGCCTGCTCTCCCTCTCCACCACCAGCCTGGAACATGCCTCAGTGAAGTGGATGGGGTTGGGAGAGCTCCTTGCAGGGGTGCAACAGAGAAAAGGGATTGCGGGAGCACGGGACCCTCGTACAACGAACCAATATGATTACGCAAGAATCCATTTATTGTTTACATTATTCCATTCTTATACATTTCTGCAGCTGTCATTCACACGATCACGCATGACCCGATTGGATGTCCCGCATTGTCCATGCTCCCTGCATGCACCTCTCAGGACACCTGATTGGTCTCAGTCCAGGATGGTACAGTCCCTCTTCATCTGGTTTTTTTCACTCTTGTTATTCTCTCTTCATCTTCGTTCCCAATTTAGAACTGCTTGCATTCCTCAGGCCCTGATAAAGGTACTGAAGACAACTTGGCTGGGGCACCCTGACAGGGTTTTCATGCCTTACAACAAGGGATTGAAACTGTTTTGTGACAAAACTGTGGTTTTGGTGTGCATGGGGGTGTGCATCCAGTGCAGGCACATGCTCAGGGCCAGAAGTCTGAATACAGTCAGGATTCATCTCTGGGCTGGTCTTCAGAGGAGCCTCAGGAGAGCAGTATAGATATCCATGTATACAGATCCACACTATCCTGGGACCTTTTCTTTCTGTGAAACACAACCACACTCTACTATAACCAGGTTACTCTGGTGCTACAGCCATTGTCTGCAAGGCTGGGCACCTAAGCTTCCCTGGGCTTTTCCTGTTCTCTGCTGTCTCTTACCTGGTGAATTGCATGTGAGCTCCTTGGAGGAAGGAATGCAGTTTATTTCTGTGTCTCTGCAAGGCCTCCTGCATTGAGGTTCTGGCCCTTGCTGGTTTTTAGATAATTGTTGTATTGTGGGTAAAAATTACATTAGTCACTTCATGCTTGTTTCCACCAAAGTTGTTGAGCCTTCAGGTTACTCCCAGCGGGTTTATATATATGTGTAATTCCTACAACAGGAGGCTCTGAGTGATACAGGTTTAGAGACAATCAGTTGATGCCTGATGGAAAAGACTGGCTAGATCATACTTCATTTGCATATTGTTACCAAGTATAAATATTTCAATAATTTTGATGAACATTTCTTACGCTCATGATCAACAAAAAAAAAATTTGTGAGTGTTAGTAACAAAACGGTTATATTGGATGTGTCCTGGGTGAAAGGCAAATTCTAGTCTTGTATGCTCAGGTCAAGCTCTAGACACAATGGAGACAGGACAGCAAACAAGTCTGATAATAAAGCTAATGCTATAGATGACTTGATACTCCGACAAAATTTTGGGGAGTCCTTGTTTCTTCCAGACCTAAGAAGCAGATTCTTCTGAGATGTGGTAGGAGCCAACAACAATAGAAACAACTCTGAAGGCCTGGTTTGGCTGAAGGCATTGCAGAGGAGCCAGGTTAAGTGTTTGCTGCAGCACCTCCGGGGTGTATCAGGCACTGGGGCAAGAGGCCCACTGGAAGAGCAGGGAAAAGCAGGAAAAGCTGTGGTGAGAAGAACAAGGTGTTGGTGATGTGTCACCTGCTAATGACCAATTTTTGTACGGTCCGGGGCAAACTAAGCTGATTCCTACTTTGAGCAAGGTATTTGTAAGAAAGTGGTAGTGAATTGATGGAGGAATCCTTATTGAGGTGGGAGTCATCTTGATTTGTCCTTTCACCATCACTAAGGTTTTCTGTTCCAGTCTAACAAAGAGTGTTTGGGAAGTACATGAGGTAAACCAGGAACCAATTGATTTTGTTTTGTTCCATGGAGCAGAAGTATCACTAAGTCATGTAGTCACTGTTTTTGTGGAGGACCTCAAGCTTGCCAAGGCCACCTGGCCTCTGGAATGGGTGCGGTTTTGGACCTCTGTGTCCAATGAGTCCCTCCTCTTCCATCCAAAGAGCCCTCCATATGCAGGGCCTGATGGACGACTCCATACTGGCACCCATGGCACTGCTCAGGCACTAAAGGCAAAGCAGAGCGAGAGGGAGGGTAGGCAAAAAGGCAAAGAAAGAGACAGTGAAAGAGAAATGGGCTGGAAGGACAATGGGCTGGAAGGACAATGGGAAATGGGCTGGAAAGACAATGATGATGGGAATGGGAGAAGAGACTGTAAGTGCTCAGAAAGATGCAGGGTTATAAGAAATAGTTTAAATAGCATGAAGCTCTTCTCACGAAATGGGAAGAAGAACTTAGAAGAAGTCAATAAAAGGTTAGAAAGAAAGATCACAAGACAGAAGAAAGCAGAAGAAAGGGCAGTTAGGTTAAAGCCAGAGACAGTGAGGAAAGCAGGCATCGTGGGTGTGAGAAGGAAGAGACTCTTGAATGGCTGTGGGTGGGTCAAGGAGGAGGAGCACACACAGAAAGCCCATGAGTGACCAGGGCAGGGCTGCTGATGGGGAGGATGAGAAGGCACAGCAGTGAGGGCTCGGCACCAGGGTCATCTTCTGCAGGCCCCTTCCACTGGCAAGTTTCAATGGGAGCCTGATTTCACCGGTCAGTGAGGGGTCTTGGGATTTAGCTCTTTAAGTCGTAACATGTTGATATAACACAGCTGTCAAATTGTGTAATTTACGTTTATGTAACCCCTGTTATTCCAATCTGTACTAAGAAAAGATTGCACCCTGCCAAAACCTTTCTTACTTGAAACATGATGAAATATTACCTCACTAGCAGTGCATGTACTAATTAAAGTACACTAATTAGTTATTTGAGAGCCCAAAGGTTAGGCACACATGGATTACCTACTCTCATTTGTGGGGGGAGGGGGAGCATGCATACAAAATAGCCTCTGTGGGGTTCCCAATGGGAACATTTCCTCCTCCTTGCCTCAAGTTGCTCTTCGCCACTTCTTTGAAGCTGCATTAAGATATAACTACCCAATCACAAATGAAACAACAGTGCCACTTATGCTCTGTAAAACCCTGTCTAGAAATCACCGAATCATTTTTACTTGGGCCTTTTTTCTTTGGGACTGTTTCCTGACCTGTTGCTAAGTGAAGGCACATGGGAAGATACCGCAGCATGAGATTACAAACTGCCGTGGTGTGGGGGCAGCTGGGGCTTTGGGCAGACTTCAACACTTTGCAGCTTTGAGTCTACAGCATCTTCAGTGCAGGAAGACACAAGAGCTCAATGATGCATGATGTTAAATGATATAGTCATGGCTGCACAGCCCTTTCCAGGGCTATGTCTACCTTATTATTGCTTGCACGCAATTTTCTGTTTATATTCTTCCAGTGTGTAAAGACCCCATTATAGAATTTGGGGGTCCGTGTTGTTGCACACTGTACCAACTTGAAGAGAAAATACAGTATATAAAGTATCTGCCCCAGAATGCTTACAATCCATGTGATTTATTTGGCAGAGAGGAGTAATTTATTTACTCCTTTCTGGTTCTTTGCTACCCACTTGTAAAATGTTTATGTGAGCTCCTCTCTGATAGCTAGTACTTCTTTGATTGAATTATTTAAACTTAGAAAACAAATCCTTTCTTTCACTAATGGGTTTCCAGTAGCGTTTCTCACATGTTTCTGCTTAACTATTTCTCTCTGTAAGAGCATTTGAGGTATTCCCACTTGGAAATCTTTATGAGTCTGTTGGAAGACAAGGTTCTGGCCCATTTTCACCTAAAATTTCCATGATTTGAGTACGGGGGCTTGAGGGCCTGGAAGTTTTAAGCCACAATAGTCACCTCTCAGCTGATGCTCCCAGCAACAACCCAGCCCGAGAGTTTTCCAGGGGAAAGAAAGTTGGGGCATAAGTTCCCCTCACCTAGCTGAGGTAATTGAACCTGACTGCCACATACTAGGTGGGACTTAGTCCGCCTAGTGCCAGATAGAGTGGAGGAGGCTGCTTCTCATACCTTTCTACCAGCCATTTCTGAGTGATTCACCATGGGTTGCCTATACCCTTATTTATGTAAATTATTTGTAGGTGCTGAGTGCTTCTGTCTTTCCCTTATGTACAAAATGCAAACTAATGTCATATATTAATGAGGTCACCAGTACAAGCAGAACCAAGCCCCTTCATTTCACTATGGGTTATTTTGGTACCTGAAATGCTCTTTCCCCCCCTTACATAATATATGTAAATGCCCTGGATATTAGTCCAGGGCATTTCTCTTAGCTCTAGTTTGCTTATTTTCACCTCTGTGAGCACAAAATCAGACAGGTCCCAAGAGTCAAAGCCAATATCTCAAGTGCCACCTGGAAAGTGCTGAAGTTACTTGCTCTTGAAAAGAGGATGACTCCATCACTGTATACTGTCATGTTCCTCACCAAACCCCAGCTCAATGCTACAACCACCCCAAGGCAGATCATGCACAGACAGAGGTAAGGACTTGAGAAAAAACGGCTTTCTAAATGGAACGGGGAAACTCATGTAGATGAAAATGGACTTTCACCTTCTCTAATGTGGAGTCCGGGACAGCAGAGGTCACTTTATGTGTGATTAAATTTATTCCCTTGTATTATGATGAAGTATGCTTTCTTTGCTCTACTTCTTTTGGTCTGTTTGATTTCCTGTTAACTTTGAAGTCCCCTTTGTAAGCTTGAAGTAAATTGTGCCCTTCAGTGTTTGCTGAATTGGGGTTACTCAGCGCCTTTCAGGTCTGAGCCTTAGTATGGGGCTGAAACAGATGCTGAATGGGAAAATGCAGACATTGTCTCAGTCTTTCTGAGTTTTGCATTATCATGATGCCTGTGTATTTCTCTCAAACAGCCATATGCAAAGGAATGAATTTGTTATTGTACTTATCCTCTGCTTCTCAATGTAGGAAATTGTTTCTTGGAATTAAGCTTCCCGCAGAAGATTGCATTTGATGGATTTACTCCAGAAATTTGGCCAAGATAAATTTTGAAAGTGAAGTCATACTTTACACATGACATTTCAGGTACAAGACCTTTTTTTCAAGCTTCTTTCTGTTTAAAAGTTAAGTAATGGTTTGTGCTTGTTTAATTTAGCTTTGATGATTGACTTTTGAGTTGAACACTGAGGAAAAAAAGAGAGAATGTCTTACTGTGACACATATGTTTATTTAAAAAAAACCCCAAACAACACACACACACAAAATTTAGGGCTAAACCCAAAACCAACAATGAGACACATGAGATAAGTTTGGAGGAAGATTTTTGTCGCATCATCCTGTTGGAGAGTATAATTCCATGTATGGGATAAGTTGGTTGAACAGTCTGCAAGTCCTGCAGGTGTCCTGAGAAATCAAGGAAAAATATATAGAGAGCAATTTGCTGCTAGGAGGATTAGCACTAGACAGCCCTTAGTATCATGTCTTTTCTTGTGAGAGAAGCTCCACACAAAGGGGGGTGAAGTTCTCGTGCAGCAGTATGTGGGGTTTGCTTGGAGGCCCATGGTACAACTCGCTGCTGTCCTCCAGACCACTTCAACATGGCAGGGTGCAGAGAGGTGAGGAGGTTGCTGGAAGGCAAGTGATGGTGCATCTCTTGATGTCTGCAGCTCTCACACTACCAGCTCACCTCAGAAGCAAGGCATCAAGAGCAGCGTTGCCTCTGCATTACCACAGTTCTCCACTGTGCTGTGTAGTGGTTTCCCTTTTGAGCACTTTGGCTACTGTCAACCCCTTTCCAAGGCACTCAACTCCCTTATGATATTTTTGATGTCTGTAGACCCTCCGGTTAAACTCAAAATGGATGGACGAATTGCAGCACCTAGAAGGATACAATCCTCAGCCAAGTTAGGTGTCTAACTATGCTTTTTCCTTTCTGCTGTTGTGCTTTGGCCTCTCTCTAGGCTATGTATAACAAAATAATAAACATCTCTGTAAGGGGGGTTGACATGTAACACTCGTGAATTATTATGGAAAATATGGCTGTGTCCACTAGAAAAACTTCTCTAGTGAATGTCTGTTAAGATGGGGAGATGCGATGTGTGCCTGACCCCGGATTTCCTTATGCTTTGTCTGATGAGACCCTGTGTGGGGGAGAATGGTGTGCTAGATGTGCCTGAACTCACCTTGCCCTGGGGATGGCCTGCAGTCCCCACCAGTCCTCCCCCTTGCTCTTTAGGGCAAGGAACAAGTGAAGTGTGTGTTGTCTGATTTCACGTTCCCATCTTCCACCTATTTGAGATAATCTTTGAAAGTGTTTCATTTTCCTTCTAAGTACTGATTGGCTAAACAAAAAAATGGCAGGGGGATATGCTCCGCGTAATTTATGGGGAAGTAACACAGAAGTAACAAAAGCCACTTTTTTCCAGTGGTTTTTGTTACTGTAAAATGGGACTGGATGGGAATCCTGGGTACACTTTAATAATTCCCAGATACTAATAAGAAATGATCCAACAGCTTGTGGTACTTAAGCTTTCAGGAAAAGCAACAAATAACTATGACTTCTTCTGATCCACATCAACAAGACCACAAACCACTGATCTCCTAAAAAATGGTGCATCCAGAAAACCTACTAGGCGGTTTTATGAAGGAGTCATTGTTTTTCAGAACAAAATGAATGTGGAAAGGACAATTTTTGGCAAATAATTACATCTGTAATGGAAAACATACTGGCTCATTAAACTACATCTTAATCTTCCTCACTAATTTATCTGCTTTTGATGGAGCAGAGTCTGGGATTTATATTCTGTCCAATGTCCCACAGAACTTTTGTCCAGTAAAAAAGGTCACCTGTAAATTTCACATAGGCAAGTGTAACATTTTCCTACCATAACATCATCTTTAAAAAAGGGGGAAAAAAAAGACACGGCATTAAAAGTTAAAAGCTGCTTTAAACCTAAGAAAATACATTTGTTCAGCTGAACCCACATTAAGCTTGATTTGCTTCATTTGGAAACAGCTGAAACTGGGTAATCTTAAGCTTCTAGTGAGAAATATCAATTTAACATGTAGTTGGTGTGCTAAAGGCTGCCCTGTTCCAATTAAAAATCCACTGTGTTTTTATGGTGGTATTCTGGAGGGTGTCTTGATTTGCTGATGAATGCTGACAGGACTATTAAAGCTGTGAAACAACATCACTTGAACATGGCACAAAATGAAAGAAAAGGCACTGCCATGCTGCTCTTGGGTGTTATTATCCTGATTAAAATTGGAGCAAAAGTGAAAATCATCCCTGGGCAATGCACTTATTTATTTATTTATTTATCCCCTTAAAATGACTTAATGGTATTGGTAGCTGCGTTTCCTGACAGGAACCCTTAAGGCACTGTGATTAAGTGAAGGAGCATTTCTTATTAACCCCTGCTGTTTGTGCCTAGAAGCACAGATGAAGAATGACTGAGTGTGCTGTGTGACAGTATGAATATGCAATGCTGAGAGTTGGACAGGCCCCTGACTGTTAACATTTCCTGACACTCTTGGTTATTAAAAATCCTTCTCTCAGCAGAGAGAAGTCTCTCAGACTTTTCAGAGTCATGTCAGCAGGTCTTTGAAATTCAATGGGAAAAGAGTCACCTGGATAGAACATAGTCTTTAATTTGTCCCCTTAAATTGCCCATGACGAGCTGAAAATACCTATTTTCCCCTTTTTTTGCCATGTATTTAAAACCTATGAGTCGTTCAAATGATGACTTGACCCACAAGCTAAGCAGCCAAGCCAGAGCCTCACCAGCTTGAGGTTTTGGTGCCAAATCAAATATCTCTCAGGCCCTTCTATGTGAGATGTGGGAACAGGCAGGTTAGAAATAAAATAGACTTCTTTGCATAAGGTCCAAACAACACTTTTCTTTTCTATGCATGATTATAGGGTGATTTTAATTAACTTTTTTCCTGTCCTCAGCCTGCACATGAGCAGAGTACATGGCAGAGTTGAGCATGGGCAGAGAACTGCACATGCTTGGGGAGCTGGGGGCGAAGAGGAATGCTGGCTGGAGATGGGGCCTGCACCAGGAGTGGATGGTGCCTTCAACCATGAAGGGAGGGAGCCTCCTCCCAACCTTGTAAGTAATGGGACAACTAGATTTGCCTGATGGCCAGTGTGGGAACAAAGAAGCACTCATTTTCCATCCAATCAAGGTATTGATAAACTTAACCAAGGCACAAAGGGATGTGAGGAAAAAGAGTATTTAATTGTCTATACACGAGTGGCCCTAACCTGGTAATAAATTTGTCTGCATTGCTGTCACTGGATGCTGCCCATAGAACTCACATGCCTGGAATGCAAAAGCCCATGAACATAACCTATTTAGGAAGAGTCAAGAGGGGAAGGGGAATGGCAAGCCACACAAAATGAGCTGTTATCTCCTTCTGAGTCACTGGGCATCCTCTCTCTTCCCCTCTTCTCCTCCTCTGCTCCACACTCCCACAATTTGCATTCTGGTTTCAGGAGACTTGTGGTTGGAGAATGTGGTGTGGGGAGAAAACCTTTGCTTTGGTTGCAGCAACTAACGGGTTTCCCTGGAGTGTGCACGTCTGTGGCAGCACAGCATGAAATGCCCTTCACCCAGGTACTGGCCCCAGAGAGAATGTTGTCCTGGCAGACAGGAGCTCCTGGCTGGTACAGCTGCTTGTGGCTGGGCTCAGTGTTTCTGCACAGTGGAGAAGGGATGGATGGGCAGTGGCTTTATCCTTAGTGTCTCATGAAACTTTGAGAGAAGAGTTTGTGTGTGTGTCTTGTTACTGTAGATTCCTGTGTAGAAGAGTGTAGAAGAGTGTAGAAGATGGGGATGCAGCATCCAGTGTGGATGCTCATCTCTTTGAAGGAGCTGATGAAGCCTGGAAATGACATAGAAAAAATCCTCTCAAACCATTTAAGTGTTGTAAGAAAATGTCAATTAACAACAAAAATTAAAATATGGCCCTTCAGGATATTATATGAAGTAGCTGTGCATGGGGAAAGGTCTAGTTACATCTCTTGTAGTTCTTTGTTCCTGGCATGGATTACATGAGGTCATGAAAATTATGCCAAATTCTTTTCTGTGAAAAAGAGGAGATGCTTTTAATTAGCATTCAACAGAATTTACAAGATCACTGTAGTAATCTTTTTTAATACCTCTCTACACTGGGTGATGGAATGAAAAGGCCTAGGATGCTGGAAGTTTCAATTTGAATTATATGCTGGATCTCCTATTCTGTCAAATATTGTAGACTTTCCAAGACATACTGATTTTTAAACAATTTAGCAGAACAGATCAATAGAACAGATTTAATCTTAGTGGATAGAAAAGAAATAATCACAGAACTATATGCCAAAATCAGACCAAAAGAGGGTTATAACCAGATTACTATGTGGAGACAGAATAAACTCTAAAACACATATTGTGTAGTATGTTAACAGACTTGATTTTAAATAAGAAATAAGAAGTTCAAAAGCCTGATAATAGAAATAAAAAAAAATAAAATCACAGGAATAAACTGATGTCTACAAGAGCCAAAACCAATAGGAAAGATAAGACAAAAACAATATTGGCTACTGAGAGGAGAAATGGAAGAAGTGTCAATTATAACAGAGGAATAACAGAAGTGTTAAGCAAATATAGTGACCACCCTAGTAGCAAAAGGAGGCTTAAGAGAGAATACCTTGAGCAAGCACGAGAAGCCACAGACATAAGAACAAGACAGGACTATGGGGCGTTCCTTTGCACCCTTGCTGGGATATTGACACAATCAAATACCTCTATAAAGTGCCTGTACCCCAATGCACACAGTCTGGGCAACAAACAGGAGGAACTGGAGATCTGTGTGCACTCACAGGGCTTTGACCTCACTGCAATTACGGAGACATGGTGGGATATCTCCCATGACTGGAATGTTGTCATGAAGGGCTACATGCTGCTTAGGAGGGACAGACCAGGAAGGCGTGGTGGTGGAGTTGCCCTCTATGTTAGGCAACACTTGGAATATTTTGAGCTCTGTCTTGGGGTGAATGACAAGCAAGTAGAGAACTTATGGGTTAGGATTAGATGGCAGACTAGTAAGGGTGACATTGTGGGTGTTTGTTACATGTTGTCTGATCAGGAAGAGGAAGTGGATGAAGCCTTCTGGAGGCAGGTTGAAGCAGCCTCAAAGTCACAGGAAATGGTTTTTGTGGGGGACTTTAACTACCCTGACATCTGCTGGAGAAGCAACACACTGAAGCACAAACAGTCCAGGAGGTTCCTGGAAAGCCTTGACCACAAGTTCCTGTCACAGGTAGTGGAGGTTCCCACAAGTAATGGTTTGCTGCTTGGCCTACCTCATACTAACAAACAGGGAAGGCCTTGTTGGAGATGTGAAGGTTGGGGGCAGCTTCGGCTTCAGTGACCATGAGATTGTGGAGTTCAGTATCGGGTGAGGAGGAAGCAGGATGGAAAGTGAGCTTACAATGGTGGACTTCAGGAGAGCTAACTTTATCCTCTTTAGAGATCTTTTTGGAAGAATCCCGTGGGCCCTGCAGGGAAAGAGGAGTCCAAGAGACTTGGATGATATTTGACGACCATCTCCTCCCAGCTCAAGAATATTGTATCCTGATGAGCAAGAAATCAGATAAAGGGGACAAGAGACCTGTGTGAACGAATAAAGAACTTCCATTACTCAAGAGTAAGTGTAAGTAAGGAAATACACAAGAGAGAAGAATATACAGGGTCAGGCCACTTGGAACAGATATAGAGATGTTGTCAGAGGTAGTAGAAATGAGGCAAGGAAGGTCAAGATCCATCTGGAATTAAATCTGGTCAAGGATGTCAAAGACAACATGAAGAATCAGGGGGAAGGCCAACAAGGCTGACATCCTGGTGGGAGTCTGTTATAGACCACCCACACAGGATGAAGAGGTGGATAACTTGTTCTACAAGCAACTGGAGGATGATTCAAGATCACCAGCCCTTGTTCTTGCGGGTGACTTCAACCTGCCAGATATCTGCTGGGAACTCAACACAGCAGAAAGGAAGCAGTCTAGGAGGTTCTTAGAGTGTGTAGAGTACAACTTCTTGTCACATCTGGTCAGTGAGCCTACCAGGGGAGGGGCTATGCTAGACCTGCTGTTTGCAAACAGAGAAGGGCTGGTGAAAGATGTAGTGATTGGAGGCTGTCTGGGGCACAGTGATCATAAAATAATAGAGTTTTCAATATTTGGTGAAACAAGGAGGGGCATCAATAAAACTTCCACACTGGATTTCCAGAGGGCAGACTTTGGTCTATTCAAGAGACTTATTTGGAGAGTACCTTGGGAAGCAGCCCTTAAAAACAAAGGAGTCCAGGAAGGATGAGTGTGCTTCAAAACAGAAATCTTGAAGGCACATGAACAGACTGTCCCTATGCACTGAAAGACAAGCCAACAAGGGAAATGACTGGCCTGGATGGGCAAGGAGCTTTTGAAGGAACTAAAGAAAAAAAAGAGGGCATATCACCTTTGGAAGGAGGGCCAGGTATCTCAGGAAATGCTTAAGGGAGTTGCTAGGTCATGTAGAAAAAAAAATTACAGAGGCAAAAGCCCAGTTAGAACTCAATCTAGCCACTTCTGTGAAGGACAATAAAAAATATTTTTATAAATACATTAATAGCAAAAGGAAGGGCAAGGACAACCTCCATTTTCTATTAGATGTGGAAGGGAATTTAGTTACTAAAGATGAGGAAAAGGCAGAGGTACTTAACACCTTCTTTGCCCCAATTTTCAACAGAAAGACACATTGTCCACAGAACTGTCCTCCTGGGCTGGTAGATGGTGTCAGGGAACAGAATAGCCCCCCTGTTGTCCAGGAGAAAGCAGAGACCTGCTGAGCCACTTAGATGCTCACAAATCTATGGGACCAGATGGGATCCATCCTAGGGTGATGAGGGAGCTGGCAGATGAGCTTGTGAAGCTGCTCTCCATCATTTACCATCACTCCTGGCTCACCGGGGAGGTCCCAGATGACTGGAAGCTGGCTAATGTAACGCCCATTCACAAGAAGGGCTGGAAGGAGGATCCAGGAAACTACAGGCCTGTCAGCCTGACATCAGTGCCCAGCAAGGTTATGGAACANCAGGCCTGTCAGCCTGACATCAGTGCCCAGCAAGGTTATGGAACAGATCATCTTGAGTGCCATCACACGACACCTACAGGGTGGCCAGGGGATTAGACCCAGCCAGCACGGGTTTAG
>VZRJ01009808.1:132859-150899 GCA_013397565.1 Ptilonorhynchus violaceus | reverse complement strand
CGGCCGTGGCCCCTGTCGCGTCCCATGTGCACCGCGATGTCCCGTCCCCGTACCGGAGGTCTGTCGCCTGCTGCGGCCGTCATCTCGCTCTCCTGTGTCCCCACGCCGTGGCCTGGTCACCTTGCTGGGGCCGTGACCCCGTATCTGCCCCCCCGCCCCCGCCATGGCCGTGCCACCCTGTAACTGGTGCGATCCCATCGTGTGGCCACGTGCCCGTGTCACCCTGCCACAGCGCTGGTTCCATACTGCGGCCGTGTCCCCGGGTCCCCCTGCCACCACCGTGACCCCGTGCAGTGGCCGTGTCCCTATGTCGCCCTGCTGTGGCCCTGATCCTATACTGTGGCCGTGTCCCACCCCACCCCGATGCCGTGTTGTGGATTGTCACCGTGCTGTCCCGTCTGGCCACCGTGCCACCTGTCAGGGGTGCCCTTGGTGGGCCGGTCCCCCCGGCCCGGACGGGTCAGTGCTCACCTGCAGCAGGTGTCGTTCAAGGGCCGGTGAGAGCTGCACTTGAGCGCTGGGTGTGGACCAGGAGCAGCACCTGACAATTCCCTGCGGCCTCTCCAGGACATTCCTGGCTCGTTCCGCTGCTGCGGGTGTGCAGCGGGACTGCTCGGACCAACGTCCTGGGGGAAAGCTGGGATTCGAGGAGCTTCCCGTGCTTCCAGCACAGCCCATGCAACCCTACACCGTCCCGGGAAGGGTGCCTGTTCCCTGGGGAGCGGTGCCATCATGCTCTGACACCCCTCTTGCAATCATTCCTTAGGATCTTGCGGCATTCCCCAGGGCAGGGAATGGACCAGATGCTTTCTGCAGGAGGGATGCTGCCCCTGGTCATGTGCTGGCAGGGACTGAGCTGTGCCTGGCTTCCTTCAGAAACCTCTGCCCTAAATGCCCTGTGCCCAGACTGGTTTCCCCATCGCCATTAGCCCATGAGGGAGGTTGATGCCGGGAAAGCTGCAGCTCTTGGCTCTCCTGTGTCTCCTGGGGGCTGGGGCTGTGTGTCACTGCTACAGAGGGCAGCTGGATGTGTCTCCCAGCCCTTTGGAGCAGGATGCTGTTGGAGGTGGTCACACCCCCTCTCTTGTTCTGGTGGCACTGGGGGACATCACCCCAAGCCCCTTTCCCACCTTCCTCCTTGTCCCTGGAGTAATTGCAGAAGCTCCTGGTGCGAGGCTTGGGGACACGTGTGTGACTGTGCCTCACCAGCCAGGACTTGGGGCGTTGCCACAGAGTATCGGTGTCTCCTTATTGCCGGTCTGACTTGCAGCTCCCAGCCCTGGCACGTTCCCGGCCCTTCCTGCCTCCCAGCGTCCTGTGGGAAGCTGCCCTTCCTGCCTCCCGGCATCCGTGGGAGGGTGTGGGGGACCAAATCAGGGCCTTTGTCACACTGTGTTACGGCTGGGCTGCTCCGACACCTCGATTCCATCCCCAAAAGCCAAACACAACAGTGGGTGGGGATCCAGTTCCCAGTCTCAGAGGAACTGGGACGAGCCTCAGGCCCTTGTGGGTAAAAGCTGCTGTATCCAACCGTCACGGCTGGGATTGGGCATGGGGAGCCTGCTCTGCTGCACCCCAAATCCCTTGGGATGGGAGGGGATGTGCTGACAAGTGCCTTCCTTGCAGGGCCCAGCATTCCTGGTTCCCCGCGCTGCGCACCCTCCTCCTGGTCCCGCTCCTCATCTACATCTCCGTGCCCTTCCTCATCTGCCTCTTCCCCAGCGTGCTCACCAAGTTTGTCTACCTGAACTTCCGTGAGTACCCTGGGGCTGTCCCGACCGGGACAACCCCACAGGGATTCAGCTGGCTGGTGCAGACCCCCGAAAACACGGGTGGGACCACGCCTGGTGCCTGGGTGGCACTGGGACAGCGCCCATCCCGCGCCCCCTGTGCCGTGGGCTTGCAGAGGAGGCACGGAGGGATCTTTCCCGGTGTTTTGCAAGCCCTAATAACGTGGTGCCTCCGACCCGGTTTACTGCCTGGAGTTGCAACAGGCCTGGGCACGCTCAGCATCAGCGGAAATTCGGGCGGGAGGAGGTGGCAGAGGGCTGAGCTCGCCTACCCCAGCATGGCCCTTGATAATTTAAAAACAATAACACATTGGTTTGGAAAGAAAACCTGTATAAAAGCAACTGGGTGTGAGGATCCTGGGCGATGGCTGTGATTTCTCCATCAGTGGCCTTCCCGTTCTTCGTGGACTTTCGGCGGCCGGAGCTGCTGGTGAACAACACCATCAGCCTGCACCTCACCACCGAGCCGGGCGTCACGGTTGGCATCTGGTGAGCGGGATGCCCTCGGCATTCCTTGTGGGACAGCAGAGTCCTGGCTAAGCCGGGTGGAACCCCCCGGGGTAACCCCGCTGCCCCCGCAGGCACACGGTGCCGGGCAGCAGAGGGGCCGAGGCGCAGGGCAAGGACCGGCGCTGGTATGAGGAGGCACTCGCTGATGCCCACCCCGTGATCATCTACCTGCACGGCAATGGGGGCACCAGGTGAGCTCCTGAGGGTGCTGCTGCAGGGCCAGGAGCAGGGGAGGATGGGTGCAGTGGCTGCTCTCAGGTGAGAAGCAGCAAACTCTGTGCAGCAGCCAGCGCTGCTGTGGGGCCGGGGCTGCTGCGGTGGTCTCTGACTCCAGCAGTCAAAGAAAATCCCTATACAATAAAGGGAAAGGTCAAAACCCACCCCACAGCATCCAGCTCTTCCCTCCTGGGGAAAGGTCACCCCAGTTCCTCACCTGCACTGGTGCTGGAGGGAGGGTCCCTCGGGGTCCCCCTGAGCTCTAACCTCGTTTTCCCCACAGGGCTGCAAGTCACCGTGTCCAGTTCTTGAAGGTAAGTGGTGCCCTGTGGGGACACTGGGACCTGCTGGGAGTAAGACTCCTGCTGGCCCCAGGGACCCAGAGGGAGCCTGTGCAGAGTGAATGGGACATGCTGGGGGTCCTGGGGTGCATCCCCTCCCAGGACATAACTCGGTGCTGCTCTGACAGACGATGGGAGCTGCAGACTTCCACATCCTGGCTCTCGACTATAGAGGTAAGATAATCCCCCTGCCTCTTCCTGGATGACCCCACCTCTTGGGGACAGTGCCCACCAGGGTCATGACACCAAGCCATGTCCCCCACAGGCTATGGGGACTCCAGTGGGCACCCCACGGAGAGTGGCTTCACCACGGATGTCCTGGCACTCTATGACTGGGCGAAAGCGCGGAGTGGGAACAGCAGCATCCTCTTGTGGGGACACTCCTTGGGGACAGGGTGAGTGCAGGGTGCACGATGGGGGGACACCAGAGTCCACCCTGCATCCCCTGACATTGCTGTCAGACTGGTGTTGCCTGGGGATGGATCAAGAGGTTGGAACAGCTCCTTTGTGGAAGCACCTGCAGAGCCAAATCCAGCCAGCAAGGGGGAATCTGAGGGAGCTGTGCACCCCACCAGGACATCCTGGCTGCTCCCCCTCACTGTCACCTCTCCTGTCACAGGATTGCCACCAATGCAGCAAGGAAGCTGCAGGAGGAGCGAGGTAAGGGCCAGTGTGGCTGGGTTGTCCCTGTGCAGTGTCACCCTGAGGCTCTGCACTGCCCTGGCCTGATTTTGGGGCCGCAGAGGAGATGAGGAGCCCTGTCACTCTCTGCAGTGGGAACAAGTGGCCATCCCTATCCTTGTTAGTGGGATGGGGACAACTTGGCCCCGTGGCTGCTGCCTGGGAGGGCAGTGTGGCAGCAGGGACAGCCCCCCACAGCTGTGCCCCCTCCCACCTCACTGTGCCCTCAGGGGTCCAGGTTGATGCCGTTGTCCTGGAGTCTCCCTACACCAACATCCGAGATGCAGCTGCCCACATCCCCATCACCAAGGTGAGTTGGGAGCTCTGTCTGGGGGGTCACCCAGCAGTGACAGGAGGGGGCTTGGCCTCAGGGGTCCCCAGCTGGTGACAGGCTCTGCCCGTGGGGTCCCCCAGCGGTGTCAGCCTCGGCTCCCTGGGTCTTCCCCCTTGCACTTGAATCCAAACCGTGGCTTAGCTTCCCCCAAACTCTCTCCCTGCCAGATCTACCGGCAGTTCCCAGGTTTTGAGTACCTCATCCTGGACTCCCTGGCTCGGGCGGACATGTTCTTCCGCAGCGATGAGAAGTGAGTTCCTGGTGGGAAGGGGCTCATCCATCCCCGGGGGGCTGTGGGAATGAGGCCGGGACTACCTGGCAGAGAGGAGGTGTCACTCACCCTGTGAAATCCCTGCACTCTTCTGTTTACCCAGCTTACTCATAATTCAGAAGTGACTTTTTATTTGCATAACGTCAGATATCAGTTTGATTATTGAGCAAAGTCCACAAGCCACCATCATTTTTTTGGGCATTACCTGCTCGTGTTCCTTGTAGCACACCCAGCCTGCCCCAAATCCGTTTGATTTATGGGTGCTTTTGAAACCTCACCACCCTGTAATTAGGAGTTAAGGTGATTATGGTGTTTGGTGCTGCCGTGCCAGGGCAAGCAGCACGGGCATCACCCAGCTGGCCATGCCAGGGCACCCAGGGTGCCACTGATGGGCTGGGATGGCTCTGAGGAGCAGCACTGGCGGGGTCAGGGTGCTGTGGGGGTTTCAGCCGGGGCTGGGGAGGCTCCTGGGGGTCTGTTGGCTCCGGGGGAGAGTCCTCAGGGCTGTGCTTGCTGCCCTCAGCGTGAAGGTGCTGGGCTGCCCCCTCCTCATCCTGCACGCAGAAGATGATGGAGTCCTGCCTCCGAAGCTGGGACGCAAGGTGGGGACCTGCCACCCGGGCTTTGAGGGGCTAAAGTGACCAGACTAGGGGTGAGCACCCCCCAGGAGGGGTTTGGGGTCCCCTGCTCGTGCCAGTAACGGCACTCCCGCCCCGTGGCAGCTCTACAAGACAGCACGTGAAGCCTACAAGGACAAATCCAAGGTGAAGTTCATTACCTTTCCCGAAAAGCTGGGCTTGGGCCACGACTACATCTCCTTCAACCCAGAGCTGCCTGCCCTGGTGAAGTAAGTGCTGCTCTGCAGAAATGGGGGGGGCACAGGATCAGCCTCTTCTTGCACTGGTGTGTCCTCTCCTGCTGCCAGCACACAGCTGCCTGCCCCCTGCTCCCTCCCCTCCCCACGGGGTTTGCTGGCATCCCTTTCTAAACTTCAATCCCTCCTCACTGCCCTGAGCCTGTCCTTGTCCGGGGTGGCACGGGGACATGGCCCTGGGGACACCAGCTCCTCTTTGCCCTGAGTGCAGAGATGCTCCAAGCCCAGCTCAGCCCCGCATGCAAGGATCACAAATCAGGCTCTGACACAGCACGGGAGGGTCAGTGACACGGTGTAAGATTTATTACATCTTGTTGCAGAGACTTCTTAAACATGAAGTGATGCCAGCTGCTTCCTGCAGCGACCACGCGCTCCCTCAAACCCACTCCAGGACCCCCCCATGGCACTGAACTTACTGTTGTAAGTAATAAAAACTACTGAGAAACTTTTAAGTCACCCACTGCCTCAAGGATGCTGCAGGTTACTCGAGGGATGCAGACACTGATGTGGTCTGGGTCACCAGAGCCGTGACCGGGAGCATCCCGTGGGACACTGGTGGGGGTACATGGGCCTGGCACCAGTGGCACCCCTATATTGTGCTTCAGCAGTGCCTGCAAGGGCCCAGACAGCTGTGTCCAGCTGTGTCCAGCTGTGCTACCCACCCCACCCCTGGCCAGCCCTCTTCCTGCATGAGCATTGGTGGAAGCAAGCCCAATCCCTAACTTCAGGCTTCAGCAAACAGCCCCCTTTGGACTCCAATGGCACTTTTTTATTTTTAGCACCTAATGCAAGCAACAGGGCGACGTGGTTTCGCTTTCCACACGACACTTACGTTATAAAAATCCCTCCCCCCCCTTCTCCCCCGTCCCTAAGGAAAGCCAGCAGCAGCAACACAGAGACTCAGACAGCAGAGAATTGTACAGCGCGTGCGCTCGCGTCCCCTGGCTCCGGCCGGCGCCGCTCCGGCCCCTACGCCGCGGTGCCGTTGGGGGTCTTGTCCTGCCCCGCGTCCCGGGGCTCGTTGGGCGGGGGGATCTTCAGGTCCGAGGGCTCCACGTGCCAGATGTCCCGGGCGTACTCCTTGATGGTGCGGTCGCTGGAGAACTTGCCGGCCGCCGCAATGTTCCTGATGACCATCCTGGTCCAGGCCTTGGAGTTCTGCAGGGAGAGAGGAGGGATGGGGTGGGTTGTGCCCAGGGGTGCCGCGTTGGCCCCGAGGCTGCCTTTCACATCCCTTCTCTGGGGTGGGATGTTGAGTCCCAAAACAGCTCCCTGCCCCGTCCCCGGGCTGGCACTCACCAGGTACAGCTCGCTGACCTTCTCCTGGCACTTGACGTAAGCCTCGTAGTCCGCAAAGACTTTAAACCTGGAGCAGCCAAGAAAGGAGGAGTCAGGGGCAGGAGGAATGGGAAGGTGGGAGCACAGCAGGCTGCCTGATCCAGGGCATCGTTACCCCTTAAATCCAGGGGTTAAACTCAAGGTTCCTTTACTCTCCGCACAAAGGAGAAATCCCCAGCAGATATTCTCAAGAGATAAAAACCACACAAAAGCTTACTGGCAAAAATAGAGAAAATTAAGGAAGCTTTTGCAAAAGGAGTGTATACAACACCGAATTCAACATAAAGCCACTTATCGTAGCATTACTTGGCATTAATTTAGCATGAAGCATTTATTTAGAATTTATTTAGCATTTGCTTAGCCCATTTAACCGAGAAACCTTTAAATCCTTAAGATATGTTACCTAAAAAGCTCCGTGAAAAAAGGATTGAGAGAGAGAGAAAAACAGAAAAGGTACAGAAAAACACACACAGAGCTACCAGCTCCTGGGTTCCATCGTGGGTGAAATGGAAACTCCAAGGAAGCCGGCAGGGTCTGACAGTAGCCACAGTGGTCACTCCCGTTTAAGCCCCTGGCTCTCTGTGGGCCCGCCCCTCAGGTGGGACTTCTGGTCGCTCAGCCAATCAGGGTCTGGTCAGGAAAGCCCTATGTGTGATTGATTGACAGCTCGGCCAATCAGAGGCTGGGTTCGCATTCCCCCCCCAAGGTGCCATGATTGACAGCTCGGCCAGGCTGAGGGCTCTGGGCACTGCCTCACCAGAAGCCGGGCCTGACCCTAACCCCACAAACACCCCAGCGTTCTGAGCACCCCCAAAACAGCTCCAGACATTGATCTAACCCAGCCTCTGACAGGCGTCCTCCAACACAAACCCTCCAGCCCAATCCCCCCTCCCCAAGCCCTGCTGGTGCAGAACCCTGGATGCCCCGGGAGGGCACCCAGGGAAAGCATTTCTGATCCCAGTGCCCATGGCTGCTTAGTGCTCTGGCCAGGAAAGCCCTTGAGATGCCCCAAATCATCTGGAAGGGCTGCGCACCCAAAGGTTAATGCGACAAGGGCCATCCACGGAGAGTCCCTACCTTGGACAATGTGGTCCCACCCCCTGAGGTGGCCACAGGAGAGACCCAACCCAGGGGATGGACGCCACCCCAGGCCTCACCTGTCGTGGTAGAAGAGCATGTTGACCACATCGTTGAAGAGGTCGGGGTCTTTTGGGGAGAAGAAGCCACTTTTAATCTGGTCAATGGCCTGCTTCAGCTCGGGGAGCCGGTCATAGTAGAGCTGGGCATTGTACCTGGAGGGAAGCGGGGTATGAGATGATGGTGCTGCTCCCTGTGGTGGCACAGCCCTGTGCCATCCCCAACCCTCACCCTTTCTTGTCCAGCTCCGTGACATCCTCCACCCTCATGCCAAAGATGAACAGGTTTTCCTCTCCAGCCTCCTCGGCCATCTCCACGTTGGCCCCGTCCATGGTGCCGATGGTCAGAGCCCCGTTCAGCATGAACTTCATGTTGCCCGTCCCCGAAGCCTCGGTGCCGGCCGTGGAGATCTGCTCCGACAGGTCGGTCGCTGGGATCACTGCCAACAAAACACACGGACACGAGGGGCTCGTGGTGACCAGCTCTGGGTTCATTTCCTGCTGAAAGGCCAAGGGACGGAGGGACATCCCCTCCCCACAGCGTGTCCCACCCAGGGTACCTTTCTCTGCCAGGGACACCCTGTAGTTCTCCAGGAAGATGACCTTCAGCTTGCTCCCCACCATGGGGTCGTTGTTCACCACCTGAGCCACAGCGTTAATGAGCTTGATGATCATTTTAGCCATGTGGTATCCTGGGGCAGCCTGGGAGAAAAGCCACAGGTGAGCCAGGAGAGCTGGTGCCAGGGGCAGGTGAGGCACACCCAGCTCCCACATATCCAGGGAAGAACCTGCTCATCCCTGCTCCTGTCACCTCATCCAACATGGGTTACACCACCACAGTTCTGGGGGCTTCCATGACCACAGACAATATAGGGTTGTCCAAGCCCTGCCCAAACCCGATGCCTTGCTTGGGTTGAAATCAAGCAGTGCTACTCCAGGGCTTTCTGGAGAACTTCATGGACATGGAATCATGGAATTGTTGAAGTTGGAAAAGCACTCTACGATCATTGAGTCCAACTGTTCCCCCAGCACTGCCAAGCCCACCACTAATCCATGTACCCCAGAGCCACATCCACATGGCTTTTAAATCCCTCCAGGGATGGGGACTCCACCACTGCCCTGAGCAGCCTGTGCCAAGGATGGACAATCCTTTCCATGAAGAAATTTCCCCAATATCTATCCCTAGTTATTTCTTGGCCATTTCCTCTGTACTGTCCCTTGTTCCCTGGGAGCAGAGCCCAACCCCCACCTGGCTCCACCCTCCTGTCAGGGAGCTGTGGGGACGTGGCCCCATGAGACACCTACACCCACATCCCCCAGGGCGCTTCCAAGGAATTCCTCTAGAACTCTCGCCCCAACTTACCTTGCCCCCAATGATCACTGTCCTCGGCACAAACAGCTTTGCGGGATCCCTCCTGATTCCTGGAGAAAACAGCAGTGTTACCGTGGGATACGGGGCACAGGGACGCTGGTGCAGCCCGGGGACAGCCTGTCCCCTCGGGGCGTGGTGGCTTACGGTTGTACATGGTGATGATGTGCAGGCAGTTCATCAGCTGCCGCTTGTACTCGTGGATCCTCTTCACGTGCACGTCGAACATGGAGGAAGGGTTGATCTTCACCTTGTACTCCTTCTCCAGGTACAGCGCGAACTTCACCTTGTTCTCCTGGGACAGGGCAGGGACCACGTCAGGCCCCAGGGAACATCAGCCCCCGGCCCCTGCTCCTCCTGCCCATGTCCCCCCTGCCCACGCCCCTCACCTGCTTCACTTTGGCCACCTCCCGGATGAAGAGGTCGTCGTCCACAAACTCGTGCAGCTTGGTCAGCTGGCTCAGGTCCCGCACGTAATCTTCCCCGATTTTCTGCAACGGGAGCACAGGCACACGCTGATGGTGGGATGGGTTGGGATGGAAATGATATTGAACATCATCCAGTTCCAACCCTCCTGCCATGGGCAGGGACACCTTCCACTATCCCAGGTTGCTCCAAGCCCCGTCCAACCTGGCCTGGAACACTTCCAGGGATGGGGCAGCCACAGCTTCTCCGGGCAACCTGTGCCAGGGCCTCACCATCCTCACAGCCAGGAATTTCTTCCCAATATCCCATCTAATCCTGCCTTATGTCAATATGAATACATTCCCCCTTGTGCTGTCACTGCAGGCCCTCATCCAAAGTCCCTCTCCAGCTCTTCTGGAGCTCTCTAGGCCCTGGAAGGGGCTCTGAGGTCTCCCTGGAGCCTTCTCTTCTCCAGGTGAACACCCCCAGCTCTCCCAGCCTGGCTCCAAAGCAGAGGGACTCCAGCTCTTGGAGCAGCTCCGTGGCCTCCTCTGGACCTGGTCCAGCAGCTCCACATCCTTCTGATGTTGGAGACCCCAGGGCTGGAGGCAGCTCTGCAGGTGGGGTCTCACCTGAGTGGAGCAGAGGTGCAGAATCCCCTCCCTTGACCCTCAACTCCTCAACCCTCAGACATCCAGAAGATGTAAATGGTTGAGGTTCTCGTGGGAAGGGTCAGTGGGCCCAGCACATTCCCCCCCTGCCGGTACCTCCGCGATGAGTTCCGCCAGCCCCGGGTTGCAGAGCAGGAGCCAGCGCCGCGGGGTGATGCCGTTGGTCTTGTTCTGGAACTTCTCCGGCTCCAGCGCCGCAAAGTCCTCGAAGCTGCGAGGGCGAGGATGGCACAGCTCCAGCCTCGTCCACCCGGCACCACCACCACCACCACCCCTTCCAGGGCGAGGGGGACCCACCCCCAGCTCCCTCCCTCCCCTCACTTACACCTGAGTCTTGACGATCTCGGAGTGGATCTTGGCCACGCCGTTGACGGCGTGGGAGCCCACGATGCAGAGATGGGCCATGTTGATCCTCTTGGTGCCCCCCTCCTCGATCAGGGACATCCTCCGCAGCCGGTCCACGTCGTCAGGGAACAGGGATGCGATGTGCTGCCGGTGGAGCCGGAGACGTGGTGAGAGGTGGTGGCATTGAGGGATGTCCCACCCTGGGGCTCTCAAGGAGGGGCCATGGCAATGTCCCCAGTGCATCTGACACATCATCCCATTGGATGTCTCTGGACAGAAGGGCCCCCTAAGCCCCCACAGAGAGGGGTTTGAGGACACACACTTGGGCCAATGAGGCCATTTTGGCAAAAGCCTCGTGCTGCCAGACCAGGAGGTCAAACCACCATCTCCTCTGCATTCCCAACATCATCTTTCCCAGGACGAATTTAGAGTTCAGGAAGCAAAGAAATACCAACACTCCAGTCCCTGGAGCAATGGGTGAAGCCTCTCAGCAGTCGCTAACTGCAGGATGGCAGCGTGCTGGTGGGAAAGGGCTTTCCTACACACCTACATCCCAAAATAGCAGCTGGAATCACCCAGCCACACCCCCAACATCATCAGTTTGTACATCCCCCTCATCCTGACAGCACATCCCCCTCCCCCTCTCCGGAGCAGGCTCCCAGGCACTCACATCCAGGTGTCTCTGGTTGATCTCGTAGATGATCTGCAGGTGCCTGGGGAGCAGCTTCTCCACCAGGTCCACGGGCCAGCGCTCCAGGGCCTCGGGAAGCACCGTGTGGTTGGTGTAGGCAAAGGTCCTTTTGGTGATGTCCCAGGCCTGGCAGGGGAAGAGCCAGTGCTCAGCAGCACCCTGGGTGCCCAACACCCACCCGTGGTCCTCCCACTGCTCCCAGCAGCAGCTCCTCCCAGTCCATACCAGTTAACCCAACCCGATTGCTCCACGTCACTCCCAGCAGCCACAAAATTGCCTCCTCCACCATGGGCAGGTGGGTGCAAGTGGAGGAGACCCAGGGACCGGGCGGGGTGTCCCTACCTTATCCCACGGGAGCTTCTCAATGTCCACAAAAATCCTCATCAGCTCAGGGATGGCCATGGCGGGGTGCGTGTCGTTCAGCTGGATGGCAACCTGGGAGAGGAGGGTGGCACGTGGGGACACAGGGGGGACACCGGGAACCCCACGGAGGGTCCACAAACCTCTCCAGTGTCCAAGCACAGGCCAGAGCAGCCCTGGCTCGTACCTGGTCAGGGAAGGAGTCGAACACGGTCCGGACGCTGTCCGTGCTCCCGAATTTGGATGCTTTGAAGCGCCGGATGATGTCCTGGAGGGTGGCGGCCACAACGAAGTATTCCTGCTTCAGCCGCAGCTCCTTCCCTTCGAAGAACTGCGGGCAGAGGAGCAGGGAACTGCAGGATTCCCGCAGGATTCACTGCGCTTCCCGGAGGAAAGTGTTCCCAAGGTGTGACCCCACCGTGCTTCCCTCAGGGCTGGTTTTGGTGGCAGCCCTAATCCCAACATCTTGCTTCCCAGACTCCAGCACAGGGGTTTGGGATGTGCTGGTATAAACAGGTTAAATCCCTGCTGAGCATCGTCAAAACCTGTTCTCCGTGGTTTGAGCATTTTGGCTGCAAGGAAAGGTCCCAGGACAACGGGAAGGGAAACCATAGGAGCTGTAACATCCAGAAGCTATTTCTAAGACAAGGATTTAACCACTGTCCATGCAGCAAAAAAACATCAGTGTGCTGGTCTGCAAAGGAAGAGCTGCAGGAGACAACCTCACCACTGGAGCTGCGGTGCCCCCAACTCTCCACACCAGCTGGGAAGGCTGGAGAAGGATTAAATGGGAAAAAACCCATCAGGGCCTGTCCCAAACAGGCTGCAGAGCAAGGGGAGCTTCCCTTTGCCTTCTTCCCCTGCTCCACAGCTTGGTTTGTGGTTGTGAAGGGTTGTGCATCCCCCACACCTCCATGCCAGCTCAGCAAGAGTTCCCACAGCAAGAGGGTTGGGGTGCCAAGGGCAATTTGAGGCACAGCCTCTGGTCCCAGGGCTCCAAAGGGCCATCAGGGAAGCACCAGCAGTGTTCAGCAATTTGCCTTCACGTTGTATTTTGGGACTCAAGGAACGTTTCTGCAGCAGGACACGCTCATCCCCACTCCCTCTGGGCAAAGCTCAGGGGAACAGACTCATCCTGGTGAGAGGCAGCAACCCTCATCCAAGCACTGTGGGCAGCTTGAGGCACAACTAAAAGCATCTCTGCAGTGTCCTGGAGGGAGGGGCTGCTCCACTTCCCGCTCCATCTGGGCACTCTTTCATCCATCCCTAAAACAGGGCCTCCCACAAACACCGCGACTCACGTTGTCGTTGGGGTAGAGCACCCGGGAGATGTTCTCCGCCAGGTTCCTGTCCAGCACGGCCTGGATGTAGTCTCCAACGTTGACTGGGGAGGAGCAGAGGGATAAGGTGGGTGTGGGACCCCCTCACCTCCCCCAATCCCGCCCGGCATTCCGGCAGCTCCCGCTTACAGTCGCGCAGGTTGAAGTCGTTGGGAGCGCGGGCTGACCACAGGCGCATGGTGTTGACGGTGTTGTTCATGTACCCGGGCACGGGGGTGTCGTAGGGCAGCGCCAGCACCACCTACGGCATGGCCAAAGCAGCTGGAATCGGGATGGGATCTCCCCATGCTGCCCCCTGGAGCCCTCCCATCCCACAGAGCCTCCTGCTCGGGGCTGAGCTCAGGGTGGTGTCCCCTTCTGTGGGGTTGCATGGGTGGGGACATGCTTGGTACCCCTGCATGGGGACACCCCTCTGGCTCTGCCCGCTGGCTGGTGTTTGTCAGGAGAGCTCAGGGCACGGAGACGGGCTTGTGAAGGTCGGGAGAAGCTTAATTTAGGGTTAATTTAGGGCTGCACATCACAAACAGACCTGCTGGAGCAGAATCCCAGAATGGTCTGGGTTGGAAGGGACCTTAAAGTCCGTCCAGTTCCACCCCTGCCATGGGCAGGGACACCTCCCACTATCCCAGGTTATTCCAAGCCCTGCCCAACCTGGCCTTGAGCACTTCCAGGGATGGACAGGTTGACTGCAGATGTGGAGCAGTCAACACGGACATCCCTATGTCCACGTCCTCCCCAATTTGCCCCACCACTGCCTTTTCCGTTCCAGCCCAACGGAAATTCTGCAGGACTCATTCCCGGGGTGCAGCCAGCCAGGGAGAGCCCCCCAGGTGACGGGACAAGCCATGCAAGGGATATTCCCAATCCCAGCCCCTACCTGGGTGTCGATCCACTTGGCACCAGTGGCAGAGTGCTCCACCCGGCCGTAGAAGTGCACGGGCAGCATGTACTCGGGACGGGCTTTCTCCCAGGGATTGCCGTGCCGGAGCCAGTCGTCGGCTTCTTCCACCTGCCAGAGGGACCGAGAGCGGTGACAGGGTCACCCAGCCACGGGGATCTCCCCACTTGGAGGATGGCTGGGGCAGGATGGCTGGGAAAGGCTCTGGCTGCTCATGGTAAAGGGGAGAATGCTCTGAGTCTGTCCCTCTAATCCTGGATTTTGGCACCGTGGGGTGACTCTGGAGGCCTGAACCCTGGGGTATCCATGCCATCCATGGGGATGGGGACAAACCCAAGGTTTCTCTTAGTGTGCTGGTAATGTTGCATTTCCAAACCAGCCTTTCCACCCTTGCTCCATGAGGAAGCAACTGCTCCATCCTCACCCGCTCCAGGCAGCCATAGAGCAGCTCTCGGGGTGGCCCCGAGCAGGGCATGCTGTGGATGGGGACGAGGGATGGATGCTGTGTGCTTGCACCAGTTTAAGAAGTTAAACTTGTTCAAGAAAACATCTTTTAACAACAGCTTAAAACCAAGTTTTAAACATCACAGCAGCAGCAGCCGCCAAGCTGAGGGGGAGTGTCTGCACACCCCGGTCTAAGGGGGAGGAGGTGAACGTGGGGCTCTGGGTGTGCTGGGGGACAGCGAAGGCCACAGAATTCCATCCATACCTGCCACCCATCCCGGATCTTCTGGTTGAAGATGCCGTACTCGTAGCGGATGCCGTAGCCGTAGGCTGCCAGCCCCAGCGTGGCCATCGAGTCCAGGAAGCAGGCTGCCCAGAGAGAGGAGAGCAGTGAGCTGGACCCCCCTTGGATCCCTGGGAGATGGATCCTTCTCCGTGGGACAGCCACAAGCCCCACAGGGACACGAGCCAGGCTCAGCAGCTGCCCAGCACCTCTCACTCCATGCTGGAAAGGCTGGAGCGATCAACTCCCCAGGATTAGGTACCTCCTGTGTGGATGCAAAGCCCTCAGGGACGTGCCCACCACCTGGGGGGTCACTCACCTGCCAGCCTGCCCAGACCCCCGTTGCCCAGCCCGGCATCCTCCTCAATTTCCTCCAGCTCTTCCATGTCCAGCCCGAGCTACAGATGACAAGAAGGACATGGGCTGGAGACTGCCAGGGTGCCCAGCCCCACAGAGGGGAGGCACTGCTGGCACACACTCCCTGGCAGGGCTGGAAGGGCACCCAATCCCACAAGACCCATCCCTGCAGGTGGGACACTGTGATTTGCACCCAAAGCAGCCCCTCTCCCCCTCAGCTGTGGCTCTGTGCCATGGCAGGGCCCTGCTCCCATGTTTGAAGTCACTCCACCAGCCTTTTCCAAAGGACACTCACACCCTTGACCTCACCATGGGCAAGCTCTGGGGGTGGGGGGTACCCACCTACAATCAGGGTGCTGCTCTTGGGGTCCCAGACATTTCCAAGGGCTCTGAGGGCTTATTCCCAGGCCCGCTCCCTCTTTCCATAGCTGCAGTCCCGCAGGGGCAGGCACCAGGTTCTTGTTCCCCCAGCCCAATCTTGTTCCCATCTTGTTCCCAATCCCCTGGGGAAGGCACCTGGGTGTTGTGTTCCTGCTCCTCCAGCATCCCAATCCCCTGGGGAAGGCACCTGGGTGCTGTTTTCCTGCTCCTCCAGCACTCTGATCCCTTGGAGCAGGCACCTGAGTGCTGTGTTCCTGCTCTCCCAGCACCCCAAGCCCATGGGGAAGGCACCCAGGTGCTGTGTTCCTGCTTCCTCAGCACCTCCATCCTCTGGAACAGGCACCCAGGTGCTCTTCCTCCCAATTCCAGGCATCGCCCTTTAGGGTGAGAAGCATCTACACTCCTTTCCCAGGGAAATTTAAATTTTCCAGCCTGGGATGCTGTAGGAGGAAGAGGTTTTGCCTATGCAAAACTCCTTGGGGAGCTCAGCTGAGCCACCTTTTCCCATGGAAACCCTTGGCCCATTGTCCCCCCTGATGTTCCTTGGTTACAGCAAGTGGGGATAAAAATTTAAAAAACCCTAAAAATAAGTTCCTCTCCTCTGAACGTGTTTGCACAAAAGTTGTTCCTCCTCTTGTGCAACTCCTCTGACCACATCCTACGGCGTTGAGCACAAGAGGTGACGGCGTGGGGACAAAAAGAGCCACCCAAACCCCTTTGATAACTCCAGTGCCACCTGATGCCAGTGCCCCGCTGGGATTAAGCCAAGGTTTTATTCCTCCCTGCTACTGGTTATGGATATTAACAGCCTCATCCACAGAACCACCAGTTTCCTTCCAGTTTATGGGCTGGACACAGGATCCTGCTGCATTCCCCAGCAGGCAGTCACCACACTGGGCAGCTCTGGGCCTTTCAAGAGGAGGCTCTGGAGCAGCCTTTATTCCCTATGGTAAAACATGGGTATTCCCAGGAGCTGGAGAACATGGAGCCCTCCCAGTCCGTGTCCTCATCCCTCACGGGATGCTCACCTGGTAGACGGCCTCATCGCAGGCGTTCTGCAGCCCCAGGTTAATCATCGTGTTCTGCAGCGTCCGCCCCATGTAGAATTCCAGGGAGAGGTAGTAAATCCTCTGGAAGAGAAAACCATGCCCTGGTCACCTTTCCCAGGGCTGGAGGAGGCTCCCCTGGACCCCACAAGCTGCTATTGGGTGATAACTCAAAAAACCAGGAAAAAACCCCAACTCTCAACAGAGCAGGGTGGTTTGCACCGGGAATTTGAGGGTTGTGGTTCCTGCGTGGCCCTGCAGCCCCTGCCCTGCTCTCCTGCTATTTCCCAAGCCGGGAAGAAGCCGTTTTATTTGGACAAGCCCTGGCTCCCCGTCCCAGAGCGGGGACAGCTCCGGGACGGGCGCCCCGCACACGCCCGTGGTTAAACTTTAAAGAGGAGCCGTTTCCTAACGTCACCCCGGGCTGTCCTAACGTCACCCCGGGCTGCGGAGCAACCGGAAAACCAAGCGAGGTGCCGGGGCCAGGCGGTGGCCGCGGGGACATGGGGCTTCTTCCGCCGTCCCCTCGGAGCAGGGGACGCTCCCGCTGACACCGCGGGCGCAGGACGCGCTGGGTACGGCCTTGTGTAAGCCGAGCCCCGGCGTCAGCACCGGCAGGTTTTAAGGAAGGATTTAGGCTGGGGGAAGTCGCTGACTCGACAGGATTCCCCAGGACCTGCGCGGGGTCGGGCCGGGAATGAAGATGGGATAGAATCCCGGAATCCTAGAACGGTTTGGGTTGGGAGGGACCGTAAAGGTCATCTTGTTCCAACACTCCTGCCATGAGTGGGGCGGGATGTGCTGGGCAAGATCCCTTGGGATTACTGGTTTGACCCCAGCAGAGCTGGGAGCAGGGACTCCAGGCAGGCAGCACCCAGCACGCCTCGGCTACAAGGGAGAGTCCCAAATCCAAACCCTGGAACAGGCTCCTTTTCCTCACTCCTACACAACACGGGGGAGTGCTGAGCTATCGCGGCTGGCACGGTCCCAGCGAGGTGTTGGCAGGGAGGAAATTGATGCCGACAGGGACATCCAGGTGTCAGGAGAGGGATTAGGGCTTAATCCCCCCGCGGCAGAGCCCGGAGCAAGCCAGCGGGACGAGCAGCAGCACAGCAACTCCTGCACAAACCGGATCTCTCACGCTTGGGATCACTTTGTGTTAAACAAGACCTGTTTGTGGCTGGCTTCGGGTGCGTTTAAGCCTTTCCAATAATTCCCCCGGGAAGGCTTTGGAGTTGGTTTTGGTAGACAGCACCCACGCCGGCGCCGCGGGACAACAAACGGCGTTCCCATGCCCTGCACCCCGCTCCCGGCCAAGCCGCGCTCTGTTTGTTTTGCAAAGCAAAGGACAGTGGCCTCACTTGCTAAAGTCCAGTCCCTCCTCTCGGAAAAGTTACCGGAACAGCCCTAAATCCGTGAAAAACCGAGCCCCGCCAATCTCTCTATTCCAGCGCGGAGGAAGGGTTCACACCCCCGGGGTTCCCATGGATCCCACCCCAGCCACAACCCAGGACCCACCGTGGGGGGTTCCCAGCACCCTGCCCTGCACAGAGGGGCTCCCCCCCCTCATATCGCAGCGCTCCCACCTTGGGATCCTTCTCGTAGTAGTACTGCTGGGTGCGGATCCAGCGCCCCACCAGGTGGTCCCGCACGGTGTGGGCCAGGGCGAAGTAGTAGTCGCGCGGGGTGGCCACATTGCGGTCCTTGACCAGGGTGAAGTGCAGGTGCCGGTTGAAGCCCCGCTTCAGCTCGGCCACGTTCTCGGCGCCCACGATCCCGCGGATGCTGATCTGCTTCCGCCGCTCCTGGTCCGACAGCGGCCGCGACATCGCGGCGGGGCTGCGGGGACACGGGGAGGGGGGACACGGACGCACGGGCTGGGCTCCGGCGCCGCGTTCCGCCTCCGCCCCGCGCTGGCACCGCCCCGGCAGGGGACGGGATGGGGACGGGGATGGGGAC
>VZRJ01009808.1:72518-130505 GCA_013397565.1 Ptilonorhynchus violaceus | reverse complement strand
CATCCCTTAGCATTTTGCTTCTATTGCATCTCCCTGGGGAGATGCTGCTCTGTATCCAGCCTAGGTCATTCCTCCCTCCTTCCTTATATCCCAGAACCACTCCTCAGCCCTCCAAACTTCCCTGCTGATGGGCTGCAGGCATGTGAGCTGCACCCTCTCCTCTCCCACTGTCCCAGCTCAGCACCCACCTTGGGAATAGAGAATTGTCACCACTTCTCATGAAGTGACAGAGTTTGCTCGGGAAAGGGTTGGGAAAAGCCTGGGCGGGATGTGGGGCCACTGGATTTGGGGTTCCTGGCCGTGGCTGGGTTAGCTCCCCACGAGTCCCAGGGGTGTAACGCGGAGTATGCAGTGACCCATCTCCCTCCTGGGGCATCTCCTGGAAAACAGGGTGGAAAACAGGAGCTCCTATTCCTTGCTGCTCCATGGCCTTGCTGGCTGTGCACCACCACAGGGAGAGGGTGCTGCTGTGCCAGGGAAGGGGACACGGTGGCACAAGACCCGCCCTGTCCCTCAGCCATCGCATGGTGCTGTCACAGCACTGGGTTTCAAAAAAATCCCGGAATGGTTTGGGTGGGAAGGGACCTTAAAGACCATCTCATTCCAACCCCTGCCATAGGTAGGGATGCCTTCCACTAGACCAGATTGCTCCAAACCCTGTTCAATCTGGCCTAGAACACTTCCAGGGATGGGGCAGCCACAGCTTCTCTGGGCAACCTGTGCCAGGGCCTCACCACCCTCACAGCCAAGCATTCCTTCTTCAAGAGGATTCCATGACCCCCTCCCTCCCATGGACCGAGTTCTGTCCATCCTCTGCTGCTGTCCCCAGAGAAGGACAGCGAGGGATGCGCACCAGGGGGGATGAGATGGGAAGTGAAGCTCAGAGATGCTCGGGAAGCTCTGCCCTTCTCTCATAAAAGTCCTTTATTAGAACAGCAAACGTGACACTTCTGGTCAGTACAGCGGCTGTGTGCAGCTACCATCGCGCAACGGGGGGACGACGTCTTACGATCACTGGGACTCTAAAGCACCATGAACATCCTAAAGAACGGGGGGAGAACGGCTGAGAGAGGAGCCCCGGGTGAGCCGGCCACGGGGGGCTCCTCAGGAATCCACCAAGGAGCTGCCCGGCGTTGTCCCGCAACACGGCTCTCCGGCAGCTGGGAGGAACTCCTGGTGGGAGTCAACGAGATAGCACCCATCCAATAAATTAGGAAAACTTAATGCTAGAGCGACAAGGGAATGAACGGGACTGTCCTAGAGGAGGGCACGCTGGGAGGGAATGGGCTATATTTATTTACACTTGTCTTTCTGCTGGGCCGGCGCTCCCGTCGCATCCCACCCGGAGCTGCGGCGCTCCGGCCGGGCTGGGAACGCTGGCACCCGGCCGGCAACGATCCCGCTGCCCGTCCCGGCTCCGCAGGGACCGGGGAGCGAAGCGAGGGGACGCGCACATGCAGGCGCTCTCGGCTCGGGAACGGGGCTGGCGCCGNTCCCATCCCATCCCATCCCATCCCATCCCATCCCATCCCATCCCATCCCATCCCCGGGCTCTCTGTCAGACCCTCACTGCAGAATGGATTCTCCGGTGATTGGAAGGACACTATCAGTTGAATTTAAGGCTAGGCTTTATATGGCAACTATAAAAAAATAAACACTAATCTCCGAAGAGCCGGGCGAGGGCTCTCCGGTCTATGGCTGTGGCGCATGTGCTGGCACCGGGGTGTGGGGGGCCCGTGGAGGGAGCCCCGTGGGCATTCGGCACCCGACCAAGGGCCTGCCAGCACCCAGAGCACCCGGGGACAGGACGGCCACCCCCTGCCCCGCAGAGACGCCCGAGGGGGACACGGGACAGAGTGGGGTGTTTTGGTAAGGACATGGAGACTGACTGGTAATCCAGGACCCACCTCTACACATGACCGAGGGTGCTCTGCAAGAAAGGCCACAGGGGAAAGAAAGAATCCTGCAAAGTAACCGGGCTGGCGTGGGCGGAAGCGTTCCCGGGGTGGGGTCCCTCCGGCCGGCCCCACGGGAGGGGAAAGCGAGACGGAACCGCCCGCCCCAAACCCCAGCTCAAATCAGGAAAACCAAACCTAAAAGCGGACACAGGAGAACAGCTCAGGCTACCTAGGTACTTCATCAGCCAAAGAGAGCTAAAGAGCGAAGCGCACACACACAGGACAGCGCGGAGGCCGGAGAGCGGCGACGGCCGAAAGCCAGGATCTTCCTTCCCGATCTGCCTCCCGTCTCTGGCCAGGGGCCGAGCAGGGACCCGGCGGCCGAGCAGGGGCCCAGCAGCCGGGCGCTGGCCTTGTCCTGCAGGAGGGAACGGGCTGGCTCCTCTCATCCCGAGAAGAGGCAGCCGGCTCCGGGAGCATCCTCACGGCATGGCCGAGCGCGAGGCGTAGAACTCGGGGACGGGCAGCCCGGTGTGCAGCGTCACCTGCAAGGACAGACACGGGCTCAGCCGTGTCCCAGCAGGCCTGGTGGGACAGCTCGTGGCGTGGCAGCTGGCACACTGTCCCCAGGGAGGGCGGGAGCAGCACTGGGGACAGGCGGGATGCCCCGGAGATGCGGGGAGCCCGCTGCTCCTCCTGCCCCACGCTGCATCCTTCCCGCTGCAGGGGTGTCCCCACAACTGTGGTGGTGGCTCCATCTCGCTTGTTCCCGACTTTTCTCTGCTGCTGGAGGGAACTGGGACTGCTGGTACCCAAATATTCCCAGCTGGCTGCGTACAAATCCGACAGTTGGCTGCCAGAGAGGTGGGACGTAGCAGGAGTTGGGTCTTTGTGCAGATGGGATGGGGGCGACTGAGGAACAGTGAAGCTGTTACAGACCTCAGAGAAGCCCCTGAGCTGAGTGGAGATGGGGACAGACAGTGCAGGGATGGGGACAGTGGAGGGGTTGTGGCTGATTGCTGGTGGGAGGAAGCACCTTTGTGGTGGGGAAGCTGAGCAGCATCAGGGTGCTGGGCAGGGCCCTGGGGGGATGCTCAAGTGCAGCCCTTAATGGTCCCTCCTAACCCAAACCATCCTGATTCTATGAAAACGGGAGCTTGGCACTTGATCCAGCTTCATCCAGGATGGGGAGTGACGCAGCAGAGACTGCAATACTGGACAAGGGGAGAAGGAAGGAAATCCTGGAGACCTGATGTTCCCTGGACAGGAAAAGTCCTGGTCCACCAGGGATCCGGGCAGGCTCCACATGTATGGACTGACTGGGCAAGGGCCAGACCCTGGAAGTGCTCACACAGGCACTGGTGAGAGGCACAGGGAATTGTGCTTCCATTTGGGAGGAAAGCACAATTCCTTCCTTTATTGCAGCAGCAGCATTTCCCCCTTCAGATACAGATTTATAGAAAACTTTGTCTAATATACAATGATTTCCCTCCTAATTAGAGTTGTTTTTAATTAGTCTCTGGAGAAGGATAATAAATGGCTTGGGTTTATTAGCAGCCTTTTATCAGCATCCCACGGGATTTCTCTGTTGTCAGGGAATTTAAGCTCTGCCTTGCCCAGGGAACTCACAAAGCTGAGGGGCTCCAGGAATGCCTTGTCCCTTATGGCTGTGTAGAGGATTGAGGTAGGAATTAAACCCATCACACAACAGGACATTTTTACCACACCAAATCAATACCTCTAAACCCAGCATAGACAACATGGGCTTCATTAGTGTTTCCTAATAAAACATTTCCCAGTCCTTCTCCAAGCTGGGCAGACTCCCCTGCCAGTGAGACCCTCGGGGTGGGACACTTTGGCAAGGATGTTCCCAAAGTTTGGGATGGTCCCGACACACCTCTGTCCCAGTGCTGCTGGAAAACTGTCACTCCCCTGGTGACAGCACAATAAGCTCTGTATCCTGATGGACACAACAGGGCATGTCCTAATCCATGGATCCCTATTTCAGAGAGGCCACTTGGTGCCTCTGCCCTTGCATAGAGGTGATCATAAAATCCCAGAATGGTTTGGGTTGGAAGGGACCTTAAAGCTCATCTCATTCCAGCCTCTGCCATGGGCAGGGGCACCTTCCACTATCCCAGTTTGCTCCAAATCCTGTCCAACCTGGCCCTTGGACACTTCCAGGGATGGGGCAGCCACAGCTCCTCTGGGCAACCTGTGCCAGGGCCTCACCCCCCTAAGAGGGAACAATTTTTTTCCCAATATCCCATCTAACTCTGCCCTCTGTAAGTCTGAAGCCATTCCCCATTATCCTGTCACTCTACCCCTTGTCCCAAGTCCCTCTCCAGCTTTGACATCCACTGTAGAAGACCATCCCAAAATACTTGGGACACCTGAGATGATCCATTATGTGCAACGTGTCATTGGATGTGCCTGGGCACTTGTGCAGGGTTGGGGGTGCAGGCAGTGGCAGGGGGGATGTGCCAAAGCCAGGTTTGGTGAATGTGGAATGTGGAAGATTCCCAAGGGCAGATGACAGCAGGGATGTGACCAGTGAGAAGAAAAATGAAAGATGGAAATACCGGATCGGCCCAGGGAGCCACCGCTTGGTGATGTTCAGGAGAGCTGAGAGCTTGGGAGAGAGGGAGAGAAGAGGGGTCTGAAATGGAAAATAGGATTTAAAAGGGATTCTCCGTGATGATGCTTCCACGTGGATCCTGGGAGACCTGCAGGAGCTGGAGAGGCTCTTGTGGGGCAGCATCACACAACACAGTCATCAAACCCCATCCCAGGGAGGGCTGGAGAACCCTGCTGCTACAGCAGGAGGAACCTGGAGCGAGGAGCTCGTGGCTGCAGGAAGGCCTGTCCTGATTTTGGAGATTCACAGGGCGTTTGGGGTGCAAGTTTAGCTCTTTCCAAGCTGCCCTTGCTGCACAAGAACCCTCCTGCTCTTGCTACTGAGCAACAACTCCCGCTGCAGGGGGAGTGTGACAGCAAGTTCACCCCCGGGAATGCCACTGCTGGGAATGCCACTGCTGGGAATGCCACTGCTGGGAATGCCGCTGCGTGCTCCAGAGAGCCTGACAAAGCCCTTACCTGCACGTTCCTGTTGAGGCTGACGGCGGGGAAGAAGAGGCCCTCCAGGTTCTCAAAGGCCACAGGCCCTTGCTGGTCCTCGTTGATGGAGAACGTCAGAGTCCTCCTGGTCAAGTCCAGCAGCACTCCCACCGTGGCGCCTTTCGTGATCCCGCCCTCGGTTCTGTGGGATGAGAAATCAGTGGCTTCGTGTCCCCTGTGCTCCCGGCTCAGGGTTCAGGAGCTCAAGGACTGATGATGCTGATGGTGCTCTCCCAGGAGCCAGGCCATGACCTGCTTCCATCCCAGCCACGCTCATGAATCCCTGGGAACCTCCTTGTCTATCCTCCCACGGAGCTGCTCTCCTCTTGCCCAAGGGAACAAGCACATTGAGAGCAGCCACAGCCACACAACCATGGGGGAAAGCAGGTGGAACTGTGGAGCAGAGCCACAACACCCACACCAAAACCTGCTGATCCATCAGGGAACGGCCCTTGAGGCTGCAGGAAGGTGACCCCAGGCTCTTCCCAGTCCCATTGTCCCATGGGGAACATGAGCAGCAGCTGTGGCACAGGGATCACACAGGGAGCGAGGGACATGTTGTTGCAGGAGCTGCAAGGCTTTGGGTGTTACTGGGAAGGGGATGCCACATGGGAAGCATCACATGGAAAGAGCGATGGCAGGCAGGGAAGGAACACCGAAGCAAGGCAGCACCAGGCAGGCAGGGCCCGATCCCTGCTCAGGGCAAGGGCGCATCCTCTATTAGAGGTGACCGGCACTGACGTGGAGGGCAAAGCCATGGGCTCTTCCTTGGGAAGGAAGCCCCTGCCCCAGCCCACCTACCTGTTGGTGTGGGAGTTGTTGTGCATGAACCAGCTGCGGTTGTTGTCCACGTACATGGCCCAGGCCTTGTCGTCCTTGCCCAGCATGGCGTCCTTGAGGACGTCGATGCGCGCCACGCCGAAGGCTGGGTCGGGGTGGTTGTCGTAGCGGTCGATGGACAGCTCCCAGTAGTGCAGCCCTTTGGAAAAGCCCGTTTTCCCCAGCACCACCCTGTCGTCGTAGCTGTTGCAGGTGACGGTCAGGTTGTCGTTGGAAAAGATGATGTCGGCGTGGGCAGAGGAGGGGTCGAAGGAGAACCAGGCCACTGGAACACACAAGCGGCGCGGGGTGAGCGCGGGGGGGCACGCGCCGGAGCCGCGCGGAGCGACGCGGACAGGGCATGCGGCATGCAGGACACGGAGCTGCCACCACGGACGGACAACAACTTCTTCCACCACAGAGGGATGCTCTGAGCTCCTCTGGCTGCGGCTGCCAGTGCGGTTTTTACGGCCAGGACTTGGTGTTTTGCTCTTGCTGCTCCACGGCTCCCAATGTCTCGGCTCATGAGCCTGTAGGATCCTCCAAAACTCCTAAAATTTGGCCCTCACAGGAGACATGTGATCCCTGCCAGGTCTCCAAGTTCTAAGAGAATTATAGGATCGTGGAATGGCTTGGGTTGGAAGGGATCTTAAAGCTCGTCTCGTTCCAACCCCCTGCCATGGGCAGGAACACCTTCCACTGTCCCAGGTTGCTCCAAGCCCATCCAACCTGACCTTGGACATAACTCACTCTTAGGACTGAGTGTTGCTCAAGCAGCACTTTGCAGGGTCAGGTCAGTGTGGGAAGGGGGCTGAGGAGCAGCAGATAAACTCTGCGTGTGTACTTAAGGGGACCAAGTGTTTTTGGGAACCAAGAGCACACACAAAGGTCGACATCACACCAAGGAACCTCCCTGCCGAGCAACGAGCCACACATGAGACAAGAACCAGCTCATGGCAAGGCTGGAAAACGCCCCAAAACCTCCAGGATTCCGTAGGGCTGCTGGTTTAAACGCACAGGACTCGGTTACTGCCAATCTGACAGACACATCCCGGGCAAGACAGAGGGACGGGGAGATTCATCCACAAGCCACCAGCCCGGTTCCCCAGGTGGTTTCCTCCAGCTGGAAACGTGAACTGACACATCCACAAAACACTCTGACGGCTTGGGAAATAAACACACTCGGGTGAGACGGATTCAGCGGTTTATTGGAAGGTTTCACAGGGCTCCTGTCATGCACGCGGCCGCCCCGCGCTCCCCGCTCCGCGCACGGGGCGCCGTACCTGCCACCATTTTTTTAATGTCAACTGTGGTCATTCCCAAGGAAAGGCATGCGGGAGAGAAAACAGCACGTCAGGTTGGGGAGGGAAAAGGAGGAGGAGAGACCGTTCCCGCTTGCCCGTGACTCCAGGCAGAGCATGGATCTGTCGGCACTTTGGATCAAGGTGGGGCGAGAGGCATGAACAAGGCTCGGGCTGTGAGTGGGTGCAGGGTGAGGAGGGAATCCCGCAGGGTTGTGGGCTCCTTCTCCCAGGGGAATGAACGGGATTGGCCCTGCAGGTGGTCTGAAGGGGACAGGCAAGCAGCAGCCACCTTGCTTTAATTAGCTGCAGAGGGGCTAATTACCTCTGCAACGTTCCAGAGTCCTTAATGAATGGGGATATGCATTCTTTGAGAATCACGGAATCATGGAATGGTTTGGGTTGGAAGGGAACTTAAAGCCCATCTAATTCCACCCCTTGCCATGGAGAGGGACACCTTCCACTATCCCAGGTTGCTCTAACCTGGCCTGGAACACTTCCAGGGATGGGGCAGCCTGAGCCAGGGCATCACCACCCTCACAGCCAGGAATTCCTTCCCAATATCCCATCTAACCCTGCCCTCTTTCAGTTTAAGAGGAGGAGAGCAGAAGGATCAGTTTTTAATTACAGGGCCACTTCCAGAGCACTGACCTCAGCTTCGCTTTAAAACTTTATGGGAGAAAATCTTAAAAATGCCTTTACATCACCCAGCAATCACGACTTCTCCTCCCAATTTGCCTCCTGCCCAGGGCATTGGTGAAGTCCCCATCCCTGGAGGGATTCAAAAGCCATGTAAATGTGACACTTGGGGACATGGGTCAGTGGTGGCCTTGTCAGTGCTGAGGAACAGTTGTACTCAATGATCTCAGAGGGCTTTTCCAACCTCAACAATTCCATGATTCTGTGACATCTGAGAGTGCTGTGCAAGCAGGGTATGAGTAAAAAATGCTGCTCAGTCGCCAAAGAAAAGATAAAAAAGCAAAAAGAATGAAGCAACACGCAGTAGGTGCCAGTTAATGGTAATTAAGATACTTGCCTAATTGGGAGTAAGGCGATCCTTGTGTCTCAAAATTGCATCCTATAAAGAGATACTACATTTCACACATCACAGCTGAGGAACAACAACCTCCTGACAAACCCTCGTGAGCATTTCATCCTTAATTAAGCATCCAGCAGCCACGGGAGGCCTGATTCATTAAAAGCCAGAGGGTACGGAGAGGGGTGGCAAGCACAGCCTGGGAGTTTGGGTGTGGACTGGATCAAGTCTGACTGCTCAGGATGCCAAATTATCCAGCTTTTCTCCAGAAAACAGGCAGGAAATTTTAGCCTTGGTGGAATATCTTGGGGTGCTTGGTAAAGATTCTCTTGATGGACTGAAAAACCACCCCTTGAAGGACAGGGACTGGGGAAAGAGCAGCCACTGGTGTGTGCAGTGCAGAGGGACCACTGAGCTCTCCCAGGCTGCCTCCCTGATGGATGTGAGGTCTGGGTGGGAATGGACCTGGAAAAGGGAATCCCTCAGGGCTGACACCTGGCCTCAGACCCCTGCCAGCACCAAAGGGCTGCAGCCTCATCAGCTGCATGGGCAGGATGTGTTGGGGTGCCCTTCATCCTCCTGTGCCTGACTGCTGGCTGCAAACACCTCGTGGGAGCTGGGGACTGATCCAGGGGCTTGTCCTGATCCAGGGGCTTGTCCTGATCCAGGGGCTTGTTCTGACCTAGGAGCTTGTCCTGGTCCAGGAGCTTGTCCTGACCTAGAGGCTTGTCCTGATCTAGGAACTTGTCCTGATCCAGGAGCTTGTCCTGATCCAGGGGCTTGTCCTGATCCAGGGGCTTGTCCTGACCTAGAGGCTTTTCCTGATCCAGGAGCTTGTCCTGATCCAGGAGCTTGTCCTGATCCAGGAGCTTGTCCTGATCCAGGAGCTTGTCCTGATCCAGGAGCTTGTCCTGATCCAGGAGCTTGTCCTGATCCAGGAGCTTGTCCTGATCCAGGAGCTTGTCCTGATCCAGGAGCTTGTCCTGATCCAGGAGCTTGTCCTGATCCAGGAGCTTGTCCTGATCCAGGAGCTTGTCCTGATCCAGGAGCTTGTCCTGATCCAGGAGCTTGTCCTGATCCAGGAGCTTGTCCTGATCCAGGAGCTTGTCCTGATCCAGGAGCTTGTCCTGATCCAGGAGCTTGTCCTGATCCAGGAGCTTGTCCTGATCCAGGAGCTTGTCCTGATCCAGGAGCTTGTCCTGATCCAGGAGCTTGTCCTGATCCAGGAGCTTGTCCTGATCCAGGAGCTTGTCCTGATCCAGGAGCTTGTCCTGATCCAGGAGCTTGTCCTGATCCAGGAGCTTGTCCTGATCCAGGAGCTTGTCCTGATCCAGGAGCTTGTCCTGATCCAGGAGCTTGTCCTGATCCAGGAGCTTGTCCTGATCCAGGAGGAGAGGCCAACCTGAAGCCCTGTGCTGGCACCGCATGGGAGGGCACTCCCAAAGGGTGCTGGATTTCCAGGACACCCCTGTCTAGCTCTGTGCCTGGTTTTCCTCCTGCTGACATGAGCGTTGCTGGGAAAGCACCTGGCTGTGGTTGTTCTCTGTGCATGCCAAGAGTCTCCTCCTGAGGCTGTTTTAATGAATCCTGCCCCGTGTCCCGACCCAAAAAGTGCTTTTCCAGGTGTCCGCGCACCGCTGTGCTCCAAGCTCTCCTGAGGGACACACGGACCCTTTTTTTTGGTGTTCAGGACTCCGTTTTTCCCTGTCCCCCCACCCCGGAGCGGGGCTGCAGAAGGTCCAGGGTGCACACACAGGCATCGCTCACGGCCAGCGCGGAAGGGTCCCGGAACACCGGACACAAAGGAAGGAACGTCCGTAACAAAACAGCGTTGGAAGCCATCAGCTCACAGCAGCACGATGAGAAACCAAGCACAACAAGCACAAAGAAAAGGAAGTTTGCAGGGTCCCCCCCCTGGTTATTCTGGCAAGGGTCATGCTGCAGCATTCCTCATTCCGTGTTATGGGATGGAAGTCAAACAATCGGGGGCCCCCATTCTTCCTGGGCTTACACCGGAGAAAGCCGGGAATAAACGCCTTTGGAGGGGTGTAAATCCGGAGTGGCGGAAGAATCAGGGCCCAGGATCTTTAGCAACGGAAGATGTGCAAAGACTGGTTAGGAAACAGCTCTGAGAGATCCCTGTGCCTGTGGCTCCTCGCTGGCTGCCCGAATCCATCCCTCACTGCGCCTGACCTGCCTACATCCCACCGCGGCCCGCCATTCCGGGCACATGGATCCAACCAAGCGCTCGTGAGGGGGCTGCCAGCAGAGCAGGGAACCACGGGAGTGGCGTCCTCTGCTCCGCAGGAAACAAGGCTTTGGAATCATCATGTCTGGGTTTGGAAAAGCCGAGCCCAGCGCTCAAAGCCGAGCGGGTGAGAGCCCACGTCTCCAGGGCCTAAGCCAGGCTGTGAGCTGGAATCATGGAATCCCAGACTGGGTTGGAGAGGACCTTAAAATCATCTCATTCCAACTCCCTGCCATGGGCAGGGACACCTTCCACTAGACCAGGTTGCTCCAAGCCCTGTCCAACACATTGGACATTTCCAGGGATGGGGAGTCCAGAACCTCTCTGGGCAAGCCACACCTTGCCTGCATCCAGACTTGATTCTTTCTTAAGAGAGGTCTGGATTTAATCAACCAAACTAATTACACGGAGCAAATCTCCCAGCAGAGGCTGCGTTTCCTGGTTGTATAGGGAAAGGGAAACCATGAAGAAATTCCCAGAGACCTTCACCCAGGGAAGGTCTTTTCTGACTGCCCTTGACACCAGATCAACACAAACTAGAGATGAGGGATCTTCTAGTGGAAAGTATCCCTGCCCATGGCAGGAGGTCGGAACTGGGTGGGCTTTAAGGTCCCTTCCACCCCAAACCGTTCCCTGATTTACAATCACCGGAGGGCTCAGCCACGAACAGCACCCAGGTAAGGAGTTCCTGTGCTTGCTCCACCACCCCACACCTCAAACTGCCCTCACTGGCACAGACCAAACACCCCACGAGAACCACGCCACCGACCCCCCCCCCCCTCGGCGGCAGGAGCAGGCCACTGACAAACAGAAAGAATCCCCGCTGCCATCCGCATGTCATGGGAAAAACAAACAGCACGGGACAAAACAAACAAATAGTTTGGAGATGCCCAGAAGCACAGACCAAGAGGCAAGGCCAGAGGTGCTCAGCTCACCGGCTGAATTCAGGGACTGTAAGGAGGAATGCAAGCTCAGCTGGTGGGCCGAAGATCTTAGCTCAAAGTAGGATCTCCCCGAGAAGCTGGGTTGTAGATTAAGGGTGGAGGAGAAAGGACTCATTCTACGAAGCTGCGATCTTTCCAAAGGCACTGGAAAAGGGAGGGTCTGTTCTTCTGACTGCGTGTCTAAACGTAAGATCAATGCAAACCACGCGTCAGAAACGGGGTCTCTGCTGGGCCCCGGCTCCGCAGGGCAGGAATGGCCGGTGCTGTGCAGCCCAGAGAGACCCTTCAGGGGCAGCCTGACAGCAGGGAAAACACGGTCACCTTCCCAAGTGTCCCCGTGCCAGCGTGACAAATTCAGCTGGCTTGTCTTTAAAGCGGGGTCCTGCACCTCTTCACAGCGAGGCACCTAAAAAAATCCACAGTTTACCATGCACACGTCCCATCGTGCTTTCACACATCTCAAACCTCCTTGTGCACAAGAATTAGGGGTGGAAGACCCAGGTGGTGACGCTAAAAAGGTGTTTTGTGGGGCTGTGCTAAGCTCTACCACCCTAAGAACCACCAAGCACCCACCTTACTCAAGGGTTGTTCGGGATGTTGTGTTCTTGGTATCCCTTTGTACCTGTCAAAACACATCTGAGCCTTACAGTAAGAATTTAACTCATGGGGTTCACAGCAAAATGTCAGAGGAGAGGGAACCTCTCTGGTCAGGGGGTTTCTCCTCCCCACTACCACAAACAGTCACCTCCTGCAACTTCTTCCCTAACCTTGTCCAGGGATTTGTTAACATGAAAATGTAGAATCCACCATCCACACACTCACACTGCATCCCCAGCCTTCCCAGCTCGGCTGTGAGTATGGATTGAGCTGGAGATGGTGTTAAAACAGAGAAAAAGGGAACATTTCTGTGCGTGGTGGGTTGTGACTTCTGCACCTCGCTGCTGCTGCTGCTGCTGTGGCCGAGGCTGTGGAAGCAAAGGCTGTCAGTGGGGTCAGAGCAGATAAATTATTGCACAACAGGGGAACAAACAGAGCTCAGAGATAGGGAGGGACAGGCTCTAACCCTGCCAAGAGTGACAGCAACTACTACCACGAGTAGCTGTGCCCATGACTTTCCCTAACTGACCCCTCATGTCCCTATAGCTCCTTGCAGGCTGCTCCCCCTTGGGTTGGTCACCCCTTTCCAAAAGCTGCCGGTTAAAAAGCCCTGGGTGCTGCTCAGGGTCACTCCATGGATGGTCAGGAATTTGAAGTTGGGCTCCAGATGAGGAGCTGAGCCGGTAAGAAAAGGTTCTGGTGCTTGACTAGGCTGGGGAAGGGAGGTGGGAGCTCTGTGCCTGGTGAGCAGCCTGGAGTGAGTTGATCCTTCATCCTGACATCCAGCTGGCTGGACAGAACATGGAAAGAAGTCAGCAGGAGACTGGCCAGAGGCTGGGAAATCTGCTGGATGAAGGAAGACCAGGAGAGCAGCAGCTGCCCAGCTCAGGGAGGAGGAGCAGGAGGCTGGGGGAGAGCCAAGGTCTCCCAGGGGTGAGGACAGCCAAGCAGTGCTGCCACCAGCCAGGCTCTGGGAGATGTCTGTGCCTTGGGTCACTTTGGAAACTTCCAGACTGAGTTCCCACCCTAAAGCTGAGCTTCATTCAGGTGCTGGAGAAATGGAGGTTCAAGGGAAGGACCTTTGCTGCCACTTGGCTGTGCTGATGATCGGGATCTTTATCTCTGGGAAGCCCCAGGACACGAGAAGGACCCCGGGGCACAGATCTCCCAGCCAGGAACCACCTTGTCCTGCTGGTGGCACCAGGAGCCAGCTTTGAAGAGAGAGCTGCAGGAGTTTCCCATGGGATGAGCAGAAGATGCCTCTCACCACAGGCTGGGAAGGTGTTCTTGCTGCAGACTTGGGCACGTGCAGCCTTCCCATGGGATTTTCCATCAGTGCTGCCTGGGCAGGACCACAGAGGCACCACCTGCTGAGCCCCAGACACAATTTCCCCTCTTCTCATCCCTGTTCTCTTCAGATGCTGAGCTCCTGCAAGACATTTTGCTCCCCACTACCCTCTACCCTCCATTTCCCTGCTCGTGGGAGGCAGAAGAAAGGCTTCCGTTCCCTTCCACGGGCTGCAGATGAAGATCTCATGGGCCAGGACTCAAAACCAGCTCTTCAACAACAGAATTCCTCAGAACCACTTCCAGCAGGCCAGCCACGTTCTGAAGGATGTTCTCTTCACATCCAGCCCGTCTCTTCTTTTGTCCTCTCCTCCCACACAAACACTTTGCAGGAAGCAGCAGAGCTCGGCTGAAGGGGAAAGCTAAGCCTACTTCAGACAAAATAGCTCTTGAAAGGCCTGATGCTGCTGCAAAAGGCAGGAATAAAAGCCTAACCAAGGGCTGTGGTGTGCTCTATTCAACACGTCCCTCGGATATCCGGAAGCTGCGCACACAGATGTGATTTATTCCCCTCGGGATCCGAGAAAGCTCAGGCGGCCTCTAAGAGCACAAAACACTCCAGGCCCGTTTGACTTTTTCTCCCTCTTTCTTTCCTGCTGGAATGCCAAATGCAAAAGCTCATTCAAGTGAAAAGGCTCAATGAATGCAGCCAGCTCTGATCCGATGCTCTGGAGAGTGGGACTTCTCCTTGGTGGCACAGATGGAGCACCAGCCCTGAGCACGGCCCTGCTGGGACCACAAACAGCTCTTTTCTCCCAGATTCCTTCCTATTTTGGAGCTGAGCTTGAGCTTGGCTCGACTGTGACAACACCTCTGGGAGGAAAGCAGAGCTGGGAAGATCACTGGGGACCCTGCGAACTCCTGGCTGGGACAACTTAAAGCCCAACTGGTTTGGATGAGGAAATTGTGTCTCAAATGTGTCCTGTGAGGCACAAAAGCCAAAGCTCTGCTGTCTCCTGCCAAGGCTCGTGAAGTGGATGAGAACTGTTGACCTTCAGGCTTTGGGAGCAGTCCTGACCACCATGGCACGAGGCTGGATCCAGGTTGTCCCATCCCTGGATCTCCAGAGGAGCTTCTGCAGCTTTTCCTGCTGGTGCTCAGCTCTGCCAACAGGCACTGATGTCTCTGACATGTGCCAAGGCCTTTGTGCTGTGATTTGACCTCCCTGCCTCTCCTGTGAGAAGGTTTGTCACAGTTTTCCTGTCCACTCCACCTCTGCCACATGAATCCCATTCCTTGCTGACCTGCCCAGGCATCCAAACCTGCCCTTTCCAAACTGGAATGGTTATCTCCTGCAGATAAGTGCAGGCAGCAAGAGAAAAACTCTGCTTTTGTCTTCTATTTTTCCAGCGAAACTCCCTTTTTTTCTCCTTGCTCAAAGCCCCCAGAGCTGCTCTGTGGCAGGAAAGCTCTCACCCTCCTTCCACCCCACCAGCAGCCCCACGAGCTGTGTGTGTTCCCTTCTGATCCCAGCTGCCAGCCAGCTGGACGCTGCTGGGAAAAAATCCCCACGCGCCTTGGAAAAGAGACATTTTCGTCTGGGAACAAGGAAAAGGGATTCCAGCAAGTGTGGAAAACTCCCAAGGAGGGGATTTGTGCCTGGCAGTGAGGCTGTGGGGCAGCAGACTTTGTGCTGGTGGGGGCTGATCCCTTCCTCCACAGCTGCGGCTCCCGCTGCTCCCGACTCCCACCTCGGAGCCAGCCCTGCCACTCTCCACCTGCGTGTCAGGAATAAGCCAATTTTCCACAATGGATTAAGAGCCTGGTGTGACAAATGTACTTAAAGGCAGGCAGGGAGATTCCTCTGCAGCCTGCAAGGGAGTGTTTAATATTCCAACAGGGCCTGTGGGTGTGGGGGTGATGCAGACGATGCCGGCGGGGCTCCTGTGCATCCCAGGCTCTGGAAGGACACCCACGCTGCTCCACGGTCCCTCTGCTCTCTTATCCTGCACTTCCAGGGGCTGAATCCCCCGGTTACAGCCACGCACAGCCCTCAGGAGCAACGCTGGCAGCGCTGTTTTGTTTGAAATGGGCTCACTGCGAACATCTGAGCTCCCCTTTGTGTCATACAACCCCAAAGGTGAACACCTCTCCCTGCGCCTCCCAGAGAACACCCTCTGCAAAGGAAAAAGGGTGAGAGGGAAATTCTGGCTCTGTTGGAGGCTCCTGCCACAACCTTTCCCCCCTCCACGGTTTCCCGCAGGGCTTGCTCGGCGCCGGGGCGTTCCGGCGTGAGCCGCGTCCGAGCGCGCCGGGCCGGAGCCGCCGGAATTCCTTACCCTCGGAAGTCTGGAGGACCAGGGTCTTGCTGTAGGGACTCACTCCTGACTTGTTGAAGGCTTTGACCCGGGCGCTGTAGGTGCTGTTGAAGTGCAGCCCATCCACTGTGCACATGGTCTCCTTGCCCACGTACACCTCCTGCAAGGCAACCGCGGTCAGCGCCGCACCCGGGAACGCCAGGCCTGGGAGAACGGCTCCCGAGGCTCGGGATGCACAGGATTCCACCCTGCTCTGCTCCCTGGGGCAGAGTTATGAGTGCTGGAGAGGGTAAAGCAGAGCAAAGTGACCCCGTGATTCGTTCCCTGGCACTGCTTTGGGCTGCAGGACCAGCAGGAGGTTTAAGGGGGATTCTGCCCCTCTGCTCTGCTCAGGTGAGATCCCACCTGGAGTTCTGCATCCAGGCTGGGAGTCCCAACATCAGGAGGATGTGAGTCCAGAGGAGGGCACAGAGATGCTCCAAGGGCTGGAGCCCCTCTGCTCTGGAGCCAGGCTGGGAGAGCTGGGGGTGTTCACCTGGAGAAGAGAAGGCTCCAGGGAGACCTCAGAGCCCCTTCCAGGGCCTAAAGGGGCTCCAGGAGAGCTGGAGAGGCACTTTGGACAAGGTCCTGGAGTGCCAGGACACAGGGAATGGCTTCCCACAGCCAGAGAGCAGGGTTAGATGGGATATTGGGAAGAAATATTATTGGAGGCAAACACTGACCTTGTTCTCCCCACACCCAGGCCCCTGCTCCCTTCTCTCTCCAGGTCCCACCCATGTCACCTCTCCTTTACCTCAGCTCTGGCTCCTGCCTGCCTGAGCTCCTTGTGGATGAACTCAGAGAGGAATGGGCTGGTCCCTGAGCCTGCTCTCTGTGGATGTGAACACGCCAGGATAATTATCAGCGTGTCGGATCAGAGAAAAATCAGATTTTAACTGTCTAATGACAGCAATTTAAAAGCCCTCAGGCCTTAAACACCTCTGCTTGCTGGCAAACCATGAAGCTTTCATGGCAATTAGCACACCTTGCATGAAATATTCAGCAACCTAAAAATATGGAGCTTCATGGAATCACAGAATGGTTTGGGTTGGAAGGGACCTTAAAGATCATCTCATTCCACCCCCCTGCCATGGGCAGGGCCACCTTCCACTATCCAAGCCCCGTCCAACCTGGCCTTGGACACTTCCAGGGATGGGGCAGCCACAGCTTCTCAGGGTAATGAGAGTTTCAAGAGTGTTCTTTGTGTTTCCAAGTCCTACTGGCCACTGGAAAGGCGTTTGCACCCCCTCAAATCCCCCCTGTCCCCCAAAACCCCACACCTTGTCTGCACCATCCGCTTCCCTGAGGCCCCCCAGCAGGGACCTTCATATTTCCAGGGAAAAGGGGACTTGGAAAAAATATGAGGACAAATTATATGGTCACTTCACAGCAGGGAAACACTGGAGGCAGGAGCATCCCCTTCCCACCGGGACCGGCTCCCTGCTCCAGGCACGTACCCTGAACTGGCCGCCGTTGCCGTCATCCAGCTCCAGGATGTATCCTTCCACCTGGACCGTGGAGAGGGGGGGCTGCTTCCAGGACAGCGTGGCACTGTTGTTGTGGGTGCAGCACTCCTCCAGCTGCAGGATCGGGGGCGCCGGCACTGGGGAGGAGACTAATCACCAATTAGTGTAATTAGTGCCACCCTGGCTGCGTGGCCACGGGGTCCAATGAGTATTCATTGCCTCAAGGGGTTAACTGTGGTCAGGGGAGGAAGGAGAAAGGACTGTTCTCCCACCAATATCCACCAAATTCCTCCACACTCCAGTCTGGTGAAGCTTTTCTGCTTGATTCCCGTTTTCTAATTAATTTTGGAGCATTATGGCAGCACAATGCACCTGCTTTGAGCTGCCTGGACCCTTCATGCAGCCAGTCCCAAATCAGGGATATTCTCCCACAGATTCTGCACAACCCTGGGTCTGGATTTATCTACAGCCCTGCTCTTCCATCCAATACATTCACTGCAACAAAATTGGGGGCTGAGTAGCCCCTGTGGCTCCCATCAGCTACAAAGGGTACAGAAAGGACTGCCAGGGTTTTTTTGCAATATTTGGGCATCTCCACATGTGCCACACAGCCCACTCCTGCTCTGAAAAGCATGGGAAGAGTGACAGCCTGACAGGGAGATGCCCACTGACACATCTCTCAACAGAGCTGCTCGTCCACCATCCTCATCCTCACTGCCCAAAGGGACAAGAGTCAGTGAAAACAGACGTGGAGAATCCAGGCAGGATGTGGAGGAGCCATGGATACCTGGGACAGAAAAGCTGGACTTGCTGGCAAAGGCTCAGCATTCACCCTCTGTGCCTCCTGGGCTGGATCCTCAGGAACCTCCAGGCTGGCAGTGGGCGTGGGATGCCCTGCACCTCTCGCTCACTGCTCTTTATTGAGACCTCAGGTGTTGCCCTCCCTCTGCCAGAGCTGTGACACAGATTTGGGATCCAAACCCAACCTTCTGCAAGTCTACAAAACCAACAACTGATTTGCACAGCCAGGTGAGCTGGGAGGAGGAGGAGGAGGAGGGAGAGGATAAGAGGAGGGTGGGCGGCTGAACCAGCAGCAGATTTGCTCTTATTAATTAAAAATAACCCTCTGGGCTAAATTGCAGGAAGGGAGGACAGGAACACAAGGAACGTGAAACAGCAATCCAGCCCTCCCTGGGTTTGCTATCAAAAAAATATTCCTGGCATTTCAAATAACAGCAATGAGCAAGCAGGGACAGCTCCTCACTGCTGCCAGCACCAGCAGGGCCATCAGCTGAGGGTGCTCCTTATGGTGACAGAGGAAGTGTGTGGCCAACATCCTTCCTGCCCCTGGCCACTGACACCCACTGCTGTGTGCAAACAGCTCCTGGGCCAGGAATTCCAGCTGCAATGGGAATGAGGAGTGGTGCCAGACCTGCTGCTGGTGGCTCTTCCTCCAGGTAGCTGAAGGCACAGGCCACGTTCAGTGTCCTCCTGAGCTGCCCTGTGTCCCAGCCCCTTTGCATCTTTGTCACCTTCCCTGGGCTTCCCAAATTTCTCATGGGATGCAGCAGCTTTTGGTGGGATGGGAGAAGGAACTCAGAGGGAATGGGGAACAGGGAGGAAATTAAAACCAAAATGAAGGTTAAAACAACAGTGAGGTGAGGGGAGGAGGGCAGAGCCCAAGCCAAGTGAGCTGGCTCTGTGTGTTTGCAGGGACATCTGGTCCGTGCCAGATGCTGCTCAGCCCTGAACGAGCACGGGGGTGGGAGGAGAGGTCTGGGAAGAGCCTTGTGCTGCTCCCAAAAGACAGATCCCAACCTGCAGAGCACTCTTTAATGCACCAATAACTTTGTAATGCACTGAGAGTGCTTTTCCAGGCAAAGCCAAGCTCCTGGCATCCTGGTCTGGCAGGGAGGTGCCCAGGGATCCGAGACAGGGAGGCAGATGGTTGGCCCAGGGATGCAAACCACACAGGAGCGGGCACAACTCTGGGTCTGGGGTGCTGGGAGAAGACGAGAAACTCTCCTTTCCCGTGATGAGCTGCTTGGAAACTCCCAGCAGGAGCAGGGCCGGGCTTTGGAGAGGCACTGGAAGGATCCTTACCTTTCATCTGGACGAAGTCGAGCTGGTGGATGGACTGCAGCAGGGGGGCGTTGTCGAGGTTCAGGTCGAAGTCCGTGGTCATGCGGGGGGTGAGCGTCCCCTTCCCCCACTGATCCTCGGTCAGGTGCACCCTCCTGATGAGGGCATCCGAGATCTGCAGGGAAGGAGCAGCCCCAGCTGCCGTGGGATGTGTCCCGTGCCTCGTCCCCACCCCGCTCTCCCCCTTCCCTCCGCCTGCCGGGCCCGCTGCCCGAGGCTGGGATGTCACACGCGGTTCCCAGCGTCGCCCTCTACTCCAGAAATATCCCTCCCCTGGTTCTGCTTCCGCCCTTCTGGGAATACGGAGGTGATCAGAGGCTGGTCCTTGATTTTACGGCTGGAAAATTCTCCTTGGAGCAACCCCCAGCCCTGCTGCGCCGCCCTGGGCTGCGCCTGTGCCCGGCAGCCGGCACTGACCTGCAGGAAGCCGCTGGGGTCGTTCTCCTTGATGACTTCCAGGCAATATTCCATGAGGCCCGTGGTCTGGCGCAGCTTCACCGTGCAGTGGGAGATCTGGTCCCGCACCACCTGCCAGGGGACGAGGACAGCAGCGTGACAGGGACCCGGCAACGCCCAGGGAGATGGGAAACCGAGGGAACAGGGAAAGGCAGAACTGGCCGAGACCCACACACTGAATTCCAGAGCTTTGGAAACAACACAGAATCCCAGAATGGTTTAGGTTGGAAAGGGCCTTAAAGCTCATCCAGTCCCACCCCTTGCCATGGGCAGGGACACCTTCCACTAGCCCAGGTTGCTCCAAGCCCCATCCAACCTGGCCTTGGACACTTCCAGGGATGGGGCAGCCACAGCTTCTCTGGGCAACCTGTTCCAACAAGCCTCGTTTAGCTCAAAATCATTAACACACGTAATTGTTCAAAGCAGTTGGGCAGTTCCATGCCCTGCCTTTAATTAAGACAGATTCCAATGGGCAGTTTGTGAGCTCTGTGCACAGCAAATCCCAACTTTCACAGACACACAGCTGCCCTATCCATCCTTGGAATGGAGCTGGGTTGTGGGGTTGGCTCTGGGGCACCCAATGGTCCGGGATGAGGAGTGACCCTGGTACCTGCTGTTTCCAAGAGGAATGAACACACCACCTCCTCCCCAGCCTCATCCCTAAGGATCTGTTGGAGAGGCTCATCAGCTGAGATGGATCAAGCTCCATCCAAGGGAAGAGCCAGCGAGAGGAGATAAATAAATAAATCCAAGCTCTGCCTGGAGCTGTCCACTCCACACTAAGGCACATCTTGCACCCATGGCTGGTTCCCTAAGGGATCACATTCCAGGTTCGCTGGTGCCTGAGGGCTCTGCTGACCTTCCCTAAAGCACAGCAAGGAGAAGAGGGTTCAGGCTGGATAGCACAAGGATTTATTTGTAATCTGGCTGCTCCTTCACACTGAATCCTGCGGGTCTGCACCCGGGATTTCTGCCGCGGGAGATTGGCGGAGCAGCTCAGGAAGAGAGATTTTATTCTTAGAGGAACGTGCTCGTGTGCTCATGGAAGATGTTTTATTTTCTGCTCCTGGAAGAGCTTTAAAAAGCTGTGTAAAGTTCCCCACCAGCACTGAACAAAGCTGTGCAGCTCCATGTTGCAGTGAAGACGAGCTTTGCATCAGCAGCTGCAGCGCGATGGGAAAAGCTGCAATAAACAGGGATGAACATTCCTGGGAGCTCGGTGCCTGCCGCTCCACAGGCACAGCAGCTCTGGGATGTCCACCCCAGGCTGGGGAGCACCTCCTCCTGCCAGCATCCCTCCAGCATCCCTGTCTGAGGGATGGGGAGGGGAAGCACGTCAGGCTCCCACGGTGAAGGAACCCGGGCTTCGAGGGGGGGTGGCTCCTGCAGGGCAATCAATGCCACCACGTGTTGTTTAATTAAAATTTAATCACCTCTACTTAATCACCTAGCAGGAAGAAAAGAATTACCAGCCTTGCAACTTAGAAGCACAGAATGATTAAGGTTGGAAAAACCCCCCAGGATCATGGAGTCCAACTGTTCCCCCAGCACTGCCAAGGCCACCACTGACCCATGTCCCCAAGTGCCACATCCACATGGATTTTAAATCCCTCCGGGAATGATGACTCCACCACTGCCCTGGGCAGCTGTGCCAGGGCTGGACAACCCTTTCCCTGAAGAAATCTTCCCTAATATCCAATCTAAACCTCCCCTGGTGTAACTTGAGGCTGCTTCCTCTTGTCCTGCCACTTGTTCCCTGGGAGACCTGGGACAACATGGCTGCTTCTGTGAAATGCCATTAAACATCTCCAAGACAGCTCCAGATTTTTAGGGAACAGCCACTCCTTGCTGCTTTTCCCAGCAATCGCTGTTAGCAATCCCAGCCTGGTGTTTCCAGGCAGAGGGAGGCTGGAGCAGGCCTGGTGCCAGGGACAGGGTGCAGCCAGTCTAGGATGGACAAGGCAGCAGAGGGAGCTCCCATATTGCTCCTCTGGACCAGGACATTGTCCAGAGGCTCGTGGAGATGCTGCATCCCTCTGAGATGAAAGTGTCATTGGAATGGGGAGTTCATTCAGTTTCTAACACTGGAGTGCACTGGAGTGGCTCTGCTGGGATGAATCCCAGAATCCCAGAATGGTTTGGGTGTTTGTTAAACACCATCTCTTTCCACCCCCTGCCTTGGGCAGGGACCCCTTCCACTATCCCAGGTTGCTCCAAGTCCTGTCCAACCTGGCCTTGGACACTTCCAGGGATCCAGGGGCAGCCACAGCTTCTCTGGGCAACCTGTGCCAGGGCCTCCCCACCCTCACAGCCAAGAATTCCTTCCCAATATCCCATCTAGCCCTGCCCTCTGGCAGTGGGAAGCCACTCCCTGTGTCCTGTCCCTCCATGCCTTGTCCCAAGTCCCTCTCCAGCTCTTCTGGAGCCCCTTTAGGTCCTGCAAGGACAAAGCAGAGCCAACAGGTCCTACTCCTACACGGACCTTCCTGAAAGCCAAACCAGGCAAGCCCTTGGATTTCCTTTCTCAGCAGGGATGCTCAGTCCTTCAGGGCAGGATCCAGAAGGTGCAAAGCAGCCTTTTTCCTTCATGGGATCTCTCCTGCTCAGAGGGAGGGGTTGGGATTGTCCTGCTCCTGGAAGGGTTGTTGGCTGTGTGGATGTTGGGTCTCCCAGCTGCAGAACACGAGCTAAGACCAATGTGTGGGGTCCAACCTTGCTGTTAGAGCATATCCTGAGCGTGCCAACCAAGCCAGATCCAGGTCTTGCATTCCCTGCCTGCTGGGCTGCAGGAGGGCAAGCGAGGATCCCACCCGGAATGCCCGGAAAATCCGCGTCCTTCACTCGTGTGAGACCCCTCTGGGGGGAAAATGCACGTGCCACTGGCAAGGCAGCAAAGATGGGATTGCTCAAGAAATCTTCTTATCTTCTTTGCAGCTTAAATCTCCGACTGGTTCGCCCAGGATAATGAATTTGTGAGCCTCTCCCTGCCGGAGTCGGTGCTTTCCAAGGATTTCCAGCAGGATTGCCATCTGCTCCCTCCAGCCAGGCACCAGCCTCAAGCAGACAGCATTTGCTGGGTGAAGACACAATGAAAGCTTTTTTTTTTTCCCTATAAAGGTGGTCTCTCCAGCCTTGGAGAGACTCCAAACACACCAAGAGGCAGCCCAGGGCAGCCTGCTCCAGGTGAATCCAAACCTGTGGCTGCAGCTCTGTCCCAGCCCTTCCCTAACTCTGTGATTCCCTCTGGGATCCAGCATCACCCATCTGGAGGCATAAAACACCATTTTAATGCAGCATCTCTACAGCAGGAAAGCCAACAGCAGAAATCCACGTTGCCTTTGCCAGCACCAAACTGTTTTTAAGGCAAAACCAGGGATCTTTGGTTGGGATCTCGTGGCTTTACAAGAGAAATGGGATGCACACAGGACAGAGAGATTCCATAAATCACTTGGATTGGTAAAATTAAAGACATAAACACCTCTCACACCTTTGAACCCCTGGTCTAAACCCAGCAGGGCCAGTGAAACCCCAAAGTTTTTCCAAGTGGCCTGAAGCATCCTGTGATTCTCCACAGGCACGAGGGATTTCTACTCCCTGGGAATGAAGAATATGTGGATGAAGAGAGCTGGAAGGGAAATCTGGGAGCTCCTCAAGGCTTGGACTCATCCAAGAGGCTGTGCTGGGCTGAGGGGCAGCCTTGGAGGCCTCGAAGGACTCACAGGATTCACCAGATTGCCAGGAAAACCCGGCACATCCGCATGGATTTTGAACACATCCAAGGATGGTGGTGATCCCACTGTGCCAGGGCTGGACAACCCTTTCCATGAAGGAATTTTCCCTAATATCCAATCTAAATCTCCCCTGGAGCAACTTGAGGCTGTTTCCCTTTGTCTGTTACCCGGGAGAAGAGGCTGACCCCAGCCTGACTCCAAAGGCTCTGCTGGTGAGGGGATTTGGGAAGCTCCATACATTTTGTTTGTGGTCATTTTGACCAAACATCTTTTTTTTCCCCCCCCTTCAGGTGCTAAATAAGGCAACAGCCAGAACCTGGCTGCCAATTCCAGCCTATAAAAAGGGTTTTTGTGAGCACTCACAGCAGCTCACGGGGTGAACTTAAAATAGGAGAGTTCTTTCAAGAGCTTTTATTCCCTGTGAGATGACATTAACTGTAATTTACATTTTAATACAGCTCCTAGAAGGCAGGAACATCCACACTGGGCTCTGCTTAAGTGTCTTCCTCCTCTTTTCAGCACTTGGGTGGATAACAGGTTTTCAAGGCACTCAACATTCCCAATGCCTGGGATGAATCCTGCCGGGAATGTCACATGGAAGGCAGGGAGCCTCCTCACCCTGGGTCACCTGCAGGGCCGTGGGGGTGGAGGGTGGTGTTCCAGGTGCTGTGCTTCACCACGGAGCTGCACATCCAGATGGAAAAAATCCCAAATGGAAAAATCACCAGGACAGACCCTGGCAAGGCTTGATTGCGCTGAATCCCACAACCAGAGCTTTCCAGGTGGATGTTTCCATGGTGACTTGGGAGAGGAGGCTCAGGCTGGAGCTGGGAAAAGCAGAGAGAGCAGAGAAGAAACCTGATCCAACAAGGCCAGGTTCCCAATCCTGACTCCAACCGTAGTGGGAGGTTGGAGAAAGGCAGGGAAATGTCCCTTCCAAGTCCATGTCCTCACAAACCTCTCCCCGCTCTGGAGCAATTAGTGCTGGCCCCGAGTCAGGCCTGGATTTGTGCCTGCCTCCATGGAATGTGTGTCAGGACAAAGCAGGTCAGTCCCGAAGCCAAGCCGACCCCGACTCCGGGCGCCGCACGGAGATGGGAACTCGGGATGGGAACTCGGGATGGGAACTCGGGATGGGAACTCGGCATAGGAACTTGGGCTGTGTCCTGAAAGGCGCCTGTGGCCCCGTGCCAGGGGCAGGCTCTGTCCTCCTGTGCCTCTTCCTTTCCCACAGTGCCAGGATGGCCAAAATCCCAGCGGGCAGGAGACACCGGCGGCAGCCAGGACACTGCGGCTCCGGGCCGGGTCACCTCAGAGGAGCGTAAATCACTGCAGCTCCATCCACTCCAGTGGGAAGTTTAGACTGGATATGAGGGAGAATTGTTCCGTGTGAGGGTGGGGAGGCACAGGTTGCCCAGAGAAGCTGTGGCTGCCCCATCCCTGGAAGTGTCCCAGGCCAGGCTGGATGGGGCTTGGAGCACCCTGGGATAGCGGAAGGTGTCCCTGCCCACAGCAGGGGTGGGACTGGATGAGCTTCAAGGTCCTTCCCAAACCAAACCATTCCACGATTCTGACTGTAACTGGATGCAGGCTCATGTGCCACATCTGCTGGAGCACCATGGAGCCCTTCCTGCCCTTCCCAGGGCACGTGCAGCTCCAGGAGCTCAGCCCTTCAGGGAGGGAGGCTCCAGGGCTCATTTAGGAGCCCAGCCTGAAACCCGGGGGCTTTTAAGGACCAGACCTGTTGATGACAAAGCCCACCAGGGTGGATGTTTGCGATCCAGGGTGGATGGGGGTGGGATGGAGGCGACAGGACAGGAGCAAGCAGTGGGATGCAGATCCATTCCTCCGGCCAAAAAGCGAAAGGCCCCCGCGGGTTGTGCTGAGCGGGGAAATCGCTTTGTGCCGCCCGCCTTTGTGAGAGTTTAATCAACCATGCCCCAAAGGGGACGAGGGGAAGGGAGCCCACCAGGCAGTGGGGGTCCCCTCGGTGCCACGGCTGTTTGGGGTTGTGCTTTGTTTGTGGGAACGAGCACGGACGGTGGGCTCGGTCCCACAAAGCTGCCATTGTCCCTGTCCCCGTGGCAAAGCCCTCGTGCTGCCCGTCGTCTGCACGCAGGGAGGACTGGTGGTCTTCTCCCTCGTTCCAGGCAGGTCCAGGAATCCCTCTGGGAGCCTCCTGGGTGGCCCAAAGCAAGGCCGAGAGAAGAGACACAGAAGTTCCCAGGCAGAACACTGGGATGACCTCGGAGGAGGGACCCTGGAGTCACCAAGGGGGGTGTGACATCCCTCAGCTGACCCCCACGGATGGCCAGGGTGCAACCACCTTGTCCAACAATACTGGGCATGGCTACCCCTGTTCCACATCTCCCAGGTGAGACCTGGTCCTTTGCTTCCCTTCCCAGCCCCAAATCAGTGGAAAAGCCATGGTGTGGTGGCTGTGGGAACGACACAAACCAGGAGCTCACTTTGAGCTGCATCTCTGCTCCCTCAACACCAACAATCCCAGTGCCACCAGCACCCCGAGGCCATGAAAGCACAGGAATCAGAGCAAATCCTGCTCCTGGTGCCACCTCATGACACCAAAAGCCCCAGGACTTCAGCAGAAGTTACAACCACTCAGCATCCTGCAGGATCATTCCAGAAGCAACACAAGACATGAACAAAGCCCTTTTCCATGCTGTACACATGGCTCTGCTGACCTAATGGTAGCAATTAACCCAGTAATGGAATAATTCAGTGGGAACCACCTGGAGGAAACACCCCTTTGCTCAGGGACGTGCTGGGACCGGGCCGGGCATCCGCAGCCGGTCGGAATTCACGGGAAAAAGGAGCGGCTGCTTCCCAGCGACCTCCCCAACGAACAGCATCCCAATCCTCATTCCCAGCCAGGGAAGCTCTGTGGCCACCCAGGCTCACCTTCAGCTTGTGCTCGTGCTCCTTGTTAACCCGGGAGAGCAGCTGGGCTTTCCTCCTGTTCAGGGCGTCGATGAGGGCGTCACACTGCGCCACCAGGCAGGCCTCGAACTCCACGCTGTTCTCCTGTGGGGCAGACACGGAGTCACAGCCCAGGGAATGTCCCCACTCCAGCTGGGAAACTGGATTTTCCTTTTTCATGAGCCCACACGGGTCATTTTCGCATTTCTGCGCCGCTGTGACCCACGAACCCACAGCCACGAGCGCGTGGGATGCTCACGGCCTTGGGTCGTGGGAAAGGGGGTGGTGGCAGGTGAGGAACGGGTTTGGATCTACCTGTGGCAGGGATGGGAAGGGCTGGGATCTCTGCTGCTCCCTCCACAACCCCGGGAACAGCAGTTTTGGGGAGGGCTCAGGGGGATATTATGGAAAGTCAGGTGTGGGTTCCCTTGGGAGAGCACCCACCAAACCAACGCCGGGAGAAGGGGCAGAGGATGGCTCATCCTGCTGGGAAGGGGCAGAGGATGGCTCATCCTGCTGGGAAGGGGCAGAGGATGGCTCATCCTGCTGGGAAGGGGCAGAGGATGGCTCATCCTGCTGGGAAGGGGCTGTTTCTCAGCCAGGAGACACAATACCTGGATTTGCTGCACCATGTTGCGGAGCTGGACCAGGAATTCCTTTGCTTCCTTGGCTCTGTCCGACAAACCATTCAGGGCCTGGGAGAGCTGGCTCTGCAGGGGGAAGAAAGGGAAAAGGTCATTTCCACATCCAGGACTCATCCATCACCCTGGATCGTGTGGGATTTGGGGTGGGGATGGGCTGCAGCCCAGCACTGCCTCCAGCATCCCGCCAAGGTGTCTGCCTGCATCTCCTGCTCCAAGTTTAAGGAGAGGAAAAGGAAGTTTAACCATCATCATGGATACCCTGGCTTTGGGAAGCAGACATTCCACCTCCTCCACAGGCTTCCCTGGGTGATCAGGGACAAGCCACATCCACCCCGGGTCTCACAGGGAGCCATTTGCTGCCTCCCCTGGATCTGTGTTCTCCAGGGAGTCAGACACCAAAATTCCTGTAGGATCTCCCTGTCTGCTGGGGACACGGGCAAGGTCACCCGGGTCAGACTGAAAATCTCCCAAACCCTCCTGAAAAAGAAAGTAAAGCCGGGTCTTCCTGCAAAATACAGACTGCTCCTTCTCCCTCTGGACACAGGAGTGGGAATACAATCCCACAGCCTCCCTGGCCCGTGCTGGGCTGAGCAGCAGAACAGGGTAATAACAATCATTATGTTCATCAAATGCTTTTTCATTTTCATGGCACTTCCCGAACGTTTCACTCGGGAATCTTCCCTGTTTAGTGATTCCAGCAGGACTGATTATCTCAAGGGCCGGGCAAATCGCCCACAATCACCACAATTTTCCTCTGGGAAGAGATTTTGCCTCTTTTGTGGGCTGCAAATTGCCCGTGGGGTTTGAGGGTTCTGAGGGGTGATCTTGCTTTGTGGCAGGCACAGAGGGGAGCTGGGGAGGTGGCCGATGTTCCCAAATCTCCAAAAACCTCACGTGCCCACCCTTCTGGGATCGGGATGTGGGCACTGGGCCCCCCCTGGATGGGAGGGGAGATGGGAGAGGGGAGAAGGGGAGCAGTGGTGGTGCTGGGCTGAAATCAAGAACAAACCCCAGCACTGCTATCGAGGAGACATTGGCAACCCTTTAACGGCCTGGAAAATGATGGCCCAGAGAACGACCTCACTGCTGCTTCCCCAGGAGATGCTCATCTCACCCGAGTGCTTCCTGCATTTCCCTTGTAATTTATGGTGCCCCAGGCTCGTTAGGATGTGCAGCTAATCAAGAGAATGCATCCCTAATAAAAGCGGGATTGCTAAGTCAGCTCTCCCCATCCCTCCTCCCTCCCCGAGCGAGCCAAGGTCAGAGCCCCACAGGGACAGCCCAGCCCTTCCTCATCCTTTCCCTGCACCTCTTCCCAAGCCTCCATCCCCCTCCACAGCCCACGCACGGCTCCAGCCCCCCTGGATTTGGGAGGATGCCCTCAGCCCGGCAAGGTGTTTTGCTGAGAGCTGTTCTGCTGCGGGGCTCTGGTCCCTGCTAACGCAGCAATTAATGGAGATAATCAGCAGGGGTTGGTAATGTTTACAAGCTCCTCATTAAAATTGCAGCATGTTGGGGTTTTTTTTTTGTTTTGTTTTTCCTTTAAAGTCTTTAGAAGGCTTTTTTTTTTTCCCCCCATTAACATCAATTTCATAAAGGGGATCTTTAGATCAACGTAATTCTTTGAGGCTTTCCTGACGGGAAAGCTTTTTAAACGTGGGCTTAAAATGTCATAGGAGCTCTGTGGGGTCTGTGTGTATTGTCCAGGGGAGTTCCTTCACCCCAGGCACCCCCAGAAAAAGCTGGACCATCCCCTCGGAGCATCCCTGCCCGTGGCCTCACTGCATCCCCTTCTCAGCTCAGCCCTTCCCTCTGCTCCAGCTGTTCCCACTGCCAGCAAGGGGCATCATTTAGTCTGGAAAATGTAATTTTTCCATAATTTTAAGGCCAGCTCCTACGTATGGGTGGCCACAGGCTCCTCGCTGGACACAGGAGCTCCAAGGTTTGGCTTTCCATCAGCAGGAGCCTCCTGCCAATCTCCAGGATGGGTCCCCCTCACGCCGAGGCTCTCCCAGGAGTGGAGACACATTCCCGGACACATTCCCTTGGAAACACACACCTGGTGCATCCCTGCTGCTCCTGGCCGGAGTCACCCTGCTGGGGGCTGTGAGACATCATTAGCCCGTTTAACAAGGTTAATGAATGCCGTTAATTAATGCCATATATCAACGGGATCCGCAGGAATGCCGGGCTGGATTCGTTCATGGCGCTGACAAAGTGATCCATATCCAGGTGCCACGGAAAAACCAAGTCCTGCTGGGGGCTGTTATCGTGGTAATAACCAGAGGCTGTGAGGGGGAATTAATGACTGATTGGGTCTGTAAATCCTACAGGTGCCTCCCTGGAGCAAACCCAGGATTTGAGGCAGTCTGTGACCTCGGAGAAGGATTTAATCACTGACACAGACCGGAGTTACAGAATCCCAGAATGGTTTGGGTTGGAAGGGACCTCAAAAACAACCTCATTTCACCATCCCAGGTTGCTCCAAGTCCTGTCCAACCTGGCCTTGGACACTTCCAGGTCCGGGGCAGCCACAGCTTCTCTGGGCAACCTGTGCCAGGGCCTCCCCACCCTCACAGCCAAGAATCCCATCCCAATATCCCATCTAACCCTGTTGTCTGGCAGTGGGAAGCCATTCCCTGTGTCCTGTCCCTCCATCCCTTGTCCCAAGTCCCTCTCCAGCTGTTTTGGAGCCCCTTTAGGCACTGGAGCCCTCCCAGGAGACAAGAGCTGTTAATATTTCTGGAAGGATTTCTTTCCCCTCTCTGCGAACACCTGGAACGTTGCACTTTGCATCCCCACGTGAAAACAAAAGCATTGTGGCTTTTTGGGGTCAGGAACCCCACTCTGGGGACAGGGGATCATTCAGTGGGCCAGGCAGCTCCCACGTGCTGGGCTGGAGCTGAGTCCAACCCTCCACCAACACAGGCAGGGGAATTAATGAGCGTGAAATGAAGAAAAATCCCATTTACCGGCGCCTTAAAATCAAGGGAATCTGTTCTTTGGGGAAAGCTGCCCTCTTTTTTCACCGCTCCTGTTCCAAGGCAGTAAGAAGAGCCCTCTGTGATTCACATTAGCATTAATGGGAGCTAAGCATTTAAATCTCTGTCCCCAGAGCACTCAGGAGAGAATCTGTCCCCTCTTTGTGCTCGCTAATAGCTCCATAACCCTCCTCCTTCCCAGGCACGGCTGACAAAGGGATTTCTGTCACTCCGTGTGACTCTCCCTTGTCCCAGCACAGGGATGAGAGCAGAAGGCTGAGGGGCTCAGCAGGCTCCAAGAAAGAGAGAAAAAGCATCGTTTTAACTCTGCATGGTCGGGACTGGTGCGGTTGTCCTCTTGTGTAACCCAGCTGCCGGGGATGGGGCTCACCCACGCTGACCCCGGGGTGAGGAGGGAGCCGGGGTGGTTATTTTGGGAAGCGCCGGGTGCTGGGTGTTCCCAGCTCCATCTGGCACGCTGGGAAAAGCCTCGAGTTCACCAGTGTTGGACACGAGGGAGGGTGTGGAAGTTGCTCCCATTTCAAACCCCAGCTCGCTCGCAGGCTCTGGCACCAGGCAGGACCATAAAATCATGGAATTGTTGAGGTTGGAAAAGCCCTCCGAGATCGTGGAGTCCAACTGTTCCCCCAGCACTGCCACGGCCACCACTGACCCGTGTCCCCAAGTGCCACATCCACACGGCTTTAGATCCCTCCAGGCATGGGGACTCCACCTGTGCCAGGGCTGGACAGCCCCTTCCATGAAGAAATTTTCCCTAATATCCAATCTAAACCTCCCGTGGTGCAGTTTGGGGCCATTTCCTCTCATCCTGTCCCTGTTCCCTGGGAGCAGAGCCCCTTCCTGGCTGCCCCCTCCTGTCAGGAGTTGTGCAGAGCCAGAAGGTCCCCCCTGAGCCTCCTTTTCTCCAGGCTGAGCCCCTTTCCCAGCTCCCTCAGCCGCTCCTCGTGCTCCTGACCCTTCCCCAGCTCCATTCCTTTCCCTGGACACGCTCCAGCCCCTCAATGTTTCTTGTCAGGAGGGGCCCAGAACTGATCCCAGGATTCGAGGTGTGGACAAGGGACAATCACTGCCCTGGGCCTGCTGTGGCTGGGACAGGCCAGGTGCCTTTGGCCTTCTTCCCCACCTGGGCACGCCTGGGCTCACGTTCACCCGCTGGCAACCAACCCCAAACTCACCAGAACTCACCCCAAAAGAGCTCTGGGCTTTACACCAAGAGCCCAGCACCTGCTCTGACACCCCAAACATTGCCCCTGTTTCTTCTCTCCTTCCAAGTCCTCTCACAGCCAATGGAGCATCCATATGGAAGTAAAGAGAGGAATGCCACGGTAGGAAAAGGTGCTGTTCCCAACTGTTCTGCCTCCAAAGGATGAGGAGCTGTCACAGAGGCTGGAGTGGAACCCATGCGAGTCTTTCCTTAATTAAAGCACAGGACCTGCAGCCTCTGGATCTGGAGGCCAGCTCCCTGTACGTGACGCCTGACTAATTAAAATGGGATGTTTAATTAAAACTTGCATTCAGTCGGGAAGTTGATGAAGCTAAACTGCTGCTAATTGGCTCGTGGCTCCAGTCAGGAGAGCCTGACTCTTGGATTCAACGCTGCCTCTGGAAAGAAACCGGGAGCTGCAGCCTGGGCTGAACCTGCCCCTTGAGACTCGAGGGGTCAGACAGTGCCATGTCCTGGGACATATCCTTGTGTCCTGGGATCCTGCAGGGGCTGGTCCTTGTGTCCTGGGATCCTGCAGGGGGACAGTCCTTGGAAACTCCCAGGGATGGAACAGCCACAGCTTCTCTGGGCAACCTATGCCAGGGCCTCCCCACCCTCACAGCCAAGAATTCCTTCCCAATATCCCATCTAACCCCGCCCTCTGGCAGTGGGAAGCCATTCCTCCCTATCCTGTCACTCCACCCCTTGTCCAAAGTCTTTCTCCAGCTCTCTTGTTCAAGGCCAGGTTGGATGGGGCTTGGACCAACCTGATCTAGTGGAAGTTATCCCTGCCCACAGCAGTGGGATGGAAGAAGATGACCCTGAACATCCCTTCCAACCCCACCATTCCATGATTTTGTGATTCTACGATCTCAGCTGCAAATATCTGTGACTCTGAGCCAAAGCAGGTGGCAGGAACAGGCCCTGGATCTGAATTATCCCTCTTCCAACACCACACCATTCTGCTGCTGAGCACTGGACACAGCTCCAGCTCAGGTTTTCCTGCTTTCCCATGAGAAGGATGTGCTCCCAGCCTGACAGACAGCTGCCAATCAAGCACCAGAGGGAAGAGCCTGCGCTTGTCATCAGCAGGACACACACACAGAGCCAGGTTTCTGAGCACAGCTCCCGGGTGCAAACTGCAGGAGAGGGAGGATCCTTCAGGAATGGATCCCACTCCCCTGCTGCACCAACAGGGGCCTTGGATCTCCTCCTTCACTGCAGTTATGCCAGGAAAACTGGGGCGTGCAGGAGGAAGATGAAATGTAAATACTTGGAGCAGCCCCTGGGAGAGAAGCTCCACGAGGGAATCGCGCCTCGGGGCTGGATGCTCCCGCTGGCCCTGCCACAGCCCGGAGAGCAGCTGGGATGTGCACAGCAGATCCTCCCCTCCACGACCTGGATCTCTGGGGCAGGCATCTGCAGAGAGGATTATCCCAGGGGCAACATTATGGACACGGGAATTAATTCCAGGGAGCGCGGAGCGGCCCCCGCGCCTTTGGAAAAGGCAGGGATGCCACGACACCCACTCCTGGTAATCCCAAAACCTGGTGGGTCCCCCTGGGGTGGGGGAGGATGCAGCCCTTTGCCACTGCAATGCTGGGAGAACCCCAGGCAGAAGCTGAGTAGGGAGGACACCCCGGGTGGGGACGCTCTGGGGTGTGTCACCTCCGTGGTGGTGACATCCAGGCGCAGCTTCCCAAGGATCCCCAATCCCGGCTGGAGCACGGGTGAGTTACACCCTTTCCAGTGCCAGCGGGGTGGGTTTGGGATGCAGGATGGGTGCAGAGCACCAGCCCTCACCCCTCTGCAGTGCTGAGGGCACCCACAGGGTGCTCAGCACCCCTGGGGACACGGACTGTGCTTTGTGCACCGGGAATTTTCCTCCTGCAGCCTCCTCCTTTCTCTCACCTCCCACCCTTTACCCCAGCATTTCCCATTCCCAAAGCTGGCAGGGGAAAATCTTTCTCCAGAAGGGACTGTGGACCAAGCCAGGATGGACACAGCAGGGAATTCAGCTGGAAAAAACCTCCCACCCCCTCTGCCAGGCAGAGCTGGGGGAGGCCATGCAGTGGGGTTTGCCCCATGCCAAATCCCAAATCCCAAGTGCTGCCTGCCAGCCGGGAGGATTTTATTCAAGCCACTCATTTCTTAGTGTCCATAACACAACAGCAAAGAGCAGAAATCACTGCCAACCCCTTGGAGCCTGGAGGCTTCATCAGCCCAGCCCAGGTGGTTTTTATTTATTCCCACCCCAGTTCCTGTTCATCCAGGTGAAATCTCGCACGTGGAAGCGCATCCCTCCTTCCCCGCAGCGAGGAGCTCTGGGGGTTTGGCTGGATTTGGAGAGAGCTGGGCATGGCCAGATGCCCAGGAGCAGCCCCTGGAATGTCCCTGTGAAGGAGAGAGGGAGCTGTGGACACCTGCCTGTCCCACAGGAGCCTGGATGTCCCCAGGATGCCCGACCTGACCGGCCCCTTCCACACCTGTGTCCATTCCCGGGCCCCGGCTCCGCGTCTGTGGGATTTTTCGCTTCCTTAGGATGCCCTAAACCCCCTGTGAGGTGATGATGGCAAGAGGCAGGCAGAGCCGAGCCCCCAGCCCCGATGTGCCGTCCCTGGGGTGCACAGATGGCCCCGGCCTGGCTTTGTTCAGGCACACACAAGGGCGCTGTGTTCCCTCAGCAGGCACAACTCACTCAAAAGCTCCAGCCTGGAAATAAAACAAGGATATATTCTTTTCAAGCGTGACCTTACTAAAAAGCCTTTCCCTGCCTCCCATGTGGGATTCCCCGGGCAGGCACGGGGCTCTGCCTCCTCCCTTGGATTCCTGCTGGATTTAGTGGTTTGTTCAGCCTGGTCACAGCGACAATCCTGCAGCAGTGGCAATGTCTGTCGGTCCATCTGTACTTTTCCAGGCCCAGCTGGCTGCCCAGAGCCCCTCACCCTACACCCTGCCCAGCCCCAGGTTTTGGGGGTCCTCCCTGAAAAGGAGATTTTTCATGTTTTCATGTGTGGGGACGCCGCTGGAAGCACGAGACTCGGGGTAAAACCACCAATTCTTCTCCTGGCACGGATTTTAAGGCACGTAATAGTTATGTGAGAGCTGTGAAAGAACAGCTCTGGCCTTCCAGACCTCCTGCCAGGAGCAGTGTGGATGAGAGCCCGGCTGGAATGCCTGGGATGCTGCGGGGACAGGTCACACGTTGCTGGAATGGAACAGCAAAGCGTTTTGTTCCTGCTGTGAATCCTTGTGCTCACTCCAACCTGCCATTCCCTGGCTCCCAGGCCAGGCCAGCTGGTGCTCTGCAGCCTGCAAGGATTCCTCAGCAGGATTTGGGAGAAGCCTGTATGAGGAGAAATTCCCAAATCCCAGCATCCCCGCTCTGTGATCCTACTGCTTTGAGGGGCAAACCAGGCATGCAAAACCCCCCCAGCAGGAGACACACAGCCAAGTGGCCTGTGGGATAACAACTTCCAAACCCATGGAGACACCACATGAAGTTATCAGATTCCATGGGAGCTGCAGTGACCTTCCACGCCTCAAGCACTGCTGTGGGATCGACCTCGCTTGAGCTTATCCCCCTGGAAAAAGGTAGATCTGGGATGATTCCTTGCAACCCGATGAATCACAGGGTGGAAAAGACCTCCAGGATCATTAAATCCAACTTTCCAAGCTGGCTGAAGCTGGCAAAGGGCGGTTTTGCCCACGGGGACACTCACTGGGGATCATTCATGTGACTCCCTTGTCCGTCCCTGGTCCTTGGACTAAACAAATCCCAGAATGTCCCGGGCTGCTCCCGACTGTGAGGATGTGCTGAAGATTTTCCCCGTCCTTGATTTGATCCAGGATCCGGTCTCTGCTTTGATTTTTAGGGAGAAGAAATGCAAGCACCTCGTCAGAGCCTTTTGATTTTGTCCAATTAATCCCCGGGTTGCTTCGTTAACGCTCAGCAGCAAACGATCTGAGCTCTTCCCTGCCAACACCCGCCACGCATTCCCTTTGAAACCACAGGATCCAGCGCAGGGATGCTGAGGAAAACACAACGAGGAGCTGCTGCCTTCCCACAGGGACACAGAGGGGGCAAACGAGGTAAGGGGGAGAAAGTCAAAACTCCAAATATTGATTTGTTGAGTGAGTTGATGCTGAGGTTTGCTCTCCATGTTTTAGGAGGAGAGAGGATTTGGTGGTGTCCCTGAGAGCTGCAGCCCTGCACAGACACCAGGGTGGAAGTGCAGCTCAAGGGAATTCCACATCCATGTGGAGTTTGGCTTCTTTTGGGATCTGAGCCCTGGCAAGAAGGCCCCCAACTTTGCCAGGGGCTGGTTCATGCAAGTAGGACTAGAAGAAATTCCTCTCCATTGTTCCTGGTGGGACAGCTCAGGGCAAGGCAGGCAAGCAGGAACTCAGATCCCTAAAGCCAACAGGGACACCTCCCTCTATCCCAGGTTGCTCCAAGCCCCATCCAGACTGGCCTTGGACACTTCCAGGGATTCAGGGGCAGCCACAGCTTCTCTGGGCAACCTGTGCCAGGGCCTCCCCACCCTCAGAGATGAGAACTCCTTCCCAATATCCCACCTCTCCCTGCCCTCTGGCAGTGGGAAGCCATTCCCCCTTGTCCTGTCCCTCCATGCTTTGTCCCAAGTCCCTCTCCAGCTCTCCTGGAGCCCCTTTAGGCACTGGAAGGGGCTCTGAGGTCTCCCTGGAGCCTTCTCTTCTCCAGGTGAACACCCCCAGCTCTCCCAGCCCTTGGAGCATCTCCAAGGCCTCCTGGACTCACTCCAGCAGCTCCACATCCTTCTGATCCATTTTTCTTGTTCAGCCTCCTCCACTGCTCCTTGTTTAATCCCAAACCTCCTGCAGAGGCAGCTCCCTCTGGGCTGTGCCCTGGGATACCCCTGGAGCTGGCTCCTTGGGATTTCTTGTGCGTGCCACTCCACTGGCCCAGTGGCCACCGGAGCCAGAGGTGACCACTGGACCCTGGGAGGGTGACCTAGAGGGGAGACAGGAGCTCTGCACCTCACAGGAAACAAAGGGAACACTTGGAGCTGACCCCGGAGCTCAGGACACGAGCTGAGCCTCTAATTCCCATTCCCTTATGTCTGCTGCACCGTGGAGAGGGGAATCCAGGGCTCCGGGGCTTAGGAGGGAAGGGAAAACGCCACAAGGAGCAGGGATGAGCTGCCGTGGGGATGAGCTGCTAAGCAGCCTGCTCAGGAAATGCAGTCTGGCTCCATTAAGTGCCTTTCTCCCTAATTAAGGCCCTGCAAGGGATTTGTTGCTTCTTAAGAACAATAGGAACGCTCTTCCCGTGGCTGCCTGAGATGTGGGAGATCTTCCTTGGCGAGCCAGGTCCTTCTGATCTCCTCTGGAAGCTGAACTCTGCTTCCTGAGGCTGATGATAAGCAGATCCACTGGCTTGATTAATTACCTTGCACTAATGAGCAATGTTATTCCTGATATTTGCTGTGCACTGACTTGCCTCAACAGCAGAGCTGCTGCCCAGTGGGTGACTCCATGGCAATAATCCATCTCTTTGGATTTCTCCTGGATGCTTGCTCAGGGCTGGTTCTGTATTGGCAAGGGGAGCAAAGGAAAGCAGCTCTGGGTAAGGTGCATCTCCCTTTTCCAGGGCACCAGGAAGCCAAATTCCCGCAGTTTCCCTTCAGGACAGATTCTTCTTCTGGGTATTTTGTCCCAGAAATCCACCTGCAATATGTCCTGTCCTTCATCATCCCAAAGGAAAGGAAATCTGCCAGGATGTGCCTGATTGCAGCAGGCAGCCCCAGTGACGGCAGAATTCCAGAATGGTTTGGGTTGGGAGGGACCTTAAAGCTCATCCAGTCCCACCCCTGCCATGGGCAGGGACACCTTCCACCATCCCAGGCTGCTCCAAGCCCCATCCAACCTGGCCTTGGACACTTCCAGGGATCCAGGGGCAGCCACAGCTTCTCTGGGCAACCTGTGCCAGGGCCTCCCCACCCTCTCAGGGAAGAATTTTTTCCTAATATCCAACCTAAACCTACTCTCTGGCAATGTGAATCCAGTTCCCTGTCCTATCCCTTCCTGCTCTTGGAAAAAAATCCCTTTTCCAACTTCCTGGTAGGTTCCCTTCAGAAGGTGCCAGCTGCTTATACACTCCCCTCATTTCTGACCAAGAAAGACCCTTTCCAGCCAGGCTTGGCCCCAAAATCTGCTCACCTGGAGCAGGAAGCCTCAGTGCAGCTCCGTGGTGCCATTCCAGAGCCTCCTCCGGAGCAGCCCATCCAGGCCAGATCTCCCAGTGCTGGGTGTGTCCTGCTCAGCTCTCACCCACAGATTCCTGCCACCACCCCTTTTCCAAAGGATCCCTGAGCAGGACTGGTGCTCTGCCCTTCCCCTCCGTGATTCTCCTCTCTCTGCACGAGGGCACAGCGTGCTTAAACCTCCCTTTTCCCTAAATCCAGGAGGAGTGAGTGCAGGATGGGGTGTCCTCAGCTCCTCTGGAGAGAAGTGTGGGTGTAGCTCTGTGTTTATTCCACCTGGAAAACACCTCCAGCCAAGACCCAGCCCACCTGCTCAGAGTGGGAATGCTGATCCAGGAGAGCTCCCAGCGTTTCCAGCTGCTCAGGACACTTGGACTGAGCCTCACAGGGGAGGGAGCTGCAGGAGCCACTGCCCAGCTGGGACTTGTGCCCTGCCTGTCACCAGCCTTGGGAAGGGTCTTCCCCGTGCCTTTTCCAGCCAGAGCATCCCTTTGCTTCCTCCCACAGCTCGCTGGGACCCGTGCAGAGCTGCCCATCCTTTGGTTGCTGGAAGGGGACCCTTTGGTGTCTGCATCCATCCCTGGGGACACAGAGGTGCTCCGAGGGCTGGAGCCAGGCTGGGAGAGCTGGGAATGTTCACCCGGAGAGGAGAAAGCTCCAGAGAGACCTCAGAGCCCCTTCCAGTTCCTAAAGGGGCTCCAGGAGTGCTGGAGAGGGACTTGGGACAAGGGGTGGAGGGACAGGACACAGGGAATGGCTTCCCACTGCCAGACAACAGGGTTAGATGGGATATTGGGAAGGAATTCCTGGCTGTGAGGGTGGGGAGGCCCTGGCACAGGTTGCCCAGAAAAGCTGTGGCTGCCCCGGACCTGGAAGTGTCTGAGGCCAGGTTGGAAGGGACTTGGAGCAGCCTGGGCTAGTGGAAGATGTCCCTGCCCATGCCAGGGGTGGAATGGGATGTTCTTTAAGCTCCCTTCCAACCCAAACCATTCCATGTTTCTCGCTATGAATTCCCACCAGTTTTAGCGTTTAGAGACAAAAAACAGATCCAGAGACAGAGCAGCCTCTCCCTGTGGCAAACATCAGACTCTGGCAGGATGCTCAGGGAACATGGAGCCATCTCAGCTCTTCCCAAGGACTCCCACGTGCCCAGGGCACGAGGAGCAGGATGTGAACCATGGATGGTGTTACAGCCATTCTTAATTACACCCTGGCAGCAGCAAATCCCTCTCTCTCCCTTTAGCAACCTGCTGGCACCTCCCTAAAAAAGCACTGCTCTGCTTGACCTCTCCTTCTCCTTCAGTCCCAGGGAATGCCAGAGGGTTTTGAGTTCATCCAGAAGAAAATGAGCTCCCGAGGGATTGCTGTGAAATGCTCCTGTTTATATGAGTCGGGGGAACGGCTGCCAGAAAAGGTCAGGGAGCTCGAAACCACTTCCAATCTAATCCACTTCCAATCGGGTCAGGGCTGGGGAAAGGTTTGGGTCCCGCTGGGTTTGAAGGACACGAAGCAGTGCTGCATCTTTTTAGTCAAAAAATCTGGAGGACATTCCTGTAAAGGGTGAGGGAAGTCCCACCAGGCAAATACTGTCTCCTTAGACCCGGTTTTTCTCCATGGTGGATGAAAAAACATGGAAGCAAAGCCTTAGGCTATGATTTCACAGGCCAAAAGCTGTGTTTTGTACAGAATAAAGGTGCTGGGGACAAAACAAGGCCATGAGCCTGCAGGTGAAGCTTCCAGGGGATGGGCACATCCGTTTTTTGGGATACAGCTGAATACACAGCTGTGGTCACCACTGCCTGTCAGGACCAAACATCTCCTACACCCCCATCCAGGCAGTGCTGGTGGTCCAGGCACTGCCCAACATCCAGGAATGTTCACACTGCACATCTTGTCCTTCCTGCCTTAAAATTCCGCTCCATCTGCCTCCAATCCCATCAGTGCCTCCCCGCCCCGGTGGTTCCTCACACTTCAGCTCTCCCATCCCATTATTGCATTAAGTCTTTCAATCTGATTACATTGTTTGGAGTTAAATTTAAACCTGATTAACTGCATAAACAATAATTTTTTTTTTTCCCCCCCAAGTCCTGGCCCTAACCCAGGGCTGAGAGCCCCGCGGGGCGATTCCTCTTCCTGCAGGGAGGGTATGGAGCATCCTTTTGTCTTGTCCTACAGCCCTCAATCACCATCTGGATGCTGGAGTCAGGCACAGCCATGGCCAGCCTTGACAGCTCGCCAGCATCTTCACTTTGCTCTGACATTTAACTGCCTGGAAATGCAAATTGTGTTGGATTCTCCAGCTCTGAGCCACTGAGGCAATAAGGGAAAGGAACACATCCCATGGCTGTGACCGGCTGGGGGGTGACCATGAAGGCTGGGAGAGGTGGGGATGTTCACCTGGAGAAGAGATGGAGACCTCAGAGCCCCTTCCAGTGCCTAAAGGGGCTCCAGGACAGCTGGAGAGGGCCTTGGGACAAGAGATGGAGGGACAGGAAAAGGGGGAATGGATTTAAGCTGAAAGAGGGAAGATTTAGATTAAATGCATGGAAGGAATTCCTGGCTGTGAGGGTGGGGAGGCCCTGGCACAGGTTGCCCAGAGAAGCTGTGGCTGCCCCATCCCTGGAAGTGTCCAAGCCAGGCTGGACAGGGATTGGAGCAACCTGGGATAGTGGAAGGTGCCCCTGCCCATGGCAGGGGGTGGGACTGGATGAGCTTTAAGATCTTTCCAACCCAAACCATTCCATGATTTTATACAGTCCCACCACAGAGGGCAGCTCAGTGACACCCCCTTCCTCCTGAACCCGGCCCTGATATCCAGGAGATCCGGAATCCATCCCTGCTCTGCCACAGGTGACCAGTGTGACCCTGGGCAAGTCCCCACAGCTCTGGGGCCGTGGGGCGGGCGCTGGGTCCGAGGGGGCCTCACGTGCTTCCCACAGAGATCCAAGCCCACTTTCCAGGCAGCAGGAGCACGTGGCTGATGTCCTGGCTGGCCCCAGGAAGATCCCACAGCCACAGCATCCCCGTGCAGGATGTCCCTGCCCATCCCAACCACGGCTCCCTGAGATCCCAGCCCGGCCCCGCAGCAGCAGCTTTTCATTTCACAGCCCTTTGGCTGCTGCCCAAAACTGGGATTTTACACAATTTACTCCTGGATTTAGCTCCAGGGAGGTTTTCAAAGTTGCAGATGGGAGGTGGCATCTCATTCCCTTCGGCTGTGGATACACAGGACTCCCCCTGGACAGGAGGAAGCACACACATCCTCCAGCATCCCCACAGTGTGGCCCTGCACGCATCTCCTGGCATTTCCCAAGGAATCCTCCATGCTGCAGCCTCCAAGGATGGGCTGCTGTACCCAAAAACTTGTCTGCCTTTCCCAATGGAATGGGTCAAACAAAAGGTCTCTCCTCTCCCACTCAAATCTCACCTTGGGCACATCCAAACTCCTACAAAACCACAAGATGTGGATTTCTGTGTCTGTTCCTTTTGGCTGTTTCTTTTAACAATCTCTTCCTGTGAAAAGCAGCCTGGGATGTGAAGTGAAACAGCATCAGCACGGAATGGGTTGGAGTAGAGGACCTTTAGGGTCACTTCCAACCCAAACCATTCCATGATTTTACGCCTACAGCCCACACTTGGTCATTTTCCATCCTTGGCTCAAATCCAAATCAACCTTAGGCCATCCTTCCCAATCTCATACTTCCTGATGGGATCCTGGCTAATCCCTGTTGAAGGAGATGGCATTTGGGCTCATTAGCACTTATCCAGGCCATTGCCCATATGTCAACATTCCCAATCCCAGAGTGGGAGAAGGGTAAATTTAACCACGTTTCCACTGCTACGATTGAAGTGCCAAACTTCTTGCTGCACTCAAAGCTTCACCAGCCTGCTTAAGGCTTGAAGACCATCCCAATCCCCCTCTCCACCCTCCTCTCCTCCTCTCCATGCATGCCCAGCTCACTCCTTTTTCCCGAGTTCCCATTTTCCAGCTGCTCTCCACCACGGTTTGCAGTCGCCTCCAACGCTGGGTGCCCCACACCATCAGCATCCTCCAGCTGAGGCTGGGCTGGCAGGACTTTCCCTGAGCTGCAGGACAGCTCAGAGCACATTTTTGGGGGTGTTTTTTGTGTTCTCCTCTGATTCCTTCCATTGACTTGACCAAACAAATCCCTGTGCATGACCATCATCATCCCTCCAGGAAAATCCATCACCACTGTCCCGACCTCCAAGCACCCAGCAAACCCCTCCCTCTGCTTCCCTGCCACGTTTTTAGGAGGGTGTGGGTTCTGTTAAAACATTCCCTTTGTTTTTTTCCTAAACATTGCTCTTGGCCAGAGCTTTAAAGCTCCTGTTTACCCGTGAGCGCCTGACGAGCTCAGAAGCGACACATTCAACCCCCCTGGGATATTCTGTGTAAGGAGGATGCCCAGAGCCATCAGCAAAACACATTTCAGGGACCTGAGCATTCCCAACAGCCTTCCCGAGCTCTCTCCCTCGCATCTCTAGGAAACAGCAGCGAGCTCTGGTCCTGCCCAGCTCATGTACCCAGCTCGGCACAGCCTCTGGAATATCCCTGCTAGGACAGCAGCAAATGAACACTCATTTGATGCTTTCTGCTTTTAATGAGATTGCAGGGATCACACGGAGGCAGCAGGAGGAGGAAGGAAGGAAGCAAATATGGATCACCTGCTCTTGCCGCTTCATTTCTTCCTCCTCCATCAGGATGGGGAACTGCTCCCTGGAGAGCATCACTTCGGATCTGTGCCTTCAGCCAGGAGCTTCTGGAAGGTTCCAGCCAGCCTGAGAGACACGGAGCTCTCAGCAGCAGAGCTGGCAGGACACAGGGAATGGCTCCTTTTTCCTTTCCGATGGGATATTGGGAAGGAATTCTTGGATATGAGGGTGGGGAGGCCCTGGCACAGGTTGGCCAGAGAAGCTGTGGCTGCCCCATCCCTGGAAGCGTCCAAGGCCAGGTTCCAAGGTTGGGAGGGGCTTGGAGCAACCTGGGATAGTGGAAGGTGTTCCTGTCCATGGCAGGGGATGGAATGGGATGAATTTTAAGGTCCCTTCCAACCCAAACCACTCTGCAAAACTCTCCTTCAGTTTCTGCTGCTGCTTCTGGGCAGAAGGCTGGACTTGAGCTCCCAGAGGTCCCTCCTCATCTGAAGTTTTCTCTGACCAAAGCTGACTCAAAATAAAGAGGTTTTTCCTGCCAGGAACATCTTTGCCTGAGCAGAGCTGCTCCCACCTCGTCACCCGCTGGGGTCTCATCGTGGGGACAAAGCAGAGCAGGGCCAGAGCCCTTGGGCTTCCCAGAGTCCTGCTCTGCCCATGGGATTTGTCTGCAAGAGACCAAAAGGCAGGTCCAAGGCCCAGGATTTCACATTCCCGTTCAAGCAGCACTTCAGAAATCCTTCCCATCACCATGGATACTGGAGCACTGGGAATGCACCGCTCGCCACAGCCAGCGGAGATGCTTGGTGGATGCTGCCAGGAAAACGCAGCGAGGAAGCTCAGATCTCACCTCAAAACACAGGAAAAGCACGGAAATTCAGCCTTTCTTCTCCGTTAACTCCTTCTTCCAGGCACTGGGCTCTGAGCCCCTGGATCTGGATGCAAGCCTCCCACGTTGCAAAGGGTTAGATTGGGGATTAATCCTGAAATGTGAGAGCAACCAGACTGTTTTTGGTGCTGCAGATACCCAAAAAGCCAGCCTGGATCCCAGAGACTCCAAAACATGGAGGGAACAGGATTTACAGAGGTGGGGAAGCATCTCATTCCCAGACTGAGAATAAGCAGAAGTCCTGCCTCAGACAGGGAACAGACTGGGCACAGGAGGAATTTCACAGGCCCCTTGTCCTCCTCTGGCTGGGGGCTGGAAGTGGCCTCAGGCAAACCAATCCAAGTTGGAAATCCCACTCCCTCAAGCTCAGAAGGTGTTTTGAAGTGGCCTCTTGGGAGCCCACACTAAGATTTCCAAGGAAAACAAACCCCAGAGGGAGGCACTGAGTGATAGAAGCGTTGAAGGCAGCAGGAGACTGGGAAGGGTGTAGGGAAAAGAGGATGAGAGGCAGGGAAACCACTGCACTGGATGGATTATGAGCAGGTTGTAGATCCATTAATAAAAAAAAGCAGAAAGAATAAATCAATAATCCTGGAAGAGCCGAGATAATGACTGCCTTTAAAAAAATTAATCTTTCATAAGAAGGGAGGTCTGGCTAATTAGGAAGTAATGAAGAACTTGTCAGTGTTTCCACAGAGGGTGAGGGGGTGAAGGGGTTCCGTACCCACGACTGGAGGGAACCCACTGGAGCTGAGAATACATCCTGGACTCACTGAATCATTCCTGATTAAGGGAAGAATCCAGGAAATACCAGGAGATGGAACGGGGAGGGGGGCATAATTCACATTTACTTCAGTTATAGGGGTTTTTTTAAGAGGAAAGTGCTTCCAAGACCTTAAAGAAAAACTAAGGAGGAAAGGAGGCACAGATCCAGCTCTAAAAGAAGAAGGTGCTGAGCATGCCAAGGCCACCACTGACCCACGTCCCCGAGTGCCACATCCACGTGACTTTTAAACCCCTCCAGGGATGGGGACTCCACCACTGCCTTGGGCAGCTGTGCCAAGGCTGGAAAACCCTTTTGGGAAAGAAATTTCTCCCGATATCCAATCTAAACCTCTCCTGGTGCAACTCGAGGCCGTTTCCCCTCATCCCATCTGTGGGATGCCCACGGATGAACACCAGACCTGGCCCAGAGGGATTAGCCCAGTGAGCTCATTAACCCCGACTCTTAATTAGCTCCCAGGTGGTCAGCTCGAGTGTCCCCGCCACAACCCCTTGGATTGACAATCCAGAGGCACGGGACAAGCCTGGATTTGTCCCAGGGCTGCCTTTGTCCCGTCTGTCCCGCCCAGCTCCGGGGCAGCCCCCATGGATTCGCCTCCAGCCCCGGAGCTCTGGCACTGGGAAGAGGCTCTGGTGGCTCCTCACCAGGGAATCAAGGACAAATGTCACAGAGAACACCAAGGGTTTTAATAGAACTCTGAAATGTGAAGTTTGGGGCTTTTTCCAGTGGCTTTTTCCTTTTTTGCCTTGGCTTTTCCAAGGCGAGGGCTGAGTCGCAGAAGTGCCAGGGCCTGTTCCTGTTTTCCCTTGGAGGCTTTGCCTTATTTAAATAGGTTTCCACTTAAACTTACAACTCATTTGGAATACAGCAGGGAAAAGCAGCTCATTAAGCAAAGCTTGCCCAGGCCTGTCCTTCCCATCTTTCTCTGAAGCCCAGGGAAAGGGCTCCCAGCAAAGCAGCAAAAACACTCCCTGCACATGGAGCAGGACCAGGAGCAACAGCTCCGTGGGTTCTGAGCTGTCACGGGCAATTCCAGTATGGAAAGCCACCCAGGAGGGACCTGTGTGCCACAGGATGAGCCCTAAAGAGCCCCTGGACACTTCCAGGGATGGAACAGCCACAGCTTCTCTGGGAAACCTGTGCCAGGGTCTCACCACCCTCACAGCCAGGAATTTCTTCCCAATATCCCATCTATCCCTGCCTTCTGGCAGTGGGAAGCCATTCCCTGTGTCCTGTCCCTCTATGCCTTGTCCCAAGTCCCTCTCCAGCTCTCCTGGAGCCCCTTTAGGCACTGGAAGGGGCTCTGAGGTCTCCCTGGAGCCTTCTCTTCTCCAGGTGATCCCCCCCATCTCTCCCAGCCTGGCTCCAGAGCAGAGAGGCTCCAGCCCTTGGAGCATCTCCATATCCCATCCGGGGCCAGGGATGTCACAGGAATTTAATCACAGACTCTGTGATTTGCCACTCTGAACACAGGCATCTAAAATAATCATCTCTACATCAACCCTGCCTCAGAATAAATATGTATTTTTTGCTGCAGCCACCAGGACCACCTGCTTTTGAAATCTTCTCCTTCAGGAAGAGGTTGGTTGATGTATTTATGCACATGCAAAAGGGGGAAGGCAGCAAGTTGTTACATAAAGTGTTATATAAATTACCTACCAAATGCACAGAAACGCTCAGAGTCAAACTCCACCAACCTCCCGCTGAAGGAAATCAATCCCTTCAAGTTACCACGGATATTCCCGACATCCAGGAGAAACGAAGGAGGCAGGATCAGGCCTTCCATTCCACCCTGGACACGCATTTGGGACATTACTTGTGTTCAGAGATCTCCTGGCTCCTTCAAAGTGGAGCTGCAAATCAACTCGGAGACCCCAAACCAAGCAAAATGTTTAAACCAAGCGCCTGCAATAAAAGAAATATTGACTTCATAAAAACTTTACCGAGGTTAAAAGCTTTTCCCAGAGATGGTCATTAGGCACAAACAGATCCCTGGGAAGCACATTTAGGAATAGGTCATGTTTTATAGTGGAATTTAAATCAGGCTAAATCAGCACAGCCCCCCTGAACTCCGCATGCAGCACGTGCTCTCACCAGGTGATGGTGTTGGCCCCAGAAGCTCCACTATATTTAATTTAAATCCACTGTGTTTTGGGGCACGTACAAGGAAAGTGGATGTTTTCCTGGGTTCAGGAGCCCTGCTGGGATGTGACCTCTTCTGGAATGGCTGCATAAATACAAACCCCACCGGCAGGTTTTTGTTTTAAATTACACTTATTTCACTGTTTATAACACATTCACCAGGAGGGAACTGAGCCATGACCTACCTGATTACAACTCTGAATAAATCACACAATCCCAGACTGGTTTGGGTTGGAAAGGATCTTAAAGCCCATCCAGTTCCATGGGCAGAGACACCTTCCACTATCCCAGGTTGCTCCAAGCCCTTTCCTGGAACACTTCCAGGGATGAGGCAGCCACAGCTTCTCTGCTCCAGAGCCTCCCCACCCTCACAATAAAGAATTTCTTCCTTCAATCCAGTTTGAATCAACCCTCTTTTAGTTTTAAACCATCACCCTTTGTCCTGCTACAACAGACCCCGCTAAAATGCCTGTCCCTCCCCTCCCGGGGTCACTGTCAGGTTTGCACAACCCAAAGCTCCAGGACCTGACATGATTCACGACAACTGCAACAATTCCCAGCTTTGCCGAAAGCCAAATCCCTGGCATATGGCAGGAAGGGCTTTTATCCCACCACACGCAGCCCGCTGCGGTCGTGACATAAATTATTCCTTGGCTTTCCTTTGGAAGCATCACAGGATGAACCGAGGTGCCAAACTCGAGGTCCTTCCAAGACAATCTGTGCTAATTGCCCAAATGACCTTGGGCAGCATCACCCTCCTGTCACCGCCTCTGCCAAGCTGCACACGATCCCAGGAATCGAAACAGCCCCATAAAAGTGTCCCACTCTTCCCCCTCAGCTGAAGAAACACCCCATAACCGCAGGGGGTGTTCCCCAGCTCACACACAGCTCATGTTTGCTGCTCCAACCTGGCCTGGAACAAACTGGACAAAATATCTTTGTCCCTGAACCCTGCCCAGGTGCTGGAGCCCTGCGAGGTGGGGAAGGAGAATGCTGAGAGTGGTTGGGATCCAACCTCCTTTCCCTTTTCCTCCTCCCACTTTCCCACCCTGCAGCACATCCTTGCAGGCTTCACACAGTGATGAGGCATCCCAGAGAACACAGAACCACTGAGGCTGGAAAAGACCTCCGAGATCACCAAGTCCAAACTGTGACCCATCCCCACCTTGTCATCAGCCCAGAGCACTGAGTGCCACATCCAGGCATTCCTTGGACACCTCCAGGGATGGGGACTCCAAACCTCCCTGGACAGCCCATTCCAACGCCTGACCCCCAGAAGGTCCCCCCTGAGCCTCCTTTTCTCCAAGCTAAAGCAGAGCAGGGTGGTGGCCTTTCTCTGGCACCTTCCTACCGCTCCCAGCTCGTCCAGGAATCACATCCCAGGCCAACCAGCCACATCTGGCACATCTGGCACAAGCCAACAGCAGGGCATGGCAACACGAGCCAGAACCCCCCTGCAACAGGCAGTGGTCAGCTGGCAGCTTGGCAGGGATGTGGGCAAAGCACCTGCCAGCCAGGAATGGAGGAAAAATCCTCCCTGGAGCTGCCTGTGGCATGTCCTTTCCCGTGTGACAGCCCGGCACCGCGGCAGGAAATCGATGGAGAGCCCAAGCCACAGATGGATCGACTGCTCGCTCATCTGGCCACAGCTCCAGGAGCTCAGCACGATTCCCACACTCAATCCCATCCAATGACCTCCCTGCCCCTCAATCTGGGCTGTCAGCTGTCATTAGCAGGGCAGGGGGAAGGTGCAGCCAGAGGGCAAAATCGAAAATGAAAAAAAAAAAAAAAATCCTATATCCACAGATTTTAACTGCCGCGCTCCGGGGGAGGTGAGAAATCATCTCAGAGGTGAGAAACTGTGTCTGTGCTCTGATTCACCACGGTGTGGGCTGCTGGCGGCACAGACCTCAGCGAGTGCCCTCCGAGGTCCTCATTTCCCGGGAACAGAACGTCAGGATGGAAGGAGCGTTGGTGCGGGAGGGATGCGGGGCAGACTCGGCTGCGTGGGGTTCGTGTGACAGCGTGACAGGAGCCACCACTGCTGCTCCTCTGAGGGGAGAGCCTCACAAAGAGCTGGCTGGGGATCAGGAACGGCACCAGAAAGAGGGAGCTGGCTGCCCTACAAAGGAGCACCAAGGAATACACGTCGGGACAATCCGAGGCGCTGCGGCTGCTCCCTGGGACGGCGGGGCCGAGGCTCCGGCACGTTTGCCGTGGAAGCTGAAGCTTGTTTTACACTTCTGCCTCCTACCCTGCCAGAGCAAGGGCTCTGTGTTCCCAGGGAATGGTGGCACCTGTCAGGGACACAAGGGACACCAGCAGCCCTCGCCCAGCTCGCCGTGGATCCAGCGCTGTTGGCACACCGAGGGCTCTCCCCGATTCGTCACCTCGGAGGCCCCAGAAAGCATTTCAGTCATGCCCTCAAATCGCTGTGACTCCCATCTGAGCCCGAGCAAGGATGGAAGTGCTTTCCCAGGGAGGGAGGACTGATGCTCCCGTTGTGCCCTTGATGGGATTTCACCCAGCCCCGACAGCTCCGGCGCCGCTGGAAGTTCCCAGTTCATCCCCACGTGCTCCGTTATGAATTCCCAGCACGCCACGGTGGGGCTGCTGGGCTGGAGGAGGGGAATTGGTGCTGAACACGCTTTTCCTGGGAGAGGACAGACTGGGGGGTTGTGCAATTATTTGTCCAGGAGCACCAGGCAAATCCTTGGCTGGGAGGACTGATCTCCAGCCCGTCCCTTCCCTTTCCAGAATCCAGGGAAATGCTGCCACAGTTCCCCCCCTTGCTGAGGTATAAACAGCCAGGGCTGCACCTGCCAGCATTTTCCCACTCCTCCCCTGCTCCAGACTGGATCACTGGGTGCTTTGGGTAAGGAAGGGGAGGAAGGGAACAAAGGCTCTGCCCCCGAGCAGTGTCTGTGTCTTGAAATCAATAAATGTGCCTTGTTAGGAATAATCCATCTCCAAGCTTGACATAACCCCCCCTTCTCCCAGCTTTACATCCTCCAGCAGAGAGCACGGCACAGAATCAGAGAAACCTGCTTTGAAAGGGATGTTTTCCTAAAAACACCCTGGAGTCAAACCCAGACCTCTGACTCTGCAGACAAAAAGGTCCTTTCCAAGCAGGAATCCCCATGGCCCAGCAAAGCACCCAGGGTGTGGGCCAGGAATCACAGAATCCCAGAATGGTTGGGTTGGAAGGAACCTCCAAGACCATCCAGTTCCACCCCTCTGCCATGGGCAGGGACACCTTCCACTATCCCAGGTTGCTCCAAGCCCCGTCCAACCCGGCCTTGGACACTTCCAGGGATGGGGAAGCAGGGAGAAGAAAAATGGTGAAGTTAACAGAAGCAGTGAATGAATACACCTTAAATCAAGGGGCACCGGGAAAACAGAGGGATTTCACCAGAGAAAACCCCAGGAGCTGCAGGTGGAAAGCAGTTCCACAGCACAGGCTTTCAGGAATGATGCTGTGGATGAACTGTGCACCCTCGAGGTGGATGCAAGGCCTCAACCCACCATTAATTCACACACACCCCAATCCTGCCAGAGGGCACAGCAACAAGAAGGGGTCTGACCATGCAAATCCAAAAAGGCCAGGAGCAAGGGAAAAAAACCCCCAGAATTAAGTGCAAGGGTCCAAAGCCCCCCTAAAAAAATAAATTAGGGATCACTGATGGGATGGTGCTCCACGTTTTCAGGGTTGGTGCGAATAATTTAAGTGCTGTTTCCCGGGTTTTTAGGCTTCACGCCGAGCAGGAAGCGGCAGCCCCAGTGTGGGCACCCAGGCTGGGATCTCCACAGGAGGCATTTGAAGTCACAAACGTGATCTTCCACCCCAGTGGCTCCGTGGCTGCCGCATCTGCTTCCGTGGAGCCGCGCTCCCTTCATCCCAGCTGCGGATCCGTCCCGCTCCCCTCGGGAACGGCAGCCGTGGCTCCGGCACGGAGCGCTGCAGGCGGCGGCCACGCACGCCTCGTTAACATCCAATTCCCATCCTGCTTTTTGGAAATCCATCGGCTCACATAAGGTTAGCAAAGGGGAAAGGGTAATTAACGCTGATGGGAAATCCCTCGACCGCCAGATCCCTCCAAGGGTAATTTCTGCTGCCGCAGCACCGAGTGGGCTCCTATTAACACCTCCTATTTCTGGATTTAATGGATAATTAAATACAAAAACGTGGCCCAGGATTTAGTCCACGCTGTGCCTGCTGTGTTGGAGGTTGGCATCACCCCCACAGTCACCTCTCTGCTCTCACCTGCTGCTGGCTCAAGAAAATTTCAAAATTTCAAACCGAACTCAGCCTTGTTCTTTCTCCCTGGAAATTCTGCTCTGATCAGAGCCTCTGCTGAGCTTTTCCAGCCAGCTCCAGGTCAGGCTGTCCCCAAAGCTGCATCCAGTTCTGAAGGCAAAATATGAGTTGGTTCAGACTGCCAACAAAATTTTCCTTTCAGTAGGAAAGGTGAATTCTCTGACCTGCTGTTCCTGGGCTCTGGTCTCCTTCCTGCATTAATCAGGGAGCTGCCACTGGAATGGGTGGGAGCTGGGCTCCATTTCTCTGTATTTCTATCTCTGTCTCCCTGTTAAAGAGTTTCATAGCTTTCCTTTTTATGGTAGGACCCTCATCCAGTGCTGGTCCCAGAACACCAAACCATCCTGCTCTTTCCAGTTCCAACTTGGATGCTCCAGGGGATTTGAGAAACTCACCCTGAGAGCTTTTACTCCTCACAGTAATTCCACACCAGCCTCTGCCTCTCCTTCTAGGACACTACCTGAGCCAGGCTCACCAGAGATTTATACCCCCAGCTCTCTCTGGCTTATGAGCTTGCTCTAAATAGATATTTATCCAATTCCTCCCAGCAGGATGATCTGAAGGAACAGGGAATGAGCTGGTTTATTTATAAGCCAATTGAACAGGTAAAATGCCTCATCCCAAAAACAAAGCAGATACCAAGGCTGACAGAAGGACAGTTTTGAGAGCTGGGGAGGTGTTATGGTTCAGCTGAGTTTTTTCTTTAATTATTCCTTCATAGAGCTGGGAAGAGCCCTGCCATTCCAAGGCACTCTGAATTAAATGAGAATGTGTGAGTAACACAAGTTAATCAAGGGCTGCTGGAAGTTCCTTCAAAGTTTAGGAAGGGGAAGGGAAATATCTCCCAGTGGTGTGTGGTGGATTGCTAGGAAGTGCAGTGCAGGGCTCCTGCTGGGAATCTGTGGTCAGATGGAAAGAGGTTGTGGCAAGAGGAGAAAAGAGGAGAGACTTAGATGGGATATTGGGAAGGAATTCTTTCCTGTGAGGGTGATGAGGCCCTGGCACAGGTTGCCCAGAGAAGCTGTGGCTGCCCCTGGATCCCTGGAAGTGTCCAAGGCCAGGCTGGATGGGGCTTGGAGCACTCTGGGCTAGTGGAAGGGGTCCCTGCCCATGGCAGAGGGATGGAACAAGACAATCTTTGGAATCCCTTCCAATCCAAACCACCCCATGATTCTCTAAGTGCCACCAAGCAAAGTTTCCCCTTTAAAAGCCCAAACTTCTGAGTGCTGGATCATTTAGAAGAGCAGGAATAAGCACTGAGGAGTAACCCCAAAGCCTCCTGAGAACATTTTCCCAACAAAAATCCACCCTGCACCACTGTCAGCTCCCCGAGAGCATCTTGTGAACCCTGGTAAAGAAACAGCAAAACCTTTCCACACTCTCAAGTCATTTACTCAGCACCAGGTGCAGTGTTTGCTCTGCTTGCTAATCCTATTTTTCCAGGCTAGGGCTGTGGTGACAAGGGAATCTCTGGGTATGGATACTGCTGAAATTTCCACGAAAGAGAGACAAGAATCAGCCCCTGGGTTGATTTTCCCCCATCTCAGCTGGGCTGCTCCTGGCTTGCAGCACAGTAAACGCAGCAAGATCCACCCAGGGGGGTCCTTCAGTCGTCAAGTGGCCAAGAGAAAAAATGAAAAAGATGTGGAGAGAATGGAAAAAGTTTGATATTTACAGAGTGTGGGAACTTTCTGGATGAAATGGATCCCACCAGAGATCAATCTGGATTTTGAGAAGCTCCAAAGCCTGTGGAGAGCCTGAGCCAGATGGTGCAAACACAGCATTGCTCTGTCAGGTCTGTGTAGTTTTGGACTCAGAATCATGGAATGATTTTGGTTGGAACGGACCTTAAAATTCATCCCATTCCACCCCCTGCCATGGGCAGGGACACCTTCCCCTATCCCAGGTTGCTCCAAGCCCTGTCCAACCTGGCCTTGGATACTTCCAGGGATGGGGCAGCCACAGCTTCTCTGGGCAACCTGTGCCAGGGCCTCCCCACCCTCACAGGAAGGAATTTTTTCCCCATATCTAATCTAAGCTTCCCACTGGGATGGAGGAAGCTGCAGTGATTTACACTCACCCTGAGGTGACCCTGGGCCCATTTCCATCTGGAAATATCCCAGAGGTCACCTCCTGCCACCAACTGCCCCACGGGCCCCCAAGAACCCCTTGGAGAACTTGCTGCACCAATTACCTCTGATTAACAGGATATCTGGGGTTGCTCCCTACCCCATCAACTGCAGTGAGTGCAGAGGAATGAGCCACGTGACAGAAAGCTTTTATCCCAATAAATTAACACAAGAAGGCAGCATCACCTCTGGATCCCGGGCAGGCACAGCCTGGTGTGAATCACAGGATTGTTTAAGCTGGAAAAGACCTTTAAATCATCAACTCCAACTGTTCCCCAGCACTGCCAAGGCCACCACTGCCCCATGTCCCCAAGTGCCACATGCACATGGCTTTTAAATCCCTCCAAGGATGGGGACCACCTGTGCCAGGGCTGGACAACCCTTTCCATGAAGAAATTCTTCCTAATATCCAATCTAAACCTCTCCTGGTGCAACTTGAGGCCGTTCCCTCTCATCCTGTCCCTGTTCCCTGGGAGCAGAGCCCGACCCCCCCTGGGTGCCCCCTCCTGTCAGGAGCTGTGCAGAGCCAGAAGGGCCCCCCTGAGCCTCCTTTTTTCCAGGCTGAGCCCCTTTCCCAGCTCCCTCAGCTGCTCCTGGTGCTCCAGATCCTGACATTTCTTCGCTTTTTCCAACTTCAAAGCCTCTCAGCCTGTTTGCCACCCTCTGGATTTGGCCACAGAACAATGGAGCAAGTGGGAAGGCTGTTGGGCATTGCTGGAGAAGGACAGGATGTGATGGACAGCAGATGATGGAAAAAGGGCAGCGGATTTTGGGAAGCCCATCCCACCAAGGCCTGGGAAAGAGCATTGCCTGACACAGGGAACCACAAAGGATTCTCTCTGCTTCTGTTTTAGCAGCAAATATTTTACTTTGCGAGTGCAAACAGATCTTGGTCATACAGCAACTCCCTGGATACTTCCCCGAGCGCTCTGGGCTACAGGAATTCCCATGGACACAGCAGCAGCACATTCCCAGTGTCCCAATCTCTCCACAAAAGTTCCTCTGGCAGCCAGCACAGATTCCTGGCCAAGTGAGCTAAGGAAAAACCCTGTCTGCTCATCCCTGCCTTGGCTCTGCTGTCCCCTGGGCAGCAACTGAGAGGCACTGCCAGGGTTTCCCACCCCTGGTTCTTCCCAGATGTGCAAAGCAGCTGGAATAAAGTCCAAGTGTGCATAGGATTTCTGATTCTTACTAAGAATCTCCCACATCCCTCATTCCATCTGTGCCAGGACAGGAGGAGCTGGGCTCCAGGTGACGCCTGAGCTAAGGAGCCTTTGTGTGCTGACCATCCCTGCTGATCCCACACGGTGTGGGATGCAAATTCCCAGGGCTGGGCTCTGCTGAAATCTGCAGGGATGCTGCAGGGGTTTGTCTTCAGCCCGGGCAATCCCATCCCAGGCACTTAAATCCCATGGAAAATTAAAATGCAGAGCGCTGTTCGCTTTAGAATCTCGGAATCATTTAGGTTGGAAAAACCCTCTAAGATCATCGGGTCCAACCGTTCCCCCAGCACTGCCAGGTCCACACCGCCATGTGTCCCCAAGTGCCACATCCACAGGGCTTTTAAATCCCTCCAGGAATAGGGACTGCACCACACTCCTCACAGGACTTGTGCTCCAGAGCCTCCACCAGCCCTGCTGCCCTTCCTTGGATGCACAAGGCAAAAGGAACGTGGATGGGAGTGGAGAGAAGAGGAAAAGCCCCATGATCCCAACCCAAATCAGTGGGAAGCTCCTTGCTCCACTGCCCCAAAAGAGCAGAGGCTCTTCACCAAGGGACCCCTGACCTCTCCAGCTTTATTTTTGCACGTGGTAGATCCAGGTGCAATGGGAATTCTGATGCCAAAGACAAAAGCAGCCTCTGGAAGGCGTGACCCCCCCAGGGAGGTGTCCAGCCATGGGGTGAGGAGTGCCAGGGACTCACAGAGCAGAGTCAGACACAAGAGTGATGGGTAATATTTGAGAGACAGGCAGGAATATCTGCTCTGCACCACTGTCTCTCCATTTCTTAACCCAGGAAACTTTCAAACCTGCTCAAAATCTGCTTCCAGAACCCACAAACTCCTGGGAAGCCTTTTTAACCTGTACCAGCAAAGGTAAAACAATTTTAAGACAGGGTTGGATCAACTGGATGGGATTTCAGGGCTGTGGGAGATGGGAGAGACCCTGGAGATCCCTCCCAGCCCGTTTGTATTTGCATCCATGCATCCATCCATCCATGCATCCATCCATCCATCCATGCATCCATCCATCCATAAAAACACATCACCAGGCTGCTGAGCCTGCACTTCTCCACACGTTTCCAGCAAAACCAAGAGGGACTCGGATGCGCGGGGAATAAATGATCCAGCTCCATCTTGTGCTCCTGCTTTCGGCATGCCAAGCAGCATTCCAGCTTGTCGGGATAAAGCCCAGACAGCTGCAATATCTGTGCAAAAACTGGGACAATTCGGATTAAAAACCCATTTCCCCCGATGTTTCTGTGAATATTTTCCCTGCTCCTGAACACTGTCCTGAGAGGAAGACAGGGAGAGAGAGGATTTCCCACAATCTGTGTCCTGCTTAGAAATCCCAGCTCCCCGAGTGACAATTGATTGTGCTCCAGCACAGATTATTTCAAACGATCCTGCGGGAGAAGCTCGGGGAGGAAAGGGAAAAGTGGGGCAGTTTTCCCTAAGAGCCGTGGGAAAAACCCTTTGGATTTGGTTCCGAGAGGAGCACGCTGCACTTCCCAGGGATTGCCCCGGGCCTGGCAATCACCTACTGAGGCGTGAACGCTGCTGCTTTCAGGGACAACAGCTCATCCAGGCATTCCCGGGGTCACCGCAGGCTGCGGGGACAAGCAGAGCCTCCCTGGGGCACAAGGGAAGAGCGTGGATGTATCCCAAAGGATATCTCACACCGGGAGGTGCTGGATTGGCACAACAGGATTCAGGAGCTGGATGATGGGTGTAAGCTAAAAGAGGGTCGATTTAGATGGGATATTGGGAAGGAATTCTTGGCTGTGAGGGTGGGGAGGCCCTGGCACAGGTTGCCCAGAGAAGCTGCTCCATCCTTGGAAGTGTCCAAGGCTGGGTTGGATGGGGCTTGGTGCAACCTGGGATAGTGGAAGGTGTCCCTGCCCATGGCAAGGGGGGAATGGGATGGGCTTTAAAGCCCCTTCCAACCCAAACCATTCCGTGATTCTCTCCTGTGAACTGCAGGTATCATCACACTGCTCATCACAGACACAAGATCAGCCAAGAAGGGACAGTCACCCTTCCAGCAAGTCTGTCCCCTCAAAAAATGACACCAGACACTTTTGCATGAGGTTCACTGCTGAAATCCACAGGTGGTTTGGCTCCTAATGCCCAGTCCCAACCAGGATCAAGCCTGGAAATCAAGGGTATTAATTTTGTATTTTATTTTTTTGATAACAAAAATCAAGGCAAATAGCCTCTTCCCCTGATTTTGCTGGATGGCATCTCCAGGAGTAATCTGAGCACTGGCCCTGGAATCACTCCTTCAATCATTCCTTAACACCACATTTACCTCCACAGACTCTTTCCCCTCCCTAACAAGCAAACAAACACCAGGGAATAGGAATGAATCCCTGCAGAAACTCAGCTTCCTCACGGCAGGTGAGACTTCACTTTCCAATTTCCAAAAACCTGGGGGCAATTGCATGAACACCGTCATTTGAAATAATGTTACAGCTCCACGTCTGCTAGATACATGAATGAAACAGTGCATGGATAAAGCTCTCCCCTGGGAAAAGGGATTTTGAAGGAAAAGCTAAAGCTCATCTCATTCCAACCCCGCTGCCATGGGCAGGGACACCTCCCACTATCCCAGGTTGCTCCAAGCCCCATCCAGCCTGGCCTGAGCAGTGTTTTTCCTCACGTTCAGGTGGAATTCCCTGTGTTCCAATCTCTGCCTGTTACCTCTCATCCTACTGCTCCACATCACAAGAGCCTGGCTCCATCCTCTGATCCCTCCTCCTGGCCTGCCGTGCTCCTGGAGCAGGTTCCCAGTTACCTGTGTCCTGGTGCTGCCGGGCAGCCCAGTCCCAGCTGGATGCTCCTGTCGGCTGCCAGCGATTTTGGGATCAGTGACTGCACCCCATGCACAAGGACAAGGGCACGGACACCAAAGCTGCTCTGGCACATCTCTGTCAGAGTGCTGGAAAGCCAGAGAAGAGCTCTTCCCGCTCCCAGCAAAACAGGGTCAGGAAAAGCTTCTTCCAGCAGCAAGCACCACCAAACCCTTCTCCCCACAGCAACATAATGGGGTCACCCCCCTTTTTCGAGCATCATGACCTGGCCCTGCACGCACCCACTGCCCCAGTTCGGGGTGCAGAGCTGCACCCTGCGTGGACCACACGCTGCCACACAGCCTGCCAAAGCATCCCGAGGTATTCCTGGAAAGCAATCCGGCCGAGTCCCTTTAACCGGAGGGTCACACCCCCCCCAGCTCCTTGTCACGGGTCCCCCCACCTGCTCCTGCCCGCTCGGATTTGCTGGAGTGGGGGCCAATTATGTCAATGTGCATCCAAGGAATGACGCCCATCCCCTTGTGCCCTGTCCGCCCGCGTCCCAGTCACTTCTGCCCCAGTTCCTGCGGTCACTGGTGCGGGGAGGGAGGGAAGGAGGGAGGCAGAGGGATGGATGGAGCTGAGGCTGATGACGGCCACATCCCTGCCTCAGGCGCTGGGACCCTGTCCTCTCCAGCGTGGATGTGTGTGGGAGTGAGTACGCTCGGGAGCAGCTGATCAGCATTCAGGGAAAGGCTCCGCGCTGCCCACTGCCATCCCTCCTCCTCCTCCTCCTCCTCCTCCCGGTGACTCCATGTGCGGGAGGAGGTGGCACCCCACGGCTCCCCGCTCCCACGGCCCCGCGGTGGATTTCACGCCTCCCTCCTCCTCCCCCTCCCGAAACCATCGCTCCCTGTTGCTTTCCCAGCTCTGCGGCGCTGATGTCCCCGATCCACCCCCGGGCCCTGCCAGCTCCTTCGGCGAGACCTCGGCTCGCGGGGAGCAGCCGGCAGGGCTGGATTTGGGAACCCAGGGGGAGCATCATCCGCACGATGCCGACCTCCACGCGCCGGGGGACCACGCTCCTCTCCAGCGAGGCTGCGACACGGAACGGGAGAGGATGGGTGGGGATGCTCCCACCTTGCCAGCGGGGGAAGATGGAATGTGCGGGGCGAGGTGCGCTCGGCCGGGGCCGCGGGCAGGAGCAGGGGCTCACCTTGTGGAGCTTCCACATGGCTCCCAGCGCCTTGACCTCGTGGCTGGAGTGCTTGCCCTCCTCCAGGCACTGGTAGCAGACGGGGCTCTTGCACTGCACGCAGTACATGCTGTGGTTCTCCAGCTCGTGGTCGGTGCAGGTGGAGATCTTGCGGGGGCTGAGCCGGCGGCTGACGCGGCCCTGGGCCGGCGGCACCAGGCGGTGCTTGGCCAGCGGCCCCCGGGGCGGGTGGCAGCGCAGGCGGCACGGGTCGCAGTAGAACACGTCGCACTGCTCGCACATCACGGCCGCCTCCTTGGGCGCCTTCTCGCAGAGCTGGCAGCGCAGGGCCGCCGCCCTGCCCTGCTGGTAGCGGTCGATGACGCCCTCGAGCAGGCGGTTGCGGGGGAAGCC